>CM040422.1:23044280-23599626 GCA_022702705.1 Papilionanthe hookeriana x Papilionanthe teres
CTAGCATAGTAAATAACCTTGACCATTTTATCTTACCTTTGCTCTAAAGCAACTCCAATCGCAAAATCACTCACATCACACATAAGTTCAAATGGTTTCTCCCAATCAAGTGAAACAATTATAGGGGCAGTGATTAGTTTTTCTTTTAATAGTTCAAAGGCATTTAAAAATTCTTCATTAAAATCAAATTTATTATCTTTTTCTAAAAGTTGGCACAAAGGTTTAGTAATTTTTGAAAAAACTTTAATATAACGCCTGTAAAATCCAGCATGTCCTAAGAATCTCCTTGCCCCTCTCACTGTAGTAGGAGGTGGTAATTTCTCAGTAACTTGAGTCTTTGCAGGGTCAACCTCCATACCAAGTTCAGAAATTTTATGCTCAAGTACAATTCTTCCTGCAACCATAATTTTACATTTTTCCCAATTTAGAACTAAATTTGTTCTCTCTCAAATCTCTAAAATTTTTTTAAAATTATTCAAACTTATGTCTAATGAAGTTTCAAATACAGAAAAATCATCCATAAATACTTTTATTTCATTATTGATTAAATTACTAAAATTAGAAATCATACATCTTTGAAATGTTGCAGGTGAATTACATAATCCAAAGGGCATTCTTCTAAAAGCAAAAGTTCCGTAAGGGTTAGTAAATGTAGTCTTTTCTTGATCCTAAGGAGCAATGAGTATTTAATGATAACCAACATATCCAACCAAAAGTAATAATACTTGTGTCCGGCAAGTTTATCCAACATTTGATCTAGAAAAGGAAGAGGAAAGTAATCTTCCCTAGTGGTGGCATTTAATTTCTATAATCAATACAAATTCACCAGACATTAAGTTGCCTTGTTGGAATAATTTCATTCCGTTCATTTACATCAATAGTCACTCCTTCCTTAGGGACACAATGAATCGGACTTACCCAAGCACTGTCTGAAATTGGATAAATAATTCCAGCATCAAGCCATTTTAAAATTTCCTTCTTAACTACTTCTTTCATCATTGGATTTAATCTCCTTTGTGGATTAGCTCTAGGTTTATGTTGTTCATCGAATAAAATTCTATGCATACAGATTAAATGACTGATTCCTTTAATATCAGCTAAGTCCAACCAAAAGCCTTTTTATATCTTTTTAAAGTATCCAATAATTTTTGTTCATGATATTCATTCAAAATCGAAGATACAATAATTGGTAATGTAGATTATTCTCCTAAAACTATATATTTCAAATGATTAGGAAGAATTTTCATTTCAATTTCAGGAGGTTTTATGATAGATGGAATTAAACTTTAATCATCACTTTTCATAGTATCCAACATTTCAAATCTTTGGTGAAGATAATCTAAATCTTCAATCTTCATATAATCAAAATCATCTTCAATTTCATTATTATCCTCACATTACAAATTTTCACATTCTATTTTCTTACATTAGGCTTAAACAACCTTAAATCCTAATTAAGTCTAACCCTAATTAGACTTAATTACCTTTAAGCTTTACTTACATTAGGCTTAAGCAACCATAAATCCTAATTAATTTAATTAACCTTTAAGCCTTACTTACATTAGACTTAAATAAGCCTAAACCCTAATTAAGTCTAACCCTAATTAGACTTAATTTATCCTTTAAGCCTTAACTAAATTAGTTTTAAGTAACCATAAACCCTAATTAAGTCTAGCCCTAATTAGACTTAATTAACTCTTGAGCCTTACATGCAGTAAGCTTAAGAAACCTTAAACCCTAATTAAGTCTATCTTTAATTAGACTTAATTAACACTTAAGCCTTATTTACATTAGGCTTAAGAAACCTTAAACCCTAATTAAGTCTATCTTTAATTAGACTTAAATCAAAACCATAACTCACGTTCAATTCAAATTGAACCCAAGCTAACCAAACCTCTAGATTATGCTAAATTTTATAATTATATTGCACTTTAATGGAATGTTTTCTTGTGTTTATGGTTGCACATCAAATTGAATAATTTGGAGTGATTGGAGCAAAAGGAACAAAAATGGACCAAAATGGAGCATGCTGGAGCAATACGGGTTGAATCAGAGCATACCGAAGCAACATGGGTCAAACCGTACACTTTTGTACTTATGTCTGGCGCCTAGGCACCACCAAATGGTGCTTAGATACCAGGCAGTGGTTCTTATGTGCCAAACCATCAGCGCATAGCTGCCAGTTACAGTTTTTATCATATCTTATAGAGGAAACGTCGTGTTTGGATGATTTTCAAAGTGTTGCGTAGTTTGTGTCATGGGGAATTAGTTGGGAATGTTAAAATAAACTTTCTAGAAGGATTTGGGTGGTTTATAAGTAGTTTTTAAGTGAAGAGGCACTTGAGACACCCTTTGGAAGATTCATTAAATATGGACACTTTTGAAGAGAAACTTAAGCATCTCTTGGGAAATTATAATTAAGGCTTGAAAACTCTTGAAGAAGAAAATTTAGAGAAGGAGAAGATTAGAAGAGTAGAAGAAGGCTTGGAGAAGAATTGAAGGCTTGGGTGTGAGCCCAAGTGGGGCGACAAGGAGAGAGAGAAAGAGAGAGTGTGAGAGCCTTTTTTCTTTTCTTTTCACTTTGTTTTTGGAGAGGATTGCAAGGAGATTACTTTTGCTATACAAGGAGAGTTTGATTTCCATCAAAGATAAGTATTTCATTGTATTTTGATTTGAATTTAGTAGTTTGTTTGTACGGTTTCAAAGACTTGTTCAATGAAAGTTCTTGTTGCTTCTCCATGTGTAGTGAGTAGTTTTTTTTACACTTCCCTCTTACAATGAAAATTAGTATGCATGTGTACGATATAAAATTGAGTAGAGTGAGAATATATTGTGATGATTTTACTTGATCTTCATTTACATGAAAACTTGATCAACTTGCATGTTAAAATCTATTGTGAGAACATGTAAGAACCAATGCGGTATTGTCTCAGTCAACTATTGTTAAGAATCACATGAAATTATATGGGTGAGAATGTAGTCCATATGGTTAAGTGCAATTATATAGGGAGATATGCATGTTTAAGAGGTGCAGAGTTAGAGGACTTTAGGGTGATAGACTAAAGCCCCTAATTTGGTTTGATGTGAAAATTTTTGTTATGAGATGTTAGTCCCTAAGTGGAGGGAGAAGAGGGAACTCTAGAGTGAAAGCTAGTATCTTCCCTGCCTAACCCATCTACAAGATTTCAAATCATCAAATTAACCTATGTTATTTATAGAACCAAGTAAGGGTAAAGAATTTAATTGCTCCTATTTGTCACAATATCTCTCTTTACTAGTTTTACTTTTACACATGTCACTAATTTCATTGCATGAGGAAGAGTACTTTTAATATATTAAACTCCACTTTCTGATTTTTACTAAGTATTTTAGTTTAGAAGTAGAAGGAGTATTGTAGTTATAATTGAAGGATATAACTAAAACCAAACTTTTCTCGATTTTCCAAGTTAGAGCGTGTTATTTTAGACTAGAACTTCTCTTGAAAGCCATCGTGATTAATTGCGATCTCCGTAGGATCGATATTCGGGGCTTAATCAGAAAGCTCTATATTAATTGATAACAATATGTATACTTGTGTAAAATCCCTACTATTTAAAGATATAATTGAAGTCTTACTTGCAATGGGGTCAAGTTTTTGGTGCCATTGTAAAAGAAGAAATTTAAACAACAGAAACAAAGGATTAAACTCACTTATATTGTAATCGAAGATCAAGTTTTTGGCACCATTTCCGAGGATCACAACGGTTGATCTTGAATTTTAAAATGATTTTAGTTGAAGTATATATTCTTAGACTTAGAAAATTGTAGTGTCGTAGAAACTGTTTTGTGTGAAAAATATTTTTCGTATGAAAAAGTGTTGTGAAGAAACAGTTTGTTTGAAAAACAAGGTGTTTGTGAAAGTTTATTCTTGTGTTGAAAATATTTTTTGTTTAATTATTAATGTATTGTATGTTGTGTTATGTATGAGAACTAATGGATCTGCAGGACATGTGCCTTATGATCTTGAGTTAGAAAAAAAGAAATAAATAAAAAAAAGAAAAAGGATTTAAAACACTAGAAATGTAAATGGAAACATTCAAAATAATGACATGGAAAATCATCATAAATCATTGAGGGATTATGTAAATCCTACGATAGGTAAAATTCACTCAAGTATACAAAACCCTGTTGAAGAAGCCGACTCATTTGAACTAAATCCAGAGATGATCCAACTAGTGCAGAACAACTAGTCTGGGGGAACTCCTTTGGAGGATCCCTATTTACACTTATCATGTTTTCTATAACTTTGTGCTACATTTCGTTATAACAGCATATCAGACGTTGCTATTAGGTACTCCATCCACCTTGCTGGCATACGTGTCAATCGAATAAATTGGCTCGACCAAAATCATATTCATAGAACCTCTTTTAGGTTCTTTCAAATATTATTTCGGTATTATTATATTTGCTTCCTTGTAATTCATCTCGAGCCAATTCTTAGAATTGAAGCATCGTTCTATTGTGTGTCTGATCAACTTGTGGTAGGGAAAAAAATTGGGTTTATCCTTCTTGTTCATCTCTTCCAGCTTCTTCGGCTCGGGGAATCTTAACTCAGGCCATCGGACTGTCAATACTCTTGAGTAGTATTTTGATTGTGTATTACTCCTGTAGCTGAGGTTCACATGTCATGCTTAAGTCTCTCCATCTTAGGATGCAGTCGACCAAAGTATCGTTGGGATTCTACTGCTCCACTATGAGATCTTCTATAGTAATGTGGTGCTGCGCATTGGTGAATCTTTTCAAAAACATGCTTTCCATTTCTGCAAAAGTCTTTACTGATCTGTTAGGTATTTCTGCATACCAGTCAAAAGTTAGATTAATATTGGTGGCAATTTTAATAAATATGTTGCTGGCATAGGGGGATTGTTTAGGGATCACTTGGGGAACTACTTTCTCCATTTCATGTCTCCTACGATGGCCTAAAACTCTTTAAAAGCTGAGGCTATTGTTGTTTTCTGGGCTCTTAGGATCTCTTAACAATGTAATCTGACTTTTATCCATATTAAATAAGATTCTCAGCTGTTGGTGTAGATTCTATTGGTTCAGGTTTCTTCTCCTTAGCGCCTGGCTCATGGGATACAAAAAATGAAGTGCTTGGCTAGTTAGTTGTTAACTAGAATCTCTTTCATTCCAAGAGAGGGAAATCAGCTTGCAAATTAGCTAGCAAAATTGAGTAGATGTAATCAGCTTATTCTCTACTATTGCTTGGTGATAATTTGAGCATCCCTCACATTAGAGCTTGTAATAGATTTTAAAGCAATGAAATCTCTACTTGTGTATACCTGTTAAGTGAGTATACTCGGGTAGTTTTTGGATATATATATATATATATATATCTACATTGCTGAAGTGGTCCCTTCCACCTCCACCATGGATAAAAATAAATATAGATGGGAGCTTCACTAAATCTGCTGCTGGAATTGGGGCGGCTTGTAGAAATTCGGAGGTAAGTTACTCGTGGTATTTCCAAGTGCCAATCATCTCACTCGTCGGCTCTCCATTCCGAACTTCAAGCCGCTTATCGGGCCCCGATTACCGCTAAAGCTTTGAACTACCAATTTGTCCGGATTGAATCTCGATTCTCAGCGGCTTGTTAATTTAATACAAGGATTATCCCCTCCTCCATGGAATTTGGTATACCCTTACAGAACATTGCTCTCTACATTTGGCTCTATCACCCTCAAGTGGTCCCATATCTTTAGAGAAGGTAACCAACCCGCTAACCGGTTGATCAAACGTGCTACCTGCAGCTCAAAAGATTATTTTTTCTGTTAAACCTGATGATCCTTTAAAGCTTTTACTTTTTGGGGATTTGACATATATTCCCTATATTAGATGTATGTAAACTTTGTTGACTTTTGCTGAATGAATTTTTTCTTTTTGCTAATATATATATATATATATATATATATATATTTTAAAAGAAAGGCCATCGGAGGCCCCTACATGTTGAAAAGCAAAAGAAATACAAAATTGGTAGAAGGGCTTACGTAACTAACAAAAAATCTAATGGCAGCCCCTACCAAGACAAAACCTCCAGGAGATAACACCACATGAGTGAAACAAGGTCACAACTAAGCACAGGTGACAACCTCGTTCAAAAAAGGAGCCGAAACGAATCGGGCAGACAAGGCAAAATTAGTTGTTCGACCTCGAGATAAGGGATATTCAGCGGATCTCTAGCAATTAGTTGTCCGAGAAATGGAGATGGAGTGGTGGAAAGAGCAAGGTTGGAGGTGAGAACTCCCATATTAGCAATCCAATCAGCCGGCTTGTTCCCTTCCCTAAAAATGAACTGAAACCGAACATGCACCTTAGTAGTGAGAAGTTTGATCTTGTGAGCCTGAAATTAGTCATCCAGATTGATAGCTTGCTCGTTATGTGTAGTGTTTGTTGATACAAGTGTTACTAGATCCATAGAATCACATTCCACAATGAGAGGAGACCAGCTAAGGTGGATGACCAACTTTAATGCCCAATAGCATGACTTGAAGTTCCGCATCCAAGGCATCACAGCAACAATAGGGGCCATAAAAAAGAGTAAACATTTACCCTTGTGATTTCGAATATGCCCCCAAGGCCACCCCTGTGCAAGTTTATAGCAGACCATCGGTGTTCACCTTTATCCAGCTTTGGGTTGGGGGAAACCAAAATACTTTAGTAATTCCGGGGGAGCGGTACTAGGAGAGAATTTTTGGGAGCAAATGTTGGGGAAGTTTTTAAATTTGATTAGCTTAAGCACATAAGAGAGACAATGACTAGTAACAGTTTTAACATCTTGAAGGGTGTTATAAAAAGTTGCCTTGTTTCTAGCCATCCAAATGAACCAAGCAATGAGTAGTGGAATAGCAGTATTCCCAGCTTTCTGCCAATCGGGCCAGCAAGTAACCAGATGATTCCATTGTAATTGTAGAGTGTTTAAATTGGTGTGCTGGAGGAACTGAGTCCAAACCTGCTGGGAGAAATTACAAGCATAGAAAAGGTAGTTGATTGATTCTTCCTCCATATGACATAATCTGCAGTAGGAAGGGCCTCTCAATCCCTTGAGTTTGAGGATATCATCAGTCGGAAGGATGTTCCTGAACAGTCTCCAACAGAAAAATGCCATAGAAGGGGATAAGAACTTGTTCCAACCGATCTCACCCCAGGGTACACTCTCCCAGTGTACAAGTTTATCATAAATCTCCTTGGAGAAACTTTGATTTTTGTTAGTTACGTAAATAGTGTCAGGCTTGGACCTCGTCAAAAGGTATGGTATTAACCTTGTTAGCTGAGGAAACAGTGAGGATGGAGTGGAGAAATGGAATAGACCAGTGGTCCTCCTCCCAGCAATCAGCAACCAAGAGGTTTATGTCCCTAGCAGGTGTGTGTGGTTGGAGCCAGTCATGAGGACACCACTGGTCCAACCAAAAATTGATCTTGCCTTTGCCAAGCTGCCATAAATACAGGTTCTCAGCTTCCTGCTTAATTTTCATCATGGCTTTCCAGATTCTAGAGTCACCCAGTCTAGCAGAGGCCAAAGAGGGGTGAATGTGTCTGCAGTATTTACCATTAAGATATAAAGCCCAGAGAGAGGTTTGAGCCCTGAAGTTAATCCAAAGTTTGCAATGGTTAATTTTGAGTAGATGACTTAGACACTTGAAGCCTAGTCCACCAGCCCAAAGGGGTTTAGCCGCTTCCTCCAAGCAGCCCAATGAATCCTGTTTGCCTTTACCGACCCCATAAAAAGTGGTTGAAAGTCGTTTCTAACTGGGTTTGAGTACTCTTTTTCATAGTAGTCATTTGCATGAGGTAATTTGGCAAAGTGGTTAGGATGCTTTTGAGTAAGGTAATTCTCCCTCCAGTAGATAGGTATAGGTGTGTCCAGTTAGATAAGTAGTTACAAATCCTTTGTTAAACCTCATCAAAATGGTTTTGCTTGCTTCTGCTAGTGCTCAGATGGACCCCTAGGTACTTGATAGGAAGGTTGGTGCTGGTGAAACCTATGTGATTTAGAATCCAATGCTTAGCCTCCTGGGACACCCTTTGGGAAAAAAGGATCTGACATTTAGCTCTGTTGAACTTGAGCCCAGATTGATTTTGAAACATTTGAATGCAGTTCTGGATATATTTAACAGCCTTCTTGGATGCATCGGAGAAAATCATGAGGTCATCTCGCATAAATCAGGTGAGAAATTGTGATATTTGAGCTATGGTGAAAGTTTACCGTGGGGTGATGCTTGTATAATCGATCGATCATGGAAGAGAAATAATCCATTGCAATGATAAAGAGAGTTGGGGAGAGGGGGTCCCCTTGCTTCGATCCCGCAGTAGCAGTGAAGGGTCCCCAAACCGATCCATTAACCAGAATGGAATGGGAGTTGTTGTGAAGCAATCTATGAATCAGGTTGCAAAAACTGGGGTTGAAGCCTTTAGCTGCTAACACATCCAAAATGAAATCCCAATTGATTGTGTCATAAGCCTTTTGGATATCATGCTTCGTAGATTAAGTTTCCCCCCGCATTTTTTGTTGATGTCCAATAATAACTCATGAGCTAACGTAACATTATCGGAGATAGATCTACCTTTAATGAAGGCAGCTCGATTTAGGTTGATGATCTTATTTAGGTGAGGTTGAATCCTTAGGACCAAGATTTTGCCGATCACTTCGTTGATCACCGAAGTCGATTTATCGCTCCGAATCTGTTCCTGAGTATCCAATTCATTGTGTTTAGGAATCAACACAATGGTTGAAGAATTAAAATGATAGATCATATCTTTACCAAGGAAGAAGCCGGTAATGGCATTGGTAATTTCAGCATTTGATAATGGGCCAAGCTTTCTTGTAGAAATCTGCAGTAAATCCATCCGGCCTCGCTCGATTTGCTGTCGTCAATGCTCTTAATAGCCTCCCGCATTTCAGCTCTCGCAGGGGGCTCGACTAAGGGCGAGTGGATTAATATACCGGTAGTGTTCAAGCAAGAATGTTGGTGGAGATGATATCTCTGTTAGGGTTATTAAAAGAAAGAAGTTGCTGAAAAAGTCTGAGAGCACTTCTGCCAATAGCCATTGTGTCAGTTAGCCAATTTCCCTCATCATCCTTAATTCTATGGATGGTGTTACAACTTCTTTTATATTTGATATAAGCATGGAAGTATTTTGTATTTCTGTCCCTCTCTGAGAAATGTTTTGTCGAAGCTTTTTGTTTCGAGTACATATCTTGTATGTCAATAAGCATTGGAAAGATGAGCCCGAGTGACCACTAAAAGTTCGAATCCACACCCTTAAAACTTCGTCGTTCCAGCCTAATCACCTCCTTTTCAAGCATCCATCACACTCGGAAAAAACATCACCAAATTCGATCCATCCCCAATGCTTGAGAGCCTTGCTGGTCTTCGGATGTAAAAGCCCCGCATTAGTCCAAGGATCAAGATGAGCTTCCCCTGCCATCGTTGGTTAATCGGATTAAGAAAATTGGGGTGGGTGGACCAAAAGTTTTGGTATCCGAATGGGGGCTGGAGAATCCGTGGGGGCAGCAGAGATGGTGAGTAAAAGTGGTCTATGATCAGAACAAATAATTGGTAGATGGGTAATGGAAGTGAGGAGGAAGTGGGAGTGCCAAGCTTCATTAACCGAGAACCTATCTAACCTTTCCCGCATTTGGCCTCTCTTCCGTGTAAAAGGATGGCCCTTATAGCCTAGATCAAAGAGGCCGAGAGAGGTGAATGTTTTCCTTAAAAGAGTTTAGTCGGCTAAGAATGGGTGGCCTTCCCCCGAATTTTTAGCCGGGGTGGTAATAGAGTTAAAATCACCACCCACCAACCAAGGGTGATCAATGTAGCCGCCGAAGGTGATGAGGTGGTTCCACAAGTCAATTTTGTCTTGTTTCTTACAACCGACATAGATGAAAATGGCACATATTTTGTGATTTGCAAATTGGAGGGATAGATGGAGAAATTGGTAGTTGTCCATCAAGTACGTGACTCAGTGACCTCGGATCCGCAAAGAAGCCGGATCTTATTATTTGTATTGGAATGGAAGGTAAAGCTTGGGAATTTTTTTAAAATTTTTGATGGGTTTTGATGAACCATGGGTTCCAAAATAACAATACACCAAGGGGTGTATTTTTTTGTTTAGGTTAATAAGTCTTTTGAGGGATTGGGGGCAGGCTACCCCACTAATGTTCCAACAAAGGAGGTTTATCATGAGAATAGGGGAGGGGAGGGGGAAGAAGATCTCGTGGGAACTAGATCTAGTTCTTCCCCTAGTAAGAGGGGGTAGGGGAAAAATCCCCGAAGGCCGAGGTCGAGGGTATCGAGATTTTTCGCAATTCGAATTTATTATTTTTCTTTTTTTGGGAAAATAAATCTCCCATTCTTCCTCCATAGAATCATTAGTAGCCTTAAGCTTATTGGGGGAGGGGGGAGGAAGGTGGAGGTAGGATTGGGAGGAGGGGCTATGTGTGGGGTAATTCTAGGTGGGGGGAAGCTGGGGGCAGCAGTATGATTGGGGGATGTGGGGAAGCCCAATGGGGTGGCATTGGGAACAAAAGGAGGGGGTGGGGGATCTGCTGTAACCTGGGAACCCTGGTGTGGAAGGGGTAGGAGATCGATTGTACTCGCTTTAATCCGGGAGCTAGAGTCGGTCCCGAGCCGAGCAAGAGATCTCCCGATAGGTGGGTGCAGCTGAAGCATTTATCGCTGGTATGGCAAAACATTCTCGCAGTGTGTGCACATAGTAGGGTCTTTGTTGCATGATGACCTCCCGCCGCTGTCCCTCTTCGCAGAACCCACCTGCATTTTGTGAACTTCGGGAAGGGTTATATCCCTCTCAATTTGTATCCTTGCATATTCAGGTTTAGTCATATGTAGAGATGTTGGGTCCAATCTTAGAGGGGTCCCAATGGCCCTCCCAATCTGGAAAAGAGCTGCTTGGTTGAAATATCTGTAAGGAAGGGCAGGGAGTTTAAACCAAATAGGGACTATGGGGGGCTCTTTATTAGGATCAAAATGCTGGGTCCATTTTAGAAGCTTCATTTCCATTCTCGCTATGGTGACGACTTGTTTAGCAAATAATTTGGCATAGTCTTCCTCCGAATTCGGGTTTATAAGAAGGTGTCTTCCATCTAATAATCCAAGCTTCCAAGTACTGCTGAAATTAAGTGATTCAGAGTAGTTTTTGACTCACTCCATCTTAGGATGGCCTAAAACAAATTTTCCTATCAAGGTAAGTTTCACTTCATCATTAAGACATTCCAGCTCTCGAGGGGTAAAGAATACGAGCAGGGAAACCATCTTTAACTCCAAGTGGTTCGATGAAAGGGCAGTGTTCCCTTCCCGACGAGCGAAGATCATGCATGGATTGAGGGAAAACCAAAGAAGCGGAATCAAAGGTAGCGGAACCATGGCCACGACCCAAAGATAAGAGTTTTTGGCCCAGTCCAGATTGGTCTGGATATCAATAGGGGTTGTCATGGGAGACAAAACTCACCTTACCAGCAGCAGTAACTTGTAAAAAAGACCAGATCCCACAACCACCAATACCAGAAAGAAGACTCAGGAGAGCAAAACACAGGTCCAGAAAACCAATGTAACAGTAAATTTAAACAAAGAGTAACCCGGGAAGACGGAAAACGATCCAGTAAGCTCAGCCTCAAGTCCAGAAGAGCCAGGAAACCTTCACAGTAGCAATGTAGGTGAGACCCCCTTACCTTTGCCACCAGCCAGCAGGCCGCCGCCGGCAGGATCATGCTAGGAACCCTAGCAGAGCAGGAAAGTTCTCAGCCGCCATATATATATATGTATATATGTATATATATATATATATATATATATATATATATATATATATATATATATATATATATATATATATATATATATTTATATATATATATATATATATATATATATATATATGTGTATATATATATATATGTGTATATATATATATATGTGTATATATATATATATGTATATATATAAATATACATATATATATATATATATACACATATATATATATATATATATATACACATATATATATATATACACACATATATATATATATACACACACATATATATATATATATATATATATATATATATATATATATATATATATATATATATTGTGGAAAACTCCCTTTAGGTGAGTCCAGAAAGGATCGACCTAATGTGTGTGTATATATATATATATATATATATATATATATATATATATATATATATATATATATATGTGGAAAACTCCCTTTAGGTGAGTCCGAAAGGACTGACCTAACAGAGAGGAAATTCATTGATAAGTAATGTAAGTTTACAACATATGCAAAAAGGGAGGTCCCAAAAGATCTCCCTCTCGACAAAATAGAAAGTTAGAAGGTACATGTAGACTAACTAGAGACTGCTCAGAAAGAAGGCCGGACTTAGCTAACCAGTTGGCTGGACGGTTCCATTCCTTGTGGATGAATTGGAATCTGACATTAACAGTTTGGGTCATCAATTTAATTTTTTAGAGCCAAACTAGTATATGTCAAGGGGGTTGTAATTGTTGAGAAAGGATATTAGCCAAGATTTGAGATTTTGTTTCAATTTCTAAGCAACAGATGTTGACTTTGATAGCAATATGAAGAGCCCAAAAGATTGCAATAGTTTCTGCTTCTATTGCATCCATAGCCACCGTGGGAGCTTTAAAGAGAAGTACACAATGGTCATTCCAATCTCTGAAAATGCCACCAATCCCAGCATCCGAATCATGATAACTGCTATCTGTGTTGGCTTTCATCCAGTTAATGCCAGGTTTGTTCCAGATCACCAAAGGTCTTTAACTCCTTTAAACATGTGGTTGTAACCCATTTGGAAGATATTTAAGGAATTGTTTGAAATGGATGAGTTTTTTAATGTAGGACTAACAATGAGTAGCAACCACCTTGTTGTGTTGATACTTATTATCAAATTTAAGTTGATTCCTGGCAAGCTAGAAGAACCAAGAAATAATACAGGGAATAATAGATAAATTAAGCTAATTCCAGTCTTTCCAATAGGTATGAAAATGCAACCAGGAGAGATTTAAAGTATTAAAATTGGACTATCCCAAAACATATCTCCAAAATTTTTGAGCAAACTTGCAGTTAAAAAAAAGGATGAGACAAAGATTCATCTTCTTCTCTGCAAAGAACACAACACGAGGGTCCTCTCAAGCCTTTTAACTTCAAAATATCATCAGCAGGGAGGAACTTATAGAAAAGTCTCCAACGGAAAAAGGACATGGAAGGTGATAAATTTTTCTCCCAAATTTGCTTTCCCATTCTTCCAGCTGTCTATAGTCATATGTTTAGTGGATGTAGGATGAAACAAATTTTGAGATAGCTTTTTTAACAACTAATTTATCCTCCTGTGTTCTGTCCAATGGAATATTCACAATGTCATGAGCTTGTTGTCCACCGATTATATTTTGTAACAGGTTGAGATCCCATTGGTCATGAATCCAACAATCATAAATCCTTAGTTTGAGATTATAGGGGTTTGGGTGGTAAGAAATCAACTTGCCATCCCTTAACCAATTGTCTAACCAGAAGTTAATATTCCCTTCTCCCAGCTGCCAAATAAATAGATTTTCAGCTTGCTATTTACCGTGATCCTAATAGCCCAAATTCTGGAATCCCCCAATTTAGAACCAACCAGAGAAGGCTAAGTGTCCTTACAGTATTTCCCTTACAAAAATTAAGCCCATAGGGAATTTTGAGCTCTGAATCTTTTCCACAATTTGTAAAAATTGATTTGTTTGAGATTGTTAAAACTTTTGAACCCCAGACCACCATTTTGTAGAGGCTTGCACAATTTATTCCATGCAGTCCAGTGCACCTGTTTTCTTGGGCCAGCCCAATGAAATATCTTGAATGTCCTTTCAAGAAGTAACCGTGTGCTCTTTTTCAATGTAGCCATTTGAAGTATATAGGAAGGTAAACCAGATAAAACATGTTTTATTAAAGTGATCCTCCCTCCATTAGATAAAAAGGAATTGGTCCAACAGCTAATTTTCTGATGGATCTTAGTAACTATCTCATCAAATTAAATTTATTTTTTCCTACCCTTGAGCAAGGTTACCTCCAAATATTTCAAAGAGGAAGGATTGGTACATAAACCTGTAAACTTAGTGATCCATTGCTTAATGTGAAGTTGAGTCCATTTGTTAAAGTGCACAAGCGATTTCTGCTTGCTGAGTTGCATTTTAGAACAATCCTGAAAATTTTGTAAACATCTATAGATAAGTTTGATGGAAAGTTTGGTGGCCTTGGTAAAGACTACGATGTCATTAGCATAAGCAAGGTGGTTAAGAGCTAAATTGGATCTATGATTATATAGTGAATTAGGGGAGGATGTAGCAAGCTGATTGAGCAATCTGGATTAATAGTCAAATGCATTGATAAATATGGTGGGTGATAAAGGTTCTCCTTGTTTGATGCCTCTTTTAGACTGAAAGAAGCCCCTGGTTTGGCCATTTATAAGAATAGAGTTAGCATTACTCTGTAGCCTCTTTGCATAAGCTCAGTAAAAGTTGGAGAGAAGCCTCTAGCTTGAAGCACCTCCAGGATGAAACCCCAGTGAATAGTGTCATGCTTTTTGAATGTCTAATTTAAAGATTACATTTCCACCCCTACATCTTCTGTCGATATCAAGAAGTAGTTCTTAAGCTAGTAGATCATTATCTACTATGCTTCTCCCTGTTGACCTCATTTTTGGTGAGGTATTTTCTTTTTCTTAGTGCTTAGGATCTAGCCATAAGACTTCTCCTTGACTATCCTAGAGGACTAGAGTTGGGACCCACCCTTTAGCAATTCAGCTACTTCTTGACTCCTCTTGGGAACCCACTTGGATGGTTGCAAACCTCTAAATCACCTTTGAAGGTTAAAACCACCATATGAGCAACCAATAGTGAGTTCCTATAGGATTGTTTGGACTTAGGATGACCTTGTGTGACTTGGACTTCTCTTGCACACACACACAACCCTAAGCCACTTAACCTAAACCTTGAACCCTTGCCTTCTACCCTTTATGAAACTCACATTATTGAATCCAAGCCACTAATCTTTGATTAAGATGGCTAAGGTCAATATGTGAAGGATCATAAACTGGTTACCATTTGGCAGACACTGTCCCAAAGTGGTTGGACTTGGCTAAGTCCATGGCTCATGCTTCCAAACCCTAATTCTATTCAAAATCACTTTTTACCCAAACTTGACTCCACTGAAATGATCCCATTCTTCCTTATTTGAAACCCCATTCATTTTGCCAAAATTTCTAGTTTTGACATTGGGTCCCCTAAACTTACCCAAAATTACCTAAATTGCCATCACAACCACCAAATTATCCAAAAACTCCAAAAAATTACCCAAAATTTCCAAATTTTAGAAGAATCATTTTAAAATAATTACCACCTCTTAAATCCACAAAAATACCCCAATACACTCCAAATAACCTCCAAATACCTTAAATACCCCTTTTAGCCCAAAATTCCATTAATTCCAAAAATTTCCAAACAATTCCAAAAAATCTCAAATATTTCCAATTTCATTTTGTTCAACTACACCATAGGCCAGTTTTGCCAATTTGACCCAATCTTATTTAAATCCCCAATTTGACCTCATTTTAACCCATGTGGACCCAATGTCAAACCAAATCAATCCAATTGACCTCAATTTTACTCAAATTCAATTCTAAACTTCAATTCAACATCCCCAATACCAATTTCAATCAAAACCAAGCCCAATTTGGTGCACATTTGAATTCAATTTCAATTTTAAACCAAAACCCCCAATTTTGGCCTTATGACCCAATTCACCCTAAAATGACCCAAAGCCACTCAATTTTCCTCAAACTAAATTCCAAACTCTTCCTAATACATCCCTACACCAAATAAAACATCAATTTTCTCTCAATTTGAACCCAAACCCTACTCAAAATTCATTTGAAATCAAAACCCCCAAATTTGCCTTAAGGTTGTCACCTACCCCTAATTTTTCTAAATTGAATCCCCTAAACCCAAAATTTCCACCCAATTCCTATCCTAATTCTTTCTTAACAATCATTGGTAACATTTTGAACCATCAATTGGTCTTGAAACAAACTCTAGCCAAACCTAAACCAACCTAACCCATGGTGACCAAAATTAAAACCCCAAAATCCTCCAAATTGAAACTCCAAATGAACTCCAATCCAATTCATGTCTTCATGAAAAATCTTCCCTACAATCATTTACACAATGTTGATTAATCAATTTGATCCAATTCAACCCCAAAATCAAGTTGACCCCACTCAAACCCAAGTGAACCCAATTGAACACGTGAACCAATTTGAACTTAACCAAACCAAAATTAATCAAACCAACCCCCCTTGGCTGCCAACCCTAGACCTCCTAAGGTAGGTTTGACCTGACCCAACCCAGGCTTCATGAGCCATGGAACAATGGTCCATCACTTTGGACCAATGGACTAAGCCACATGGCTAAGGCTAAGTCCCATCCTCCAAATCTCCTTAAGCAAGCTTCCTGCCAAAATTAATTGAGCAATACTCCTCCTCCACTCCTCCTAAGCCTGCTCAGCCGCCTGACAGTCCTTGCCAGCCACCCCAACTGCCGGAACAATCAAGCCTGAGCACCTCTTTGTCCTTAAAAATTCAAAACTGAACATGTGCAGTGGCCAATCCTTTCACCAGCCACCCTGCCTGCACTGCCCTCACCCTAAGCTGCCCAGAGCACTCATTGCCTGGCCCTAAGCTCCCCTCTCCAGCCATGGCTATAATGCCACCACCTTCCGGCCTTGCTAAAGGTGCTGAAAATCTCTTCACTAATCCCTTCCGAATTGTCCCCAGAGCTCCTCCTAGCCAAGAGAACTTGATCCCCACTGTCCTCTTGCCCTGAATCCCACCAGCCGAGCCCAATTTCTCAGCTAAAAATCAGGCAAAAAATAGGACATCCCCACAACCTTCACAAAAACCAAATTAAACTCACCCACACCTTCCCAACACCAAGAGAAGGAATACCCTAGTGAAAGCCCCCTCACCAGGCCGGCCAATTGCTCGAGATGTGAAAACACCAAATCGGGCTTGGAGGAAATCGTACCTAGGCAGATCACCAGGACCAGAGACTTCATATGGAGGCTCCTCTTACTCTAACGAAAGTGCCGAGCATCTCTGATTAAGGCTTCACCTCTCAGAGCCAAGGTATTGACCTCTCCTCCCTCTCGAGCTTCCAGTAATTCTACATTTTATTTGTTGTGATTTTAATGCATGTTAGCCGTGTAGATAGCTTCGTCTAGGCTAGACGCGTCGATAGAGACCAACTATGCATGATTTGGTTGAGTCTGGAGCGAGATATTAGGTCTAGAAGGTGGACGGTTCTCTGCTCATTGGGACGATGAACGGATGTCGTTGGATCGAGCGTGTATCGGATGGATGGCCAAGATCGCGTCGGACCAAAAGATGGAATGAGACCGCAGAGCCGCGTGGCGCTAAGGTGGATGGTGGCGCCGAATCAGGAGATGACGCGTGGGTGTTCGGAGCCGCCGTAGGTTGCCGTGGCGCTGTGTCACATAAGTAGGAAATTACCTATTTTCTGATTTAATTAAATACCATAACCTTTAAAAATGCATATCTTTGTATAGAAAAATACTAAAAAAAACTAAAAATACCCTCTTGCTCAGTGAACAGAGGAGATTAATGTTAAGAATTAAGTTATTTTGTTAAGTATTTTATTTTTAATTAATTTAGTACTATTCTAAGTATTTTAATTCTTCATTCATGCATACATTTCACCATGACATGAGACCATAGGGCTTTTGTAGCCTCTGATCTTGAGAACATTCCCTGAATTTTCCAAGGCCATAGGCTATCTCTGTGGCAAGTTATCTATTTTTCAAGTTTATGTATCTGTTTTGGTATTTTTATTCGAATAATTAACATGTTGATTAATAAAATCTAGAAAAATTAGGGAGAGTATCTATGGACCAGAGGACCCTAATAAAATTATGGTTCGACTTAACTCATTTAAATGAACCCTAATTTGGCCAAAAACTTAGAATTAAGATTAAATTAATTTGGGATAACCACTCATTAAAATAACACAAAATCAATTCTCCACTGATCTTTAAGTTTAGAGGAGTCTCATTTAAAAATTTGAAATCAATTGAAAATGCTTTAACCCACTAAATGAATTATTTAAATCTTATGGCCATTTTTATATTTTAAAAATTCATAAAACCCAAAATGTACTTCAAAAATTCACCATATTCATTTTGAGGCCTCTATGGTATCAAATAAGTCTAAGAAAATTAAAATTTTAATTTTTCTAAAATTTTTATTTTTAACCTATTTTTTAATATTTTAATAATTAAAAAATAATAAATATCACAAAAATAATAAAATTCAAAAAAATGTCATATTTGGCCTCCTAATCACTTAGGAATCAACCAAATATTTTTCTTAAGTCCCTAAGAAAAGATATTGAGTTTTAAAGGCTTAATACAATTTTTAATATTAAAAAAATGGATTTTTCAACCTTTCCCACTAAAATAATTCTAAAAATTCAAAGAAAAATCATAAAAATTTAAAATTTGTTTCCCTGGGTTTCTTGATGTTAGAGAGATTTAAGAAAAATATAAAACTTAATTTTCAACTTTATTGTTATTTTATAATTAATTAATACTCCAAAATTTAAAATAATTATAATAACTAAAATAAAATTCAAAAAATCTCCTAAATTGATCCAAGTGGTCCTCTGGTTAGTAGGAGCATCCCATAATTTTCCTAAGGATGGAAACTTTACATTTTCATTGAAAATGTTTATTTTTCATGAAAATAATTATATAAATTAAATTAAAGACAAAAAAATCACATTTTCTCTTCTAATGTCTTAGTTGACCTGTGGGTAAAGTGACATAAAAATTTCAAGTTCATTTGAGCTCAATTTAATGAGTTATGAAGTGAACATGCTTAAGAAGGCATAAAGGTATTTAAGGATTTTAACCCTAAATAATATTTTAGGCTTAATCAAGGTGAGGGATGAACACTTAATTCTAATTTTTTCTCTTGGATGCTTGAAACTTAGGGAATTAAGGGGTAGAAACCCATTGATCACCTACAACATCAAAACAAAATCCTAATTAATTAATTCCCTTAAATTTTGGAAGAATAATTAAATTTTGGATTATTAAAATTGGGGATATGACTTAAGAAGATACAAATTCTTTAATTTAAGTCCCTAAATGGATTAATTCAATAATATTCAACTCTTAATACACTCTAAAAATAATGATAATTGAAATTAATAAAAAAAAGAAAAGAGCAGTCCTTAATTGAATTAAAGTTTAAAACATTAAATGATTTAATAATTAAATTAAAATAAACCCAAAGCATTAAAGATAATTTGAAATCACATACAACTTAACCTAAAGCAAAATTGAAACGTTAAAAAATAAACTCAAAACGATTTACAATTAAGATGTAATAATCAAATTAGTCTAAAATATTTAAAACAAACTTGAATCATCAAAACTTAATGGAATTAAATAGTTTAAACACCTCTTTAACTTAAACAATTTTAAAACATTTAAAAATCAATTTGATATTTTATAACTAAACTAAACTGTCTTGAGATGACAATTCAACCTTAGTGGTTAAATCCTTTAACAAACTGATTTGCCCCTAAAGGCCTCCACCTTATAAACCTTAGGTAGGGTATCAGGTGAAATGCTACTTTACTCACTGGATAATCAAATGTCCATGTTCACTGAGCGAGAGACAAAGCTTAGCTAAAATTCTTGGATGATCAATTCACCTGTACAATGAAACTCATTTGGACTTGAAATAATCCCAGAATCATTAAAAAGATGTTTACGACTCGTCCTAAGCACTTTCTCAATATGATGGGATGTTTTAGAAGAACAATTGAACTTAATTGTTCTTTGGTGGAGAAAATCATCCTTAACAAAACACGAGAACTTAGACGTCATAGGAATTGACTAGCAATAGGATTAGGATTTTGGTAGACAACCTGAACCCTCCCTTAGATTTACCTAGGTGTATCTTGCAAATATTTAAATGCCCTGATGTGTGTTTTAACTGCAGCCTGGAATGACGAGAAGACCCGCCAGGTACGCTTTTATTTTATTGCAATTTATTTACTTGCGCTGTACTTTCTTCCTTGTAAAACTTGCATGTTAAACAAGAATGTCACCCTGCATGAAAACTAAAACCTTTAGGATAGCCACAAATCTGAAACCCAAAACTAAATTAAAAATCAATACAAGATAAAATTCACCGCCACAACATTCAAATGATAAGACAACTGAACATTTAATCTCAAACAGAACAACAAAACTACAACTACAACTAAATTAAAACGTCTCGTTGGATGATCAGGAATGCCTCGGATGATGTAACTCACTTGTTGCTAACGAGATTTCCCATGGTCTAAATGAATGTGTGGAACTCATTCAGTTGAGTTTAGCAAATTCATTTGAACTAAGTGAATCCGATCAAAATAGTGGTGCCGGGATGACGAAACCGTGGGATCTTAATCGGTTCTGCTTAATAAACTTTAAGATTTGTTTTAATTAAAACTTTAAGACATCTGAAACTTAAGAATTTTCTAAACTAAAACAATTCTCTCATCTCTTGATTGTCATCTTCTAAAACCAAACCTCTGCAACAACAAGGAGCTTGGAGCACAGTGGGCAGCACGACCATCTTCATTTGCAAAACTTGGGTCTACTTCAGCAAAACTTTCTTAGAATTAAATAACCAAGACATAGGATTTCGAGGTAGTTTACTTAGTGCAACATAAATACTCAACTTGTCGTTAGGCATTTGCATAATTATATTATGTAAATTAAGCCCTAACCGGTCATAGGACTCCGAGGCAGTTGTTTGGTATGAAATAAACCCTCACATCTTATAGGCTATTTGTATGATTGTGTCATACAAATATAAGTCCTAATTAACTAAAATTGGCAGGATTACAACATCAAATATACTCTCAAATTGAAGCCAAATCATAAGATATTTTGGGAAGTTGTCAAGATTCCTCTTGGATCCTCAGCTTTTCCTAGCTTTCTTCCATTATATTCCTAAAATAAATTGTTCCAAATTTGATCCATTGCCTGTTGAAATTACCAAAATCCAATTGTTTGAAAACCCTAAACTTTGAAAATCCTGAGAGCAAAACAAGGGGTCATTATCGAGAGTTTTCTTAAATGATTCCCGTCATTTGAGATATAATTAACTATAGAGGCATGCCCTTATAGGGAACTTTAAGAACCCAGGTAATATAAACCCTGCTTAAATCATTTATATTAAGCAGGCGAACCTTTCGGCTTATAAAATTGGTTCGCAGACCAAACGGATGTCACAAATCTTTTCGTTTATTTAATCGAGCCCCATCATCAAGCAGTGTGTCTATTCTTCGAAATAGATACACGGTTTGTGGTGCGATGCTCGTTTATATAAACTATTTGGGATGTGATATTGGTTTGATTTCATACCTTAAAATTATTAAACTTAAAATTATTTTCAAAATCAAAATGCTACTTTCCTAAAAATATATATTTAAATTAAATTTAAAATCTAAAATTCCGCGCACAATTTCTATTTGGCGACCCCTTTTTAAAATACAACACTCAACCTAAAAAATATGCCGACAATTTCTGGCGACTCTGCTGGGGACTAGTTCCCTTCTCCATTTTGATTAGATGGTTTTGCTTTCATAAATCGGTAGTAAGTCCATGCCTCTAATGGATCAAACTATCATTCTTCCGTTGAAGTATCTTGTTCATTTCTGTCTTGAACAGATACTATCAACTCTCTATGGATTTTGGAGCCACTGTTTAGACACCCCTAAACAGAGAGGTTTTAAAATCCTCCTTTTTTCACTTCCCAAAAGAGACAAGGTGTGACCCCCCAATAGGTGTGGCTTAAGACTAGTCTACCCAATCGAGTTTCCTGCGGGGTTCCACCTTTCCTAAATTCAGGATAAGGGTCCCGCAACTTCCTAATCTTAATCAAATCTTTATCAACCTTCTATTTCCCGAATTCCTCTAATTAACTACGAATGAAATAAAAACCACGAAATCTGAAAAGCTTTACCAAATGAACAAACAAAATCAAAATGAAATTAATAAAAACTTGTTCGGACTTTGCTTGAATCTCCTTTCTTTCGTTTGAAGATCGTTGCGATGATAAGGGAAGTATAGGGTAGCTCTGACGTCCTGAATCTTTTCTGCAGAAGATGTCTGCACCGAAGCTGATCTTTTCCTTCGCTACTAGAACTGACTTGGCAATCAACCGGGATGGACTGCCTGACATCGCAGTCATCTGCTTTGGACAAGGCTTCGACTAGATGGACTTTAAGTTCGGGGACGTCACTGTCTCCTTACTGAAGTCTAAGACACCTGAATCTGTGGAACCTATAGTGGAGATCCACTTGAAGTCGACTCGAGAATTTCCTCCCCTGAAGAGGGTCCCAAATAGAGGGAACATCATTGGTCGTAAATCATAGGCCGTAAAAGCTGACAGGATTACCTCCCGAACTGTTGTCGCTACCCCCGCTGGTCTAGTCATCACTGCACTTACCCCTGCAAAATGGAAGGGCAAGGAAATTCAGACCAGTGATGAGCCTGTTACTGTGGAGGGTACGACTTTTGTTGCGATACTGCCCATCTTTGAGATAGGGTCAAGCTCAAGGATGGCACCCCTGACTAAGTCTCAGAGAAGGAATAAGAACAGAAGAACAACTAAAGCTAATGCCGCTGAGGTTGCCATTCTTAAGGAAATTCCAGAGTAAGAAGAAAAACTACCAGAACTTTCACCCTTGTTGGAAGGAAACAGATTTTACCCGCATTCTGCCGCACCTGAGGAAGAAAGTGCTCAGAGGATCACTGCCGCGTTATCCCGACCGACATTTTACGATGAGCATAAAGGTCAAAAAGCAAGAAATACACCGCTCACTCGATTACGGACGATAATGGAGAAGCTGACAAAGAAAGATAATTGCTCAGTGCTCGAGATCCTGAGAAGGATGGGGAGAATACCTGCCAAGGCACGTCTAGGACCGAGGGTACTTCCTCCTACCTTTCAAAGGGAACTTCCACTGAAGAAGAGGAAACAGAACAGTAGAAAGTTACCAGCCGTGGTATCTGGCCCGCATCTTAGTAGGCACACCACTTTTCGACCCACTGCTGATGAACCATCCAGTTCTAGGAACCCAATTACAAAAAGGATGGTGTGGCGACCTAAAGTCGTGGAGCCATTACTAACAGAGCAGCCAGAAATAAGAAGTTCTGATGCCGAGTCCAGAGTTAAGAGGAGTACTGCTGTCTTAGAGACAACTCCAGAGAATGAAGTTCACCAACTGCAGTCTACCAGCCATAGGACCGTTAAAGGAAAATCACTCGAGGTCACTCTCGAAATGCTAAGATCAGATATTCAGTAGTTAGCCAAAGAACAAAAAGAAAAATCAAAAAATGAAGAAGACTTGTCAAGATACATGGACGAGGATATTACTGAAATCAACGTGGTCGAGACCCGAGCATCGTCAGCCCTATTAGGAGCTCCAGCAGCTACAGAAGGAGAAGATCCGGAGGTGATGTGGCTCCTTATTTGAGAAAAGGATGATATAATTCACCGACTGGAAAAGAAAATGGAGGAGATGGCGGCTGCTCTAGCCACGCTTCAGAGTCAGCCTCAGCCCCAAAGGAAACACCTCCGAAAGTCATTCACATTGCGGATGGAGGGAAAGAAGTCACGTCCGTCAATGGAGACAAGCAGCTGACTAAGGATTCCACTCAAAGTCTAATACCAGAAAAGGACAAAAAGAATATGGTAGAACAGCAGGTGCGAGAAGCCTTAGCCCAATCCAAAGGCGGGGCATTGATTCTAAAGGGAAGACCCTACTACAAAGAATTTTCTGTCGTGCAATACCTTAAAGGCTTCGTACCACCTCTGTTCAAGACTTTTGATGGAACGGGAAACCCTCGACAGGATGTTGCACACTTCCTCACAAGTTGCTGCAATGTGGGTGGTAGCGACGCTTTGTTGTTCCGCCAGTTTGTCAGCAGCCTTTCAGGAATTGCCTTTGACTGGTATGTGGTGCTACCCAACAGCTCGGTAAAGACATTCGTAGAATTGGAAAACCTATTCGTGAAATGTTCGCTGGAGCTCAGCACCACATCACCATCGGGGATCTTGTGATCGAGCAACAGAAACCAAACGAAACTTTGGTGGACTACATCCTGCGATGGAGGAATTTAAGCATGAAATGTGAGCCGCAGCTGCAGAAAAAACATGCCATTGGAATTCTGCTAAAGAGTATTCATGGGCCGATAGCATTTCTCCTTAAAGGTTTTACATTTAAGACATTCGAGAAATTGCTGAGCAAGGCCGTGAGTCTGCATGGGGAAGCAAAAAACTCAGCTTCACCGATAAGAAAGATAAGCAGAAGCCAGTCAGAGCCTTCGAGAAGAAGTCCGAAACTGTCGCAGCGATAGACAAGGGCAAGCAACTGATGGAAATACGGATGGAACGACCTCAGCAGAACTATTAACAACCTCAGCCGAGTTACCAACCGCCTCAGCAGAACTATTAGCCGTCGTAGCAGTATGGCCAACAGTCATCTCAGCAATACAACCAGCAACCGTTTCAGTAAAAGCGCAGCTTGGCAAGACTTCTGAAGGAGTACCCTTTCAAGAATGAAGTAGTTGGCAAGATGTTCCGTATTCTGATCAAGAAGGACGAACTCCAATTGCCAGAGCCCAGGCGGCTGGAAGATGTTGATAAGAATGATCATCCGATGTACTGGCCTTACAACTAAATTATCGGACACAAGATCGAGGACTGCTTCACTTTCAAGAACTCGCCCGAGAACAAACTTTGACAGAGGAACATAGCGATCCCAAAAGAATACATGAAGGAGACCCAGAAAGGAGGTTCCATTAATGTTATTTTGGTAGATCCTATTGTTCCTATAGACATGTGCACAACCAACGATGGATGGAGTACTATTTGGATGAAGTCTCCAAAGAAAAATTTGGATCACATTCAAACTGCTTCAGTGCGTGCTTCGATTCAAAGTTAGAAACCTGTCGAGCTGGCACTATCAATTGCAATCAAAGAACCGCCCCATAAGGAGGAGAAGATCGCAGAAGAAGAGAAGACCGAGGGTCCGAAGGGTAGACTAGGGGCTGCTTTTCCTAGGATGGTTGTTTCTGATTTGGGGGAGAAATCCCTCGAACCTCTGACTCTTTATGATTATTTGCTCGCCCCGGCGGGATCTTATAATGATAAGAGTTATGGTGTTGGTTACGTTTTGACTGTTTCTAACGATTACGTAACTGACGACAACCGACCTATTCCGAATATCGATTTCAAAACGAATAACGATTCTCAAATCATACAAAAACTCAATACCAGCGATTGCGATGGTCTCGAAGATGACGAACCCGTCTATAAATTCCAAGGACCTCCTATCGCGATTGAGCCAGAGTTCTCAAATACCGATGTGACTCTAGAAGAATTTGCTACTCCGATTCGGAAAGAGGAAGCACCAGCTAATCCAGAATCAAGCTCGGAGGAAGAGATAACAGAGGTCAACCTCAAAAGAGGAAAGGTTCTACCCCCGAGGATGGGTCCGAAAGATAAAGGAAAGCTGGTGGTTGTTCAAGAAGAGTCAACCCCGGCAGAATAATTACCCGTTCGGGAAGAAGTTGAAAGACCAGACAATAAAGTAGAGTATAATGTGCTAGCCCATCTTCAGAATTTGCTCACCAAACTGAGCATCTACGATGCTTTAATCCTTTCAAAGGAGATGAGAGAAACTCTGATCAAGGCCTTACATGATTCAGAGATTTTCTTAGCTCAAATGGCCGGCAACTCCTTAGACGAGGTTTGCTCGTTAAGAGAATAGTTTGGTGTTACTTTCACGAACAGTGACTTGCTACTTGGGACAGCTGATCACAACCAAGCCTTGTACATTTTTGTCACCATCAGAAAGTTCACGCTCTCTAGGGTGTTAGTTGATCTGGGAGCATCAATCAATATAATGAACCTTTAGACGTTAGCCTACTTGGAAATTGATCCCCGATAATGTTGACCTCATTTTTGATGAGGTCTTCTCTTCTTCTCTTTAGTACTTAGGATCTAGCCTTAGGCTTTTCCTTTGACTATCTTAGAGGATTAGAATTGGGACCCACCTTTTAGAAATTCAAACCACTTCTAAACTCCCTACAAACTCCACAAACTCGACTATAGACCCCTAATCACCTAGAGGGTTGAAATCAAATGTGGAAGTTTAAAGGATGAGTTCCTATAGGACTCTTCGGCCTTGGGACGCCTTCGGGTGGCTCGGTCGCAGTGAAGGGTTGACTTGCACACACACTACACCTACACACTACATTTTCACACACACCTCCTAAAAACACACCCTTACCCAACTTGACCTCCGACTCATGTAGGTGATTCACATGGATGGTCCTTAACCCCTAAGCCCTCGGCTAAGAGGGTTAGGAACAACATAGTGAGTGCCTCAAATGAATCCCTTCATGGCTCATGTGGGCTTGATATGGCTTCATGGCTCAACCAAAATGGTTGTATTCTACTTACATCCACCCAATCTTCAATTTTCCAAATTTTCGATTTTTGACCCCGGGACCCTACACCCCGCCTAACCTACCAAATGCTTTGAAACTACCCGAATTTCTCAAAAATTTCCAAATTACCCAAAACTCTCCAAAATCAATCCCAAACATTTCCACACCACTTAAATTGATCATCCATACCCAAAAATGCCAAAAAATTCCAAAATACCCCCCAATACCTTCCAAATACCCAAAATACCCCTTTTGACCCAAAAATCCAAAAATTCAGAAAATTCCCAGAAAATTCCAGAAAATCCCAAATATTCCCAATTTCATTTTGTTCAACTACACCATGGGCCAATTTTGTCAATTTACCCCACTTTTATCAAAACCCCCAATTCGACCCATTTTAACCCAAAGTAAACCCAATGTCAAACCAAACCTACCCAATTGACCCAAATTCTGGTCCAATTCAATTCTAAACTTCAATTCAACATTCCCAACACCAATCTAGACCAAATCCAAGCTTAATTTGATTAAAATTTGGATCCAATTTCACTTTTGGCCTTAAAGCCCAATTTGGACCCATGACCCAAACTTAGCCCAAACTCACCCAATTCAACTCCAATTAACCCCAAATCTTTTCCAAACCTTCCTTAACATCCCCATAAACAAAACACTAACATGATTTGCCCAAAATTTAGACCCAAACCCCACTCAAATTCAACCCAAAGCTAAAAGGCCCATTTTTGACCTAAACCCAAGCCTAGCCCAAATGAGCCCAAATCCCAAAATCAAAACCTAACCAAAGCCAAAACCTCATTGAAACACTCCCATAAACATTTCCCAACATTAATTTTACATCAATTTCAACTCTAGCCCAACTTTGGCCCATGGTAGCCCATTTTGGCCCACCTTAGCCTCTTTACCAAAAAGGCCCATATTCAACCCAATTCAAACCCAAATCACCTCAAATTTGTTTCAAACTACTCATGACACATCCCTAAACCAAACTCAACAATTATTTGGCCCAAGCCTTTACCAAAATTTCATCCCAAAATCCATTTTAAAATTCAAAAGCCCACTTCCCTAAACCTTCCTAAAAGCCCATTTCCACCAAATACAAAAGCCCAAAATTGGCCCTAAAGCCTACATGACATTTCCATTTGCCATCCATTTAATCAAAACCATACCTAAGTCCTAAATCCATCATCAAATTATTCCAAATCAAGTTCCATACAAATTTCCATCAAATTACCAAAAAATTCCTAAAACCCTTTTCATGAAACAAGTCAACCCTTTTCCCAAGCCAAATGGAGCCATGAACAAGCCATCCTCAAGCCACATGAAGCCATGAGGGCTTTGACTTGTCATTAGTCCATTTATGGCAAGAAGAGGGGGCCCTTTCCTAATCCTTCTTAAACCTTTTTTTACCTTAAGCATGTCACACACTAAACCATGCTTAGCCACCTCACCATGGATGGAGACTTCACCACTACATGGCGACTGACCCAAGTGACTCTTTTCGGCCCAAGGCCGGACCTTGGGTGGTGCACCTAGCCCAAAAGGATGGGTTGACCCAAACCTAGCCAAAATGGCCTCTTCCCCATTCCATTCCAAGCCATCTCCTTTACACTTGGCCATTGCCACTGCTTGCACAAACACCCGGCCCCGACCCACCGGCCCCGAGGGTGACCCTCGCTCGCCGGCCGGCCACCCCGATCACCGGAAAACACCATGGCCGAAAGCTCACATGTGAGCCAACATTGAAATTCTCCATCGCCGACTTGTCCCAACCCAAATGGATAGCATGGCCGTTCTTCCCTCGACTCTAAGCACTGATCCCAACCATTAAACCCCCCGGGAGAGCCTCCAGCCATGCCTATTTAAACACCACTCCCTCACGGCCATGAAAGAAGAGTTGCACAAACCTTGCCAAAACTCTGCCAAAATTGTTCCAGACTCCTCCCCATACACAGAGCACTTGATCCCCAGTGAGATCCCCCTGCCATTTCTTCTCTGTGAGCTCAATTTCGTAGTCGAAATTCCACCCAAAACCGGGACACTTCTCCGCAGTGAACCAATCCCCAAATTGATTGGTCCTACACCTTCACCGGACCAAGGGAAGGTGTCCACCAAAGAAAGCCCCATCTCCGGGCCACCCGGTTGCTCCGGACTCCAAGCTTTGTGATCGGGCCGTGGTCGAAGTCCAACCTAGACAATTCACTGCACCGGGAGACTTCATCCGGAGCTTGCTAGGATCCAATCGAATGTGCAACAACTCTCGGATCGAAGCTTCACTTCTCCGAGCAAAGGTATGAACTCATTCTTCTTCCCGAGCTTACGAGAGATTCTCCATTTCATTTGAGTAAATTTCAATGCATGTTTACCGTATGGATGTGTTCGTCTCTTCAAGAAGAATCCATAGAGCATAAGAACACGAAAATCCATCGAGAATCGAGTGAGAAATTAGGGTTAGAAGGTTGACGGTCACGGGTGCACACCGGCCGTAGACGATGACCGGGAGCCGTTGGATCGCGCGTGTATCGAGCGGACGGATCGATTGCGCCGGACCGGAGAATATTACGTGAACTCGCGGGTCCCGGAGCGCCGACGCGGATGGCGGCGTCGAATAGGAGCGCGCCGCGCGTGCATTCGGAGTCGCCGAGGTCGACGCGGCGTCGCGTCACTTAAATAGAAAATTAGGGATTTTCTTAATTTATTTAATTCCCTGAACTTTGAAAATTCATATCTTTGTGTAGAAAAATCCTAAAAATAAAAGAAAAATACCCTCTTGCTCGAGTGAATCGGAGGAGAATAATGTGGAAAAGAAATTAATTAATTTTGTCTAGTATTTTATTTTTAATTAATTATTTACTCCCTGCATTGTTTTAATTCTCCATGCATTCACACAATTCACCATGGCATGAGACTATAGGGCTTTTGAAGCCTCTGAACTTAGGGACATTCCCTGAATTTTTCAAGGTCAGAGGCCATCTCTGTGAAAAGTTATTGATTTTTCAAATGCATGTTGCTCGTTTTAAGTATTTTAATTCCAAAAATTAGCATGTTGTGAAATAAATTTTAGGAAAATTTGGTGATGTTCCTTATGACCAGAGAACCCTAGGAAAAATAGGATTTGAGTTAATTCACTCTGATTAACCCTAATTGGCTTAAACACCCAAAATAGGTCTCTAATTAATTAGAGTTAACCATAAATCAAATTGACTTGAAATCAATTCTCCATTGACCTTTAGGATCAGAGGAACCCATCATAAAAATTTGAGGTCAATTAGACTTGGTTAGCCCCACTAATTGGGTTGATTAAGCCACTTAGTCATTTTAAACTTTAAAAATTCATAACTTTCAAAATATCGTTCAAAAATTCACCAAATTGGTTTTGGATTCTCTCTGATATCGGGGGAGTTTAAGAAAATTAAAATTTCAATTTTCTAAAAAAGTTGATTTTTAATATTATTTTAATATTTTTAATAATTAAAAAATAATAAAAATCACAAAAATAATAAAATTCACCAAAATGTCATATTTTGAATTTTAATCACTTAGGAACAAGTCCCATATTTTTCCTAGGTCTATTTAGTGAGGTATTAATTTTTAAAGCTCTAGGGTAATTTTAAAATTAAAAAAATGTATTTTCTAGCATTTTCACCAAAATAATTATAATAAATCAAAGAAAAATCAGAAAATTGCAAAGTTTGGTTCTCTGGAATCCTTGATATCAGAGAGAATTTTAAAAATTATAAAATTTATTTTTCAACATTTATTTTATTTTTAAATTAATTAATACTCCAGAATTTAAAATAATTCTAATAAATAAAATATAATTCAAAAAATTACAAAATTTGGTCCAAGTGGTCCTCTGGTCATTAGGAATGTCCCCTAATTTTCTTAAGGATAGAAACTTTTCCTTGGTCATGTTATTAAATTTCCCTTGGAAATCTCTATTTTCTACCAAAAAATAATTATATAAATAAATTAAATACAGAAAAATCACATTTTCTCCTCTCATGTCTTTATTGACATATGAGTGAAGTCACATAAAAATTTCAAGTTCATTTGAGTTCAATTTAGTGAGTTATGAAATTATTAGGCTTAAAGGGCAAAATGGTAATTAAAATTTTAACCCTTAATTAAAACTTTAGGTTTAATAAAAAATTAACAAGTAAAATATTTGATCCTAATCTGATTTGGATGATTGAAATTTAAATAATTAAAGGGTAGAAACCCATTAAGCAATTTAAGATGATTAAACCTTAATTAAATAATTGATTAAATTTGGAAGAATAATAAAATTGGAATTATTAAAATAGGGATATTATTAGGAAGAGATTTATTCTTTAATTTAAAAATCCCTAAATTTAATCATCTCATTAATATTCAACTCTTAATTAAAATGATAACTCAAATTTAAAATATTAAAAGACTTAATCATTAAACTAAAATTAAATCATTAAACTCTTTCAAAAATTTCAATTAAAATTAAATTAAATTAAATTAAAAATTAAATTAAATTAAGTAAATTAAATTAAAATTAAATTAAATTAAATTAAGATTAAAAATTTGAATTAAATTAAATTAAATTAAATTAAATTAAATAAACAAATTAAATTAAATTAAATGAATAAATTAAATTAAATTAAATTAAATTAAATTAAATAAATAAATAAATTAAATTAAATTAAATAAATTAAATTAAATTAAATTAAATTAAATTAAATTAAATTAAATTAAATTAAATCAAGTCAAACTAAATTGAATTAAAATTAAATCAAATCAAACTAAATTGAATTAAATTAAACCAAATCAAACTAAATTGAATTAAATTGAATTAAATTAAATTAAATTAAATTAAATTGAATTAAGTTGGATTAAATAACATCACCTAAGACATAAAGAACTCAAAAATAAATCTAAAATAACTTGAACACTATTCCAAACTTAAATCATTAATCACAAACCGTTTCGAACACCAATTTACCCTCAAGAGCTTTAGTTATCATAACTCCTAAACAGTAATATAAAATGAAATGTTACTTCACTTATAGGACATTCAAATGTCCCGGTTCACTCGAGCAAGTTAACAAAATTTGAAAACCTCTGACGATCGATTCACTTACACAATTAAATTCATTTCGACTTAAAACAATCCTAGAAATATTGAAAAGATGTTTAGGATCCTTCCTAAGCACTTCCTCAATATGATAGGATATTTATAAGAACAATCGAACTTAGTTGTTCTTTCGATGAAGAAAATCGTCTTCAAACCAAAAACACAAAGAACCTAGACGTCATAGGAAATGACTAGCTATGGGATTAGGAATTTGGTAGAAAACCATAACCCTTTCCCTTAGCTTTACCTAGGAACTTGTTTAAATATTCTAATTGTGTTTTAAGTGCAATGCTGGATGACGGGAAGACCCTCCGAGTACGCTTTTATTTTATTGCGATTTACTTTACGGTAATTTATTTAATTGCATCGCACTTATTTTTCTTGCATGATAAAACAACAGATTGCATGAAAACCTACACCTTTAGGACGTAAACCAAAACCGAAACCCATAACTAAATTAAAAGACACTACAAGATAAAATTCACCTCCACAACATTTCAAAATATAAGACAACTCAAAATTTAATCACAAACATAACACAAAACTACACTTACAACTAAATTAAAACGTCTTGTTGGATGATCGGGAATACCTCGGATGATGTAACCTACGTGTTGCTAACGGGATTTCCCACGGTCTAAATGAAAGTGTGGAACTCATTCAGTTGAGTTTAGCAAATTCATCTGGACTAAGTGAATCCGATAAAAATAATGATGCCGGAAGGATGGAACCGCGGGATCTTAACCGGTGTCGTTATAATCAACTTTAAGATTTGTTTTAATTAAAACACAAAAACACTTGGAAATTAAGACTTCTCTAAACCAAAACACTCTTCTCATTCCCCGATTTATGATTTCTAAAACTAAACCTCTCGCAACAACAAGGAGCTCGGAGCATGGTGGGCAAGCACGGCCATCGTCGTCGGCAAAACTTGAACCTACATCAACAAAACTTTCCTAGAATTAAACAACAAAGCCATAGGACTTCGAGGTAGTTTGCCTAGTGCAACATAAATCCTCAACTCTTCGTTAGGCATTTGCATTGCAAATTAAGCCCTAACCGGTCTTAGGATTCCGAGGTAGTCGTCCGATACGACACAAACCCTCATATCTTCCAGGCAATTTGTATGATTCTATCATATAAGTATAAGCCCTAATTAATTAAAATTGGCAAGATTAAAACATTAAATGAACGTTAGGACTTTCCTAAATCTAAGCCAAACAATAGGATAGTCGGGAAATTATCGAAGTTCACTTTGAATCCGTGATTTCTCCTACTTTGCTTCCTTTGGATTCCCAAAATAAAATGTTCCAAACTCGATCCATTCCCTATCGAGATTCAAAAATTCAATTCTTTGAAAACTTAAACTTTGAAATTCTCGAGAGCGAATTATTGATTATTATCGAGAGTTTTCTTAGGTGATTCCCGTCACTTAAGATGTAATTAACTATAGGGGCTTGCCCTTATAGTGGAATTTTAAAGAACCTGAGTAATATAAACCCCGTTTAATGTTTTCATATTAAGCAGTGGAATTTGTCGGCTTATAAAATTGGTTCGCAGTACCAAACGGATGTCACAAATCTTCTAGTTTATTTAACCGAGCCCCACCATCGAGCAAGTGTGTCCATCCTTAGGGATAGATACACGGTTTGCGATGCGGTGCTCGTTTATATAAACTATTTGGGATGTGAGATCGGTTTGATTTCATATCTTAAAATCTTCAAATTTAAAATTATTTTCAAAATCAAATATTACTTTCTAAATTATATCTATATTTAAATTTAAAATTCGCCGACAACTTCGTTAGCGACCCCTTTTAAAAAATATCACACAACCTAAAAATAGTGCCGACAATTTCGGCGACTCACTGGGAATATTCCTCGTCTCCATAATAATCAAACAATTCGCTTTCAAAAATCGGTAGTGCATCCATGTCCCTTATGGATCAAACTACCATTCTTTCCGTTGGGATACTATGTTCATTTCTACCTTGAACAAGTATAACCAATATTCTCTCGGATTTAGGAGCCACTCGTTTAGACACCTCTAAACGAGAGAGGTTCCGAGATCCATTTACCTCATTTCGAGGTGGGGTGGACCCCCGATAGGTGTTAGTTTAGGAATGATCCTTCGAGTCGAGAAGTCTTCGCTTAAGACTCTCTTTTCCTTTCCAACTCCGATTCGGATTCCTTACCCTCTCTACACCTTTGAACACTCCGTTCTAAATAAACAAACCCTCTAATAAGTGATTCTTTTAATAAGTGATTCCTTCCTATAAATATATGCACAAGAATGAGTTCGGACTCTTTTCAATTCCTTTCTTTTCGTCCTAAAGAAAAGAAGCATAACTCGGGACCGACAACCAAAATCTACCCCGCGAAATGGAAGCCCCAAAACCGATTTTCTCCTTCACCAACGGACCGGACCTCGCCGTCTATAAGGATGAGCTCGCCCGACAATGGAATCATCCGATTCGGACAAGGATTTGAAAACACGAACGTCAAGATCACCGACGTCTCCCTTTTCGCACCGATGAACAAGGTATCCGAAGCCGAAGAGCCGCCGCTCGAGTTCAACCTTAGGTCAACCCAAGAATTCCCTCCCCCGCAAAGGATCCCGACTAAGAGGAATACTCGCCGCCCGCGAGAGGATCGTTCTTTCTACCCCCACCGGTCTACTTGTTTCTGCACCTACCCCGACTTTCGCCAAATCAAAGGGGAAAGAAATCCGGAATTATGATGGACTCGTTACACGCGGAGGGTACGGATCTTCTCGTAAGACCTTCTATTTTCGAGATCGGGTCCAGGCTCGAGGATTCCGTCACTAACAAAGACCCGGAGAAGAAACGAAATAGAAGGATCGCTAAAGAAGCCGTGGCCGCTCGAAATTGCTTTCCTAGAGGAAATTCCGGAACCGCTGTAATATACACCGCCGCTCGAATACATACCACTCGTTGGGAGGAAGCGATTTCATCCCCTCTCCGCCGCAGAAGATGAAGAAAACATTCGCAAGATTGTCGCCAAATTACCACAGCCCGCATATTACAACGATAGCCGCAAGAAAAGAACTAGAACTACGCCGTTTGCTCGACCGCAAACTTTGGTAGAAAAGTTAGCGAAGAAGGAAAACCGCCCCGTATCGAAATTCTACGGAGGATAGGGCGGGTGCCGCTCAAATCCCGTCTTGGGCCCCGAGTAGAACCCGCCATCATGGCGGAAAAGCCAAGTAAAAGAATGAAGGCTAGTCCGCCCGTTGTCGTCTCGTGATTACAGATTAGGGAGGATACCACCTTCCAAGCATTTGGCCGACGGACCATCCGGTCCTAGACCTTCTGCCGCCGAAGGATGGTATGGCGTCCCACCATCGGGCGATTGAGATCGAAACAACAACTCGAGAAAGAAAGTCTCGCCAGGAGACTTGAATCTGAAGAAAGTGCTACCGCGATAAAGGGGACTCGTGAGAAGGGGACCCGGCAGCTATCGCACGACAACCACGAAGACACACAGAAAGTCCCGCTAGAAGATGCCATGGAAAAATTGAGAACCGATATCCGACGATTAGCAAAAGAAAGAGAAGAAAAGTTCGGAGACGAGATTGATTCATCGAATTCATGGACGACGAATACGCGAAATCAACATGGTTGAGACACGAGCTTCATCGCCTCGCAAGGTGCTCCCGCAGCTCGCAGAAGAGAGGAGCCGAACCGATGAGAAGACAGCCTTCAGGAAAAGACGACACGATCGCTCAAATGGCAAAAAGGATGGAAGAGATGGCCGTAGCTCCGGCCACTCTCCGCAGTCAAGTACAACCACATAGAGAGACACCCCAGCAGGTCATTCACATTGTGGACGGAGGAAAGGAGATTACGTCCGTCAATGGGGATGATCGACTAAAAAGGATACAACACAAAGCATGATTCCCGAAAAGGATATCAAGAACTTGGTAGAACGAGCAGTGCGAGAAGCCTTAGCACAATCAAAAAGCGGGACATCCATTCGGACGGGTAGACCTTACCCCGAAGAATTCGACGCCGTCCAATACCCGAAAGGCTTCGTACCACCTCTCGTTCAAGACCTTCGACGGAACCGGGAACCCCCGACAAGCATGTGGCACACTTTCGTGCCGGCTGTTGCAATGCCGGCGGGAGCGATGCATTACTCTTCCGACGGCTTCGTCGCCAGTCCGTCGAGAATCGCCTTCGACCGGTATGCGTAATTACCAAACGGTTCGGTTAAGACATTTTCGAGCTAGAGAACCTCTTCATCAAGCGATTTGCCGGAGCTCGAGCACCACATCACTATAGGTGATTTAGTGGTAGAGAAGCGAAGCCGAATGAAACTTTGGTGGATTACATACTTCGATGGAGGAACTTAAGTATGAAGTGTGAACCACAACCGCAAGAACAAGATGCGATCGGCATTTTACTAAAAAGCATTCACGGCCCGATAGCACTTCTCCTCAAGGGATTCACTATTAAGACTTTTGAGAAGTTGTTAAGCAAGGCCGGAAGCTTGCAAGAAGAGGCGAAGCAATTAAGTTTCACCGACAAGACGGACAAACAAAAGCCTGTAAAGACTTTTGAAAAGAAATCTGGGATCGTCGCAGCAGTTGACAAAGGCAAGCAACCGATGCAAATACCACCAGAACGGCCGCGAAGAACCACAACAGAACTACCAGCAACCCCGGCCCAGCTATCGGTCATCTCCGCAATATGAACAACCGTCTCGTCCGCAACGTACATTAAGAGAGCTTTTGAGCGAGAGAATATCCGTTCAAGAATGAGGCAGTGCGAAAATGTTCCGTAGTCCGATGAAGACTCCGGATTTCCAACTGCCGGAGCCTAAAAGACCGGAGGAAGTCAACAAGAAAGGTGATCCCAACTTTTGCCCTTACCACCGCATGCTTGGGCACAAAATGAAGATTGCATTACCTTCAAAAGTTGGCTCAATGACAACTGCGGAAAGGGAATATAACGATCCCGAAGGAGTACATGAAGGAACCCCGAAAGGAGGTTCCGTCAATGTTGTCTCGACCGATCCCATCATTCCGATAGATCCCTATACGACCGACGATGGATGGACTACCGCTTGGACGAGGTCTTCGAAAAGATTTTAGACGACATCCGGACCGGCTTCGGTACGAGCTTCAATTCGAGTTTGAAACCCGTTAAGCCGGTACTATCACTTGCGATAGAAGAACCACCTCAACAGGAGACGATTGAAGAGAAGAAGAAAATTGACGAAGAAGAGAAGACCGAGGCACCTAAGGCTAGACTAGGGGCCGCTTATCCTAGGATAGTTGTTTTTCGATTCGGGGAGAAATCCCTCGAACCCCCGACTCGTATGATTATCTGCTCACTTCGGTGGGATCATATAATGATAAGGGTGATGGCATTGGCTACGTTTTGACCGCTTCTAACGATTACGTAACTAACGATAATCCGGATATCGATTTCGATACCAACGACAATTCTCAAATCATACACCATCTCGATGAGCAAAATAACAAAGAAGACATCCATCAAGGAGGCTACGAGAGTTCAACAAGCAATGAATCTATCTCGCGAGTTTCGAGGAGCTCCAGATCACGATAGAATTAGAGCCTTCGGACTCGAGCTAACCCGGAAGAGCCCGTCATTCCGATTCAAGAAAAGACACCGGCAAGCTCAACGATAGATTCGGAGGAAATTACGTAAGTCAACTTAAGAAGTGGGAAAGTTCTACCTCCGAGAATGGGTCCAAAAGACAAAGGAAAGCGGTGGTTGTTCGGGAAGAACCAACCCCGGCAGAAGAAACACCCATTCGAGAAGAAAACGAGACACATGAAAACAAAGTGGACTACAACGTGCTAGCCCATCTTAGGAAACTACCGACCGAACCGAGCATCTACGACGCTCTCATCTTATCAAAGGAGATGAGAGAAGCTCGATCAAGGCCTTACTTGATCCGAAATTTGCTTAGCTCAAATGGCCGGGAGAGTCCTTAGATGAGGTTTGCTCGTTAAAAGAACAGACGAGGTGTTACCTTCACGGACGACGACCTACTACTTGGAACAACGAGTCACAACCGACCGTTGTACATTTCGCTTACAATCGGAAAATTTACACTCTCCGAGTATTGGTGGATCCAGGAGCATCAATCAATATAATGAATCTTCGAACGCTAGCATACTTGGAAATTGATGCCCGCGAGCTCGAAGCGTACAAAATGTTATTAAGAGGATTCAACCGTAAAGGAGAAAGAGCCCTCGGCTCGATAACGCTATCGATGAAGACCGGTGACTTAGCAAAGACAACCGCGAAATTTCACATAATTGATTCGAAACATCGTTCAACGCTCTACTCGGCCGACCATGGATACATGAAAACAGGATGGTACCATCATCTCTACATCGCTGCATCAAGTACTACGATGGAGGGGAACAAGGCATCAAAGGTGACTTACAACCATTCTCCGTACATGAAATTGGAATCCACGAGGATGCAGCTTATTATGCACCACCGAAGAAAACGATCTTCTCCAGAGATACCATAACAAATGAAGCAAAGAAAGTTCGGGACAACGAAGAACCTGAAATTCTAGTCCAACAGTCACTCACCACTCCCTTACGGCGAGATGGTGAAGGTTTCTCCACAACTCGCATCCGAGGTCGAGGCCGGGGAGGTCGTGGTAGAGACGTTAGGACGATTGGACGAAGGAAACCAACCATCAATGTTGATTGGGAAGATAGTTCCGAAGGAGAAAAGGAAATCAAACAAGAAGCAACGACAATAAGTCGAAGAAGCCGCAATTCGAATCCCTCTCGAAGATGAAAGAAACGAAGAATACAAATCAATGTACGAGAAGATTAACCACTATGTACATACTATGACCCTGACCCCGATCCATTCTAATAAGATCGAGGGTATGGAGGTCAAAGAGGTACGTAGCGGTGGTGCAAAGCCAATCAAATTCTACCGTGGTGCTCCTTCCTCCAAAGCCGAAAATAATGTACAACTTGAAGATGCTACTTCATCGAATTAATGGAATTGCCTTTCGAGTGGTACTCTCCCCGTGTTCAAAATTTAATTCAACGTGGATTCTTACCTCGACAGTGGACAAAAGGTCAATCACAACGTTTTGAAAATTTATGGAATAACTCGGGCCGTCCACCCAACTCAAAACATGGTCTCGGATTCGGCACAGTAGGGTCAGTTGATGATACTGAATTTTGCTTGGTTGTCACTTGCGAAAACTGCATGGAAACTACGGACGAACTCGAAGATTTACAAATTGGAGACGCTCCACCAGAATTCGAAGAGGAAATCAAATCTACAATAGATGAGTTAATAGAAGTTAACTTAGGTACTAGCAAAGAGCCTAGACCTACCTTTGTTAGCTCTTTACTCAATAAAGAAGACTCTGAAGAAATAATCAAGTTATTAATGGAGTTTAAAGACTGTTTTGCTTGGAGCTATGATGAGATGCCAGGTTTAGCTCCAGAGGTCGCGGTCCATAAACTAGGAGTGGACCCCACTTCGTTCCGATCGGACAAGCTCCCGTAAGAATGCGTCTAGAAATCGAACAACAAGTCATAGCTGAAGTTAAAAAGCTAATAGACGCTAAATTTGTCCGTGAAGAACAATACCCGACTTGGTTAGCCAATGTGGTACCGATCGAAAGAAGAATGGTCGGATCGAATTTGTGTGGATTTCGGAGATTTAAACAAGGCATGCCCAAAGGATGAATTCCTCTACCGATCCCGAATTAATGATCGACATCGCTTCAACACATGAAATATTCTCGTTCATGGATGGATCTTCGGGATACAACCAAATAAAAATGGCTCCGGAAGACGAAAAGCTTACAAAGCATTCGTAACGCCGATCGGAGTATTTTGCTACACAAGTGATGCCATTCGGATTGAAGAACGCAGGAGCAACCTACCGTAGAGCAATGACAAGAATTTTTGATGATCTCATCCATAATCAAGTCGAATGCTACGTGGACGATGTGGTCATCAAAAGCAAAATAAAGGACAACCACTTGTATGATTTGAGAATTGTTTTCGAATGATTAAGACAATTTAACCTTAAGATGAATCCCTTAAAATGCGCCTTCGGCGTCACCTTCGGGAAATTCTTAGGATTCGTTGTCCGACATCGTGGAATCGAAATCGACCCGGAAAAGATAAAAGCCATCTTAGAAATGCCGCCTCCCAAAACCTTAAAACAACTACGATCTTTTCAAGGGAAGCTGGCATATCTTCGACGCTTTATCTCGAACTTGTCGAGTAGGTGTCGGCCTTTCTCGGCACTAGTTAAAAAGGACGCCAAATTTATTTGGGAAGAGAAATGCCGAGAAGGCCTTCGAGGACATTAAACAATACTTAATGACACCTCCTGTCTTAGCAGCCCCAGTCTCAGGTAGACCGCTAATACTTTATACCGCGGCTTTAGACGACTCTCTCGGAGCCCTGTTAGCCCAGGTCAATGATGAGGGTAAAGAGAATGCCCTTTATTACCTAAGCCGTCGTTTACTGCCAACGGAAATAAGGTATCCCGCAATTGAAAAGCATTGTTTGGCCCTGATCTTCGCCGCTCAAAAGCTCAGGCATTACATGCTTTCTCATAAGGTCAACCTGATCTCGAAGTTTAATCCATTGCAATACTTGATGACTCGTCCAACGCTTTCCGGTAGACTTGCCAGATGGTCAATGATATTATTGCAATTCGATATAACTTTCGTGCCTCTCCGTGCCGTAAAAGGACAAATCTTAGCAGATTTCCTCGCAAGACACCCTTTGCGGCGGAATCTCCTCTCGATGACGATCCGCGGATGAACAAATAATGAACGTAGAAAACCTTGATGATCGACGTTGGGAATTATATTTCGACGGAGCGTCTTCAAGACACAAAGACGAAGAATCGCAAGTGATAGTGCTCGGTAAGGCAGGAATCGGGCTAATCTTTATAACACCGGAGCGGGGATGTTAAGATACTCCTACCACTTGACGGAGCCGTGTACAAACAACGAACGGAATACGAAGCCCTCATAACGGGACTCGGAATTAACCATTCAAATGGGGATAACGGACATCAACATCTACGGGGATTCACGGTTAATCATTCAACGGATCGCGGACAATACAGAATTTTAAAACCAAGACTCGAGTAATACTTCCAAGTATGCCTATACCAATTGTTGGAACAGATTCCAAATGTGACAATCTACAAAATTCCCGTAAAAGAAAACGCTCTAGCGGATGCGCTAGCTCGTCTCGCAAAAGAATTTGCCCGTTTGCAAGATGAATCGGTGGAAGTGTCGGTTCACGGACGCCGAGTCCTATCACGACTTCGACATAGACACGATACACAAATCGAAAAGGAAAAAGGATCGACTGCAGTAGTGACGGAAAACACGGAAGATTGGCGACAACCATCGATGGATTACCTACAAACAGGAAAACTACCGGAGGATAGGTCGTTAGCCCATCGGATCAAGAAAAGAACTCGTCCTACGCATTAATAAACAACACATTATACGTAAGGACTTTTGATCAAATGTGGCTAAGGTGCCTAAGCGGGTCCGAAGCCCGTGAAATTGTTAAAGAAGTACATTCGAGACTCGTGGCACTCACCGTCGGGTCCAAAGATGAAAATGAAAATTAAAAGACTAGGTACTACCGGCCCTCGATGATGACCGATCGCATGAAAATCGCCAAGAGCCGTCACCGAGTGTCGAGTGCACGGAGTGGTTCTACACCAACCTCCAAATGTGCTACATCCGACAATTGCATCGTGGCCATTCGAATGTTGGGGCACGGATATAGTGGGTCCAATAGAACCGCCGTCGTCAAAAGGACATCGCTTCATTCTTGCGGCTACGGATTACTTTTCCAAGTGGGCAGAGGCGGTTCCACTTAGAGAAGTGAAAGCACACCACGTGCTACGGTTTTTAAGAACCAAGTTGTCTACCGTTTCGGGGTGCCGCGCGAGATCATCTCGGATAATGGGTCGGCATTCGGAAGTACGCAAATCAACAATTTTGTCGGGAGACACGGAATCGACCGGCGATACTCAACGGTTTACTACCCAAGAGCAAACGGCCTCGTCGAGTCTTTTAATAAAACTCTCGTTCAAATTTTAAAGAAAACTTTGGACGACAATAAGAGAAATTGGCACGAGAAGTTGTTAGAAGCCTTATGGGCCTACCGGACAACCTTCGAACTCCTACGCAAGCTACACCTTACGCTCCGGTGTATGGGTCCGAGGCGATGTTACCTTTAGAGGTTCGGCTCCCTTCACTCGAATTGCGAGCTTGCAAATAAAATCACAACGTAAGAGAACGCCAAATTACGACTCGAAGAATTAGAAAGCCCGGAAGGGAAAAGACTTGCAGCAGCAATGCAATTTAGAACTATACCAAGCTAGGATGATTCAGGCTCATGATAAACTGGTCCGCCCAAGAACCTTCAAAGTTGGTGATCTACTTCTCGTTCTCAAAAGACCTATTCTAGCACACCGCAAGATAGGAGGAAAATTTGAACCCACTTGGGAAGGACCGTTTGTAGTTGAGGCGATCACTCGGGAGGCTCCTACCAGCCTAGTGAATTGCCAAGGAGAACGACATATGCTTCCGATCAATGGACGATATTTGAAAAAGTACTACGCTACCTGATGTTTCGAAGGAATGAACTTTGCATCCCTAGAAGCACGGGTGAAGTGATTACTTATGATTGGGTCCGAACCCAAAAAAATAATAAAATGTGCTAAAATAAATAAAATCCCGATAATAAAATTTTCCTTGTTTTCTTTTCCAAATCAAAATCTCTTTCCCGATCTTATCCCACTTCATTCTCGTTAAGTTTAAAAATATAAGAATAATAAAAAAAAATGTCTTTAATAAACATTTTCTTGATGTTCTTGTTCTTAGTACGACCCCTGATCCTTTTCCTTGTCTTTTCGCAGGGAAATGTCGAGCGGGCGGTTGGTCTTGAACTTTAAGAATGGCGTAAGCCTTGCACTTGATGAAAAGAGGGTGAAAGATGGAGTGATAATCGAGATTGACTCGGATTTCGCACCGCGAGCCTACGCGTACGAGGAAAGTGACCGGGTCCCGGCTGACCGAGAAGAACTGCCCGGACATACAGGTGATGAAAGTGGGTGGCCCAAGCCACCAATCCAAAGAACAAGAAAAGAAAGACAAATATTGAAGAAGATAAGAAAATGAAGTCCGTAGTACGCTACGACAGAGGGCGAGCTTGTCGGCGCCGCGCCCACGGAGATTCAAGAAGTTCGGAGAGCTACTCTCACGACAACGCAACGAAGAAATAAGAATCGCCGTATCCGTAAGATGTTGACAAAACTAGCTGCGGATCAGCACGACGAGGCAGTTGCTAATGTCGGTGCATACACTTCAAGGACACCGGTTCACCGAGAACCAGAAGGAAGGAGGCCAGCTCCTAGAATGACAGAAAGAACCAGAGAAATCTCACAAAGACCAGAAGAAAGAAGGCTACCACGCCACCGGATAGAACCACCGAGTGATGCATGACCTTGTTGCGAGAGCAACCCCGTGGGATGTCTCGATAGACATCATCCCCGAGGGGCCAAGGTATGCAGGAGAACGTGAAGGGATTGAACCATACATCCCACAATATGTCACAAGGCCTCGCCATCCGCGGATCATTCCGGAATACGAAGCTGGAGAGAATGCAAAATGTTGAAAAGAAAACCTTTGAATACTTCGAAAGGATTAGAGGCGGAAGAATCAATATACCGGAGGGCCTCGAATTACATACGGACGTATTCTCGGAGTATGAGCAGCGAAGCAAATCGTGGATTGCATCCGGGATTTGAAAAGAATGGGCCGAGCGAGGCCGCTTAAGGGAAAACACATACTCGTAGCCCCGGAGATGGATGCCGTGGAAAGGAAGAATCACAATACAATGTGGATGCTTGTTACAACTTTGCCGAGGACGGAAGGGAAACCCGCCAGGAATACTCCGTCATGGGCAAGTGGATCCGATGCCATTAGTCATCAAGAGAATGGTAAAAAGATTGATAACATGGAGGGTACGCGCAATGACCGCATACCCAATAGCCGCATCATCAACATCTACAAGCGGGGTGATTGTATACCCCCACACATAGATCACCATGACTTTGTCGAGCCTTTCTACACAGCCTCTTTCCCGAGTGAGTGTAACATCATGTTCGGATCCGACCTCCGGATAGCGGTGTCCAGGGTGAGTTCCGAGGGCCGGTGAAGATACCACTACCGGTAGGTTCCGTCATGATACCGAAGGGTAACGGAGCGAGATATCGCCAAGCATTGCATACCGGGAGTACCAGTGAAGCGGATCTCGGTTACGTTCGGGAGGATGGACGACGAAAGACACCTTACCATTTCCGACCGGACCGGAGCTAGAAAGCCTCCGACCTTACGAGTCGTGAGTTACATGGAAAATATCACACCTCCAATGTACATCCATACGGCATCCTTGCCAAGGATGGCTTGGAAGGTGATGTTATTGACCATGTACCCCACTATTCGGACATGGATTTTTGACGGATGCTTCTTTAGATGGATCGACAAAGATCATACACGATCCGTTTTGAGTCTACATGGATTGTATGAAATATATTCCGGATCAAGTTGTACGATGTATCTTCGTATGATTGGAATAAAAGTGACCATGTCACATTTTTCGCCTTCACCTCTTTTGTGCAAATTGATTGGGAAACGCCGTTGAAGTTAAATGAACTTCGAACAAAGAAACGAAAAGAAAAAAAGAGGAATAAAAGAAAACTTTCGTAAAAAAAAAAAGAAAGAGGATCTAAAGAAAAATGACAAACACCAAATTCACATGAACATTAAATAAACAACAAAGTAAAATTTGGAACATTAAAAGATAAACAAAATCAACATAAATGTTAAATCAAATTCTCAATCAAATTTCGAATCCAATCTCGATCAAAATTCAAATTCAATCTTTCCAAATTTCAAATCTCAGTCAAATTTCAAATCTCAAATTCGATCTTTCCAGATCTCACATCAAACCTCAATCAAATTCAAACTTTTGGGTCGAGGATTTTATATCCAAGACTGCACTGCTTTAGGATTCTTTTCCTACTGCACTGAAATACATCAAATTTCAAACCTTCTGGGTCGAGGATTTTATATCCAAGACTGCACTGCTTTAGGATTCTCTTCCTACTGCACTGAAATACATCAAATTCAAACTTTTGGGTCGAGGATTTTACATCCAAGACTGCACTGCTTTAGGATTCTCTTCCTACTGCACTGAAATACATCAAATTCAAACTTTTGGGTCGAGGATTTTACATCCAAGATCGCACTCGCTTTAGGATTCTTTTCCTACCGCACCGAAATACATCAAATTTCAAACCTTTCGGGTCGAGGATTTTATATCCAAGACCGCACTCGCTTTAGGATTCTCTTCCTACCGCACCGAAATACATCAAATTCAAACTTTTGGGTCGAGGATTTTACATCCAAGACCTGCACTGCTTTAGGATTCTCTTCCTACCTGCACCGAAATACATCAAATTCAAACTTTTGGGTCGAGGATTTTACATCCAAGACTGCACCGCTTTAGGATTCTTTTCCTACCGCACCGAAATACATCAAATTCAAACCTTTGGGTCGAGGATTTTACATCCAAGATCTGCATCGCTTTAGGATCTTCTTCCTATTGCACTCGAAATACATCAAATTCAAACCTTTGGGTCGAGGATTTTACATCCAAGACCGCATCGCTTTAGGATTCTCTTCCTATTGCACCGAAATACATCAAATCAAATTCCCGGGTCGAGGATTTTATATCCAAGATCGCATCGCTTTAGGATTCTTTTCCTATCGTACCGAAATACATCAAATCAAACTCTTGAGGTTAAGGATTTTACATCCAATACCGCATTACTCCGAGATCTTTCCTCATTGTAATGACCCAATCCAATCGATTCGATCCTCTCGTTGGGGTTGAAGATGTTACATCAAAATTTTCAAAATTCCAATTTTCATTTCAAATCAAATCCCTTCAAAATTAATCTTGACAAACTTCAATCTAAATTGAAACTCCAAATTGAAATCTAAACTCACACATCATGACTTAAAAATGAAACAAAATAAAATCTAAATTGAAATTCTCCCAAATCATGTGATTTGGGATTCACCTCCTTTTCCCTTCCCCAGCGAGAGTTCAAGAATCTCCAGTTCCAGAGATATACTTGACGCTCCCCAGCGGAAATTCTTCTACTTCGTCCTAAGTTTGTCACTTGGACATCCGTGTTGGTTTTGTTGATCGCTTCGGTCAACACCAATACGCGCGGTGTGCTCCGTCGACTCACCACACCTATTGGGGGACCATTTGTTGACCTCATTTTCGATGAGGTCTTCTCTTCTTCTCTTTAGTACTTAGGATCTAGCCTTAGGCTTTTCCTTTGACTATCTTAGAGGATTAGAATTGGGACCCACCTTTTAGAAATTCAAACCACTTCTAAACTCCCTACAAACTCCACAAACTTGACTATAGACCCCTAATCACCTAGAGGGTTGAAATCAAATGTGGAAGTTTAAAGGATGAGTTCCTATAGGACTCTTTGGCCTTAGATCGCCCTACAGGTGGCCCGGTCGCAGTGAAGGGTCGACTTGCACACACACTACACCTACACACTACATTTTCACACACACCTCCTAAAAACACACCCTTACCCAACTTGACCTCCCGACTCATGTAGGTGATTCACATGGATGGTCCTTAACCCCTAAGCCCTTGGCAAGAGGTTAGGAACAACATAGTGAGTGCCTCAAATGAATCCCTTCATGGCTCATGTGGGCTTGATATGGCTTCATGGCTCAACCAAAATGGTTGTATTCCACTTACATCCACCCAATCTTCAATTTTCCAAATTTTCAATTTTTGACCCCCGGGACCCTACACCCCGTCTAACCTACCAAATGCCTTTGAAACTACCCGAATTTCTCAAAAATTTCCAAATTACCCAAAACTCTCCAAAATCAATCCCAAACATTTCCACACCACTTAAATTGATCATCCATACCCAAAAATGCCAAAAAATTCCAAAATACCCCCCAATACCTTCCAAATACCCAAAATACCCCTTTTGACCCAAAAATCCAAAAATTCAGAAAATTCCCAGAAAATTCCAGAAAATCCCAAATATTCCCAATTTCATTTTGTTCAACTACACCATGGGCCAATTTTGTCAATTTACCCCACTTTTATCAAAACCCCCAATTTGACCCATTTTAACCCAAAGTAAACCCAATGTCAAACCAAACCTACCCAATTGACCCAAATTCTGGTCCAATTCAATTCTAAACTTCAATTCAACATTCCCAACACCAATCTAGACCAAATCCAAGCTTAATTTGATTGACATTTGGATCCAATTTCACTTTTGGCCTTAAAGCCCGATTTGGACCCATGACCCAAACTTAGCCCAAACTCACCCAATTCAACTCCAATTAACCCCAAATCTTTTCCAAACCTTCCTTAACATCCCCATAAACAAAACACTAACATGATTTGCCCAAAATTTAGACCCAAACCCCACTCAAATTCAACCCAAAGCTAAAAGGCCCATTTTTGACCTAAACCCAAGCCTAGCCCAAATGAGCCCAAATCCCAAAATCAAAACCTAACCAAAGCCAAAACCTCTTTGAAACACTCCCATAAACATTTCCCAACATTAATTTTACATCAATTTCAACTCTAGCCCAACTTTGGCCCATGGTAGCCCATTTTGGCCCACCTTAGCCTCTTTACCAAAAAGGCCCATATTCAACCCAATTCAAACCCAAATCACCTCAAATTTGTTTCAAACTACTCATGACACATCCCTAAACCAAACTCAACAATTATTTGGCCCAAGCCTTTACCAAAATTTCATCCCAAAATCCATTTTAAAATTCAAAAGCCCACTTCCCTAAACCTTCCTAAAAGCCCATTTCCACCAAATACAAAAGCCCAAAATTGGCCCTAAAGCCTACATGACATTTCCATTTGCCATCCATTTAATCAAAACCATACCTAAGTCCTAAATCCATCATCAAATTATTCCAAATCAAGTTCCATACAAATTTCCATCAAATTACCAAAAAATTCCTAAAACCCTTTTCATGAAACAAGTCAACCCTTTTCCCAAGCCAAATGGAGCCATGAACAAGCCATCCTCAAGCCACATGAAGCCATGAGGGCTTTGACTTGTCATTAGTCCATTTATGGCAAGAAGAGGGGGCCCTTTCCTAATCCTTCTTAAACCTTTTTTTACCTTAAGCATGTCACACACTAAACCATGCTTAGCAACCTCACCATGGATGGAGACTTCACCACTACATGGCAGCTGACCCAAGTGACTCTTTTCAGACCAAGGCCAGACCTTGGGTGGTGCACCTAGCCCAAAAGGATGGGTTGACCCAAACCTAGCCAAAATGGCCTCTTCCCCATTCCATTCCAAGCCATCTCCTTTACACTTGGCCATTGCCAATTGCTTGCACAAACACCCGACCACGACCCACTCTGGCCTTGAGGGTGACCCTTGCTGCCGGCCAGCCACCCCGGTCGCCGGAAAACACCATGGCCGAAAGCTCACATGTGAGCCAACATTGAAATTCTCCATTGCTGACTTGTCCCAACCCGAATGGATAGCATGGTTGTTCTTCCCTTGACCTAAGCAGTGATCCCAACCATTAAACCCCACAGGAGAGCCTCCGACCATGCCTATTTAAACACCACCCCCTCACGGCCATGAAAGAAGAGTTGCACAAACCTTGCCAAAACTCTGCCAAAATTGTTCCAGACTCCTCCCCATACACAGAGCACTTGATCCCCAGTGAGATCCCCCTGCCATTTCTTCTCTGTGAGCTCAATTTCAGAGTTGAAATTCCACCCAAAACCAGGACACTTCTCCGAGTGAACCAATCCCCAAATTGATTGGTCCTACACCTTCACCGGACCAAGGGAAGGTGTCCACCAGCAAAAGCCCCATCTCCGGGCCACCCGAGTTGCTCCGGACTCCAAGCTTTGTGATCGGGCTGTGGTCGAAGTCCAACCTGGACAATTCACCGGACCAGGAGACTTCATCCGGAGCTTCTTAGGATCCGATCGAAGGTGCAACAACTCTCGGATCGAAGCTTCACTTCTGCGAGCAAAGGTATGAACTCATTCTTCTTCCCGAGCTTACAGAGATTCTCCATTTCATTTGAGTAAATTTCAATGCATGTTTACAGTATGGATGTGTTCGTCTCTTCAAGACGAATCCATAGAGCATAAGAACACGAAAATCCATTGAGAATCGAGTGAGAAATTAGGGTTAGAAGGTTGACGGTCACGGGTGCACACCAGTCGTAGACGATGACCAGGAGCCGTTGGATCGCGCGTGTATCGAGCGGACGGATCAGATTGCGCCGGACCAGAGAATATTACGTGAACTGAGGGTCCCGGGAGCGCTGACGCGGATGGCGGTGTCGAATAGGAGCGCGCCGCGTGTGCATTCGGAGCTGCCGAGGTTGACGCGGCGCCGCGTCACTTAAATAGAAAATTAGGGATTTTCTTAATTTATTTAATTCCCTGAACTTTGAAAATTCATATCTTTGTGTAGAAAAATCCTAAAAATAAAGAAAAATACCCTCTTGCTCAGTGAACAGAGGAGAATAATGTGGAAAAGAAATTAATTAATTTTGTCTAGTATTTTATTTTTAATTAATTATTTACTCCCTGCATTGTTTTAATTCTCCATGCATTCACACAATTCACCATGGCATGAGACTATAGGGCTTTTGAAGCCTCTGAACTTAGGGACATTCCCTGAATTTTTCAAGGTCGGAGGCCATCTCTGTGAAAAGTTATTGATTTTTCAAATGCATGTTGCTCGTTTTAAGTATTTTAATTCCAAAAATTAGCATGTTGTGAAATAAATTTTAGGAAAATTTGGTGATGTTCCTTATGACCAGAGAACCCTAGGAAAAATAGGATTTGAGTTAATTCACTCGGATTAACCCTAATTGGCTTAAACACCCAAAATAGGTCTCTAATTAATTAGAGTTAACCATAAATCAAATTGACTTGAAATCAATTCTCCATTGACCTTTAGGATCGGAGGAACCCATCATAAAAATTTGAGGTCAATTGGACTTGGTTAGCCCCACTAATTGGGTTGATTAAGCCACTTAGTCATTTTAAACTTTAAAAATTCATAACTTTCAAAATATCTTTCAAAAATTCACCAAATTGGTTTTGGATTCTCTCTGATATCAGGGGAGTTTAAGAAAATTAAAATTTCAATTTTCTAAAAAAGTTGATTTTTAATATTATTTTAATATTTTTAATAATTAAAAAATAATAAAAATCACAAAAATAATAAAATTCACCAAAATGTCATATTTTGAATTTTAATCACTTAGGAACAAGTCCCATATTTTTCCTAGGTCTATTTAGTGAGGTATTAATTTTTAAAGCTCTAGGGTAATTTTAAAATTAAAAAAATGTATTTTCTAGCATTTTCACCAAAATAATTATAATAAATCAAAGAAAAATCAGAAAATTGTAAAGTTTGGTTCTCTGGAATCCTTGATATTAGAGAGAATTATAAAAATTATAAAATTTATTTTTCAACATTTATTTTATTTTTAAATTAATTAATACTCCAGAATTTAAAATAATTCTAATAAATAAAATATAATTCAAAAAATTACAAAATTTGGTCCAAGTGGTCCTCTGGTCATTAGGAATGTCCCCTAATTTTCTTAAGGATAGAAACTTTTCCTTGGTCATGTTATTAAATTTCCCTTGGAAATCTCTATTTTCTACCAAAAAATAATTATATAAATAAATTAAATACAGAAAAATCACATTTTCTCCTCTCATGTCTTTATTGACATATGAGTGAAGTCACATAAAAATTTCAAGTTCATTTGAGTTCAATTTAGTGAGTTATGAAATTATTAGGCTTAAAGGGCAAAATGGTAATTAAAATTTTAACCCTTAATTAAAACTTTAGGTTTAATAAAAAATTAACAAGTAAAATATTTGATCCTAATCTGATTTGGATGATTGAAATTTAAATAATTAAAGGGTAGAAACCCATTAAGCAATTTAAGATGATTAAACCTTAATTAAATAATTGATTAAATTTGGAAGAATAATAAAATTGGAATTATTAAAATAGGGATATTATTAGGAAGAGATTTATTCTTTAATTTAAAAATCCCTAAATTTAATCATCTCATTAATATTCAACTCTTAATTAAAATGATAACTCAAATTTAAAATATTAAAAGACTTAATCATTAAACTAAAATTAAATCATTAAACTCTTTCAAAAATTTCAATTAAAATTAAATTAAATTAAATTAAAAATTAAATTAAATTAAGTAAATTAAATTAAAATTAAATTAAATTAAATTAAGATTAAAAATTTGAATTAAATTAAATTAAATAAACAAATTAAATTAAATTAAATGAATAAATTAAATTAAATTAAATTAAATTAAATTAAATAAATAAATTAAATTAAATTAAATTAAATAAATTAAATTAAATTAAATTAAATTAAATTAAATTAAATTAAATTAAATTAAATCAAGTCAAACTAAATTGAATTAAAATTAAATCGAGATCAAACTAAATTGAATTAAATTAAACCAAATCAAACTAAATTGAATTAAATTGAATTAAATTAAATTAAATTAAATTAAATTGAATTAAGTTGAATTAAATAACATCACCTAAGACATAAAGAACTCAAAAATAAATCTAAAATAACTTGAACACTATTCCAAACTTAAATCATTAATCACAAACCGTTTGAACACCAATTTACCCTCAAGAGCTTTAGTTATCATAACTCCTAAACGAATATAAAATGAAATGTTACTTCACTTATAGGACATTCAAATGTCCCGGTTCACTCGAGCAAGTTAACAAAATTTGAAAACCTCGGACGATCGATTCACTTACACAATTAAATTCATTTGGACTTAAAACAATCCTAGAAATATTGAAAAGATGTTTAGGATCCTTCCTAAGCACTTCCTCAATATGATAGGATATTTATAAGAACAATTGAACTTAGTTGTTCTTTGATGAAGAAAATCGTCTTCAAACCAAAAACACAAAGAACCTAGACGTCATAGGAAATGACTAGCTATGGGATTAGGAATTTGGTAGAAAACCATAACCCTTTCCCTTAGCTTTACCTAGGAACTTGTTTAAATATTCTAATTGTGTTTTAAGTGCGATGCGGGATGACGGGAAGACCCTCCAGGTACGCTTTTATTTTATTGCGATTTACTTTACGGTAATTTATTTAATTGCATCGCACTTATTTTTCTTGCATGATAAAACAACGAGTTGCATGAAAACCTACACCTTTAGGACAGAAACCAAAACTGAAACCCATAACTAAATTAAAAGACACTACAAGATAAAATTCACCTCCACAACATTTCAAAATATAAGACAACTCAAAATTTAATCACAAACATAACACAAAACTACAATTACAACTAAATTAAAACGTCTTGTTGGATGATCGGGAATACCTCGGATGATGTAACCTACGTGTTGCTAACGGGATTTCCCACGGTCTAAATGAAAGTGTGGAACTCATTCAGTTGAGTTTAGCAAATTCATCTGGACTAAGTGAATCCGATAAAAATAATGATGCCGAAAGGATGGAACCGTGGGATCTTAACCGGTGTCGTTATAATCAACTTTAAGATTTGTTTTAATTAAAACACAAAAACACTTGGAAATTAAGACTTCTCTAAACCAAAACACTCTTCTCATTCCCTGATTTATGATTTCTAAAACTAAACCTCTGCAACAACAAGGAGCTCGGAGCATGGTGGGCAGCACGGCCATCGTCATCAGCAAAACTTGAACCTACATCAACAAAACTTTCCTAGAATTAAACAACAAAGCCATAGGACTTCGAGGTAGTTTGCACTAGTGCAACATAAATCCTCAACTCTTCGTTAGGCATTTGCATTGCAAATTAAGCCCTAACCGGTCTTAGGATTCCGAGGTAGTCGTCCGATACGACACAAACCCTCATATCTTCCAGGCAATTTGTATGATTCTATCATATAAGTATAAGCCCTAATTAATTAAAATTGGCAAGATTAAAACATTAAATGAACGTTAGGACTTTCCTAAATCTAAGCCAAACAATAGGATAGTCGGGAAATTATCGAAGTTCACTTTGAATCCGTGATTTCTCCTACTTTGCTTCCTTTGGATTCCCAAAATAAAATGTTCCAAACTTGATCCATTCCCTATTGAGATTCAAAAATTCAATTCTTTGAAAACTTAAACTTTGAAATTCTTGAGAGCAGAATTATTGATTATTATCGAGAGTTTTCTTAGGTGATTCCCGTCACTTAAGATGTAATTAACTATAGGGGCTTGCTCTTATAGGGAATTTTAAAGAACCTGAGTAATATAAACCTCGTTTAATGTTTTCATATTAAGCGGGGAATTTGTCGGCCTATAAAATTGGTTCGCAGACCAAACGGATGTCACAAATCTTCTAGTTTATTTAACCGAGCCCCACCATCAAGCGATGTGTCCATCCTTAGGGATAGATACACGGTTTGCGATGCGGTGCTCGTTTATATAAACTATTTGGGATGTGAGATCGGTTTGATTTCATATCTTAAAATCTTCAAATTTAAAATTATTTTCAAAATCAAATATTACTTTCTAAATTATATCTATATTTAAATTTAAAATTCGCCGACAACTTCTGTTAGGCGACCCCTTTTTAAAAAATATCACACAACCTAAAAATAGTGCCGACAGATAAATATATGTGCGCTAAAAACTTGACTCCACACCAAATATATATATGTGCTGATGATTCAGATATGAAAATTATGATTTTATAATATGAGATACTACACAAGTATACGTATCGTTTATCAAGTTATATAGGACTTTCTGATTAAGCCCCGAGATATCGAACCCACAGGGAAAATTTGAAAATCTTTAAAGGAATAAGAAAATTATCTTTTTAATTTTTTTTATGGCTTTTGAAAGTTTGTCTTGATTTTGAAAAGTTTTAAAAGTTGATTTGTCTTTTGAAATTTCCTTAACAAAATGTTAAGCAAGAAATTAAAATTATAATAACTAATAACACTGTATAAAAATTACTATTAACTAAAATATCTTTTTCTTTTCTTTTATGAAGTAGTTATTATTATTAAACTATTGTTGTGGAAGTATTTAAATTTGTTGTGACAGATAGAAGCAAATTTTTTATTTACCCTTACTTGGTTCTATAAAGAACATAGGTTAATTTAAAATTTTTATCATTTTGAACATGGCTAGGCAGGGAAGATACCAGTCTCTCACTCTAGAGTTCCCTCGATTCCCACCAACTGGGGGTCAACTTCTCATAACATAACTCAAAACTTCAAACCAAATTAGGGGGTTTTAGCCTGTCACTCTAAAATCCTCTAATTTTACACCCTTCCATAAAAATATCTTTTATGAGACAATACCACATTGGATCTTACATAATCTCAAGAAATTCTACAACTTAACAGGCCAAATTAAGATGTAAACAAAGTTTTTAGAATCAATCATCACAACTTCTTCCATCTTTAAACACTGTACTTTCCACAACAATTCTCTATAAATTAATTTCTTCTCCAATTAAGAAAGAAAAAGATAAAGTAAACTACTCAGAATGCATTGAGAAAATATAAAAGCACATTGATTTGAAATTAAAAACCATAAGAGAAACAACAAACAAAACCAAGTATTAATTAAAAAACTAAATGTAAGCACAAAAGTAAACACTTATCTGAAAATTCCCTCCACATGACTCAGGATTTTCCTCTGGAACTTTAAATCTTCACTAAACTACTCCTCAGAGCGGATCTACCAACTCCGATGACTCAAAATAAACTTCAGACTTCGATAGAAACTAAACTAAAAGAAAGAAAAGAAGTGGGGAGAAGAAGACTTCACTCCGACCCTTTTCTCCTTTCAACTCTCTACTCCTACTTTTAGACTTCGATTTTTAACTGTGGCGGCTAAGCGCCGGTGCCGCTTAGCCGCCAGTGCCCAAATTTTCATTTTTCAACTTTTTTTGCTCCAAATTTGATCTAATTTTGCTCCGTTCATCATGACCATCCATTTTCATCATACCTGCAAGAAAAACAAAAAATACCTTCCATTAAAGTGCAATATCATTAAAAATAGGTATAAAATGTGCATAAAAATACTATATATTTTAGGTGTATCAAAGTCCCCCAAACATAAAATGTTACTTGTCCACAAGTTACAGTTAATCTCATAGAACTTTTTAGCATGCAAATTACGTAATGAGTTTCATAGGAAGATAACAAAATTTTGTTCTAGAAATGGAATAGTCCAACTTAGAAAACATTTCGATAATTAAAACCAACTTAAAGTTTAGAAAGTTCTTAAGTGAAGGAAAATGACAAATATAAGTTTCTATCTAATTCAAATTGTAGATTCTTCAAAATATAGGACTAAAACACTTATTTTTCTCACTTAAAAATCTTTATTTGAAAATAATTTTTCTTACTATATTATAACCTTATGCTTTAGATTTTCTCTGATCTTATATCTTAAACTTTAGGTATAAAACCAATTTTTGATTAGGCCCTTAAATCCTTAAGCTTCTCCTCCCTTTTCATATACTATTTTTCACTTTTTCTTTTCTTTCTCTTTTTTATTCTCTCTCTCTTTTTTTTTATAAGACAAGGATTACTATATCTGGATAGGCCTTTAATAATTTTGAATTCCACCCTTCCATTTAAAATAAAGGTCAGATATACATCTTTCACTTAAAAATCATAATAATAATATTTAAAAATTACTCTTCAATAAAAGAAATTTAAGCTTTGAAGAATAAAAGTCAAATCTTCTATTTATCCAAAAATACAAAACGTCTTACTAAAGATAGTTTAACTTTATTTAACAACTCTTCATTAAGAAAATTTTAACTTTAAGTTTTTCATGATAACTATAAATTTTAACTATATTCTTTTATTCATTTCTTTATTCAAAATTTTTGTTCCCCTAATATAACTTCATGTAAATAATTGTTCTCAATCAAAAATAAGATTTATTTTAAGTATTCTTGAGAATCAAATAAAATTTTAGGTTTTTGAAAATCTTTGTTTTTAAAATCCCCCTAAAACTTTAATTTTTAGTTAAGATAAAACATTTAAGCATAAGAAATGATACATGGGTGAGAAATAAAAACTGACATATCATACTTGCAGGAATTTTTTAATATCCTAATATGCAAGTATAACAATTTAAATAATAGGAGTAAAATAAAATCAAATTTAGTTTTTGAAAACATTTTTTTTTTACAAAGAAAAGTAACAATTTCAAAAATACTTCTATAGTAGTGGAGGTTTTCAAAGCAAATACACACCAACTAAAATAACACACTGATACAAATAACAGATGATAGTGGAATTTGAAGAATTTTAAACATGTAGTTTCTTAAGTAGAAGATCCCAATAGTGGTTAATAATCTCCTAACAGTTTTTGAATTAAAGTACACACTATTAAAAACTCTGACATAACATGCACATAAAAACATTTACGATTACACATCACTACCACCAAGCAACATATAAAACATCAATACAACAACAACAATACATCTGAATATGCATAACAAAAAAATAATACAAACTACAGTTTGCATACTATCAAGGTTCACATCACAACACAATAATCAAACTAAATACTAAACAAAATACACATCAATACATCAACAACAACACCACAACGAAAACAAATAACACTAATCTACTCATCATCCTCATCATCTTCATCATCCTGCTCGTTCCAATCCCTAGATGGCACATAAGGTATCTAGAATGGATGAGGGGTCATCTCAGCACTCTGATCACCTCTAATCAGTCTATCCAAATATTGCTGATAACTCTCCTCATACTCATCAAGTTTCATAATATATCTTTCCACATTAACCATCTTACCATCCATATCTTTCAGATGCTCTCGAGTAAGACTCACTTTTTTCAAAATCTTTCTTAACAAACTAGTACGTGAATACGTAGATGATGAAGCACGTGAAGTAGTAGCATGAGAAGTAGATGCAGTAGAAGCAGAAGCAGTAGAAGCCCTACCAAATCCTCCTCTCCAACCAAACTCTGAATGTACAGTGTAAGAACCAACATTGACACTAGTAATTGGTCTTAATGGCTAAAGTACCTCTTCCCAAGTTTCAAACTTCACTAAAGATTGTTCACATAATGAATGAATCAAGGAAGGGAATCCCATACCTACAGTAGTGGTTGATCTAGCACAGTTCAAAACATAATCATAAATTATACCTCCAATGTCAATAGGCTTCCATTGCTGAATGCAATGGTTCCAAAAAACTCTTTCTCTCGTTACTTCACTAGTGTGACTCGAAGGTAACAATTTAGATGAGAGAAAATAATGCCACGCCTTAGAAATGACATTCAATTTGGAAGCAGGAAAGTTCACTCTTCTATCAGTTTTTATTTTCCATAATCCTCTTCCATCTGTCAGGAATTCCATGATCTCATCTAATTCTCCTTCCGTAGGATGATAGTTAGAATAAAAACAGAACATGTCAGGTGGTAGTCGATAAATAGTATTGATTGCTCCAGAAGAAAAGTTGACCTCTTGCCTCCTAACCATCACTTGATTCTCTTCCTCACCAGGCAAATTTGCATAAAATTCTCTAACCACAAAAACAACAGCAACAGCTGAGAAGCAACAGTAATTCTCCCAGTTTTTTCTAGCAATCATATCTTTAATCATCTCTCCTGTTTTACTAAATACTCGCTCAGGAATCAACTTACGTGACTGCAATGCATCGACGTATCGTTCCTCAGCCCTCATACTAACAAATTTGTCAGAATCAGATCTTGTCTTTTATCGTGCACGCTTTGACTTTGGAGCCATCTCTAAAAATTCACGAAAAATTCACCATAAATTCCAAAATCAAACTAAACTTGCTAAATTATCTTCCAAAAGATATTTTCACTAAATCCAAGCAATTTCTCAAGTTTTCCTCAAATTTTCACCATGAATAGTGATTTTAAGATTTTGCAAAATGTACTCAAAATACATGGTGAAAATAAAAAATTTTTACTTATGATTAGTGCTCTTACCTTAAGGAATCCAAATCTAACAATTTTTATTGAGATCTACTCTCAAGTGATCCACAATATGATGCCCTAGGCTCCTCTTTCACGATAAACTGAAGGTTGAAGATGATGGGGTGGTTTTAAAAAGGTAATTTTCAGGTTTTTAACTACTGGGAACAAATTTTCGCGGCCTGGTGCCTAAGCGCGAACCCTTGGCGCTTAGCCGCTGGCACCCAAATTTTCACAATTAAGGTGTATGCACTAAATCACTATGTTTATCACCCTTAATTACTCCAGAATAATTATTTCTCCCCACATAAATCTTCCAATACTCCAAATCAAAATTTAATATCCATTGATACCACACAAATTTTACACAAACACAAACTTATATTAAAATAAACATAACACTTAATACAATTCTAAAATTTCTATCCACACATAAAGGATGAAATTCTCTATATACAAGAGACTTTAATCTCAAACTGATAAGTATACATCTCTAAGATGTAACCATCACATCATCAGGCTTAGTTAATACTTAAATATAAACACTAAACACACCAAACATAACACACATGAACACTAAACATAACACATAAGAACACTAAACAAATAAGAACAAAGCACTCTTAATTCCATTCTCCATTGGGTGGATTATATCCAGGACCACTATTATTCTCATTTGACCCTTTTGGAATTTAAATTTGATAGAACGGGCGATAATTGTTCATTCTTACATCTTCTTCTTCAATCCATTTGTTATTCAGAAACATTGCCTTATCTGCTTCTTCCACGTACCTTGAATGACTGAATTGCATCTTGAGTTGCCATCCCATGTGCTCCAAATGTAGGTTACTTTCATTGATCTTTGCTTCCATTGAAGTCACCCGGGCTTCAATATTTGCAATCATTTCTGCAATCTCTTGAATACTAACAGCGAGATATCCATTGAATAACTCTTTAGCACTATCACTAATGAACTTACTCTTGTAAGATTCTTGCTTTTTCTTCATCTCATTCTCTCAGGAAGACATGATGCACTTAAAACTCTCTTCTTAAGACTAAGAATTGAAAATAGGACTTAGGGCAAGTGTTTCTCTTAAATCTGGTCCTTTTTATAGACTTGGGAAGTGCTAAAACTGCCCCAAGATGTTTTAAAACTCTAAAATAACTTCCAAAACTACTCCCCCACGATATAGGATTCTAAAACCTCATTTTTCACGTTTTTTATAACTGTGGCACCTAAGCGCCAACCAGTCGGCGCTTAGCCGCAAGTACTCAACAAGTCTGCTAAGTGTCCAAATTTTCATTCTGACTTCTCTATATCATCAATTAAGGTCAAACAAGCTTTTCCAAAAATCAGCCTATATGGGGACATTCCTATAGGTGTTCTGTAAGCAGTCCTATAGGCCCACAAAGCATAATCCAGTTTGATTGACCAATACTTTCTATTTGGATTAACAGTTTTTTTCAATATTATTTAAATTTTACGATTGGATAATTCAACCAAACCACTTGTCTGCGGATGATAAGCAGTAGCAATCCGATGATTAATATGATATTTCTTTGCTAACTTCCCAATAATCGCATTTCTAAAATGAATTCTCACGTCAGTTATGATTACTCTTGGTATTCCAAATCTGCAAAATATATTCTTTTCTAAAAACTTTGCAACACTTTGAGCATCACATAGAGGTAAAGCAATAGCTTCAATCCATTTAGAAACATAGTCTACTGCTATCAAAATATAAACATTTCCGGAAGATGGTGTAAATGGTCCCATAAAATCTAGTCCCCAAACATCAAATATTTCAACTTCCAACAAATAATTGAGGGGCATCTTATTTCTTCTTGAAATATTGCCTACACGCTGACATCTATCACAATTTTTAATATAAACATTCACATCCTTAAAAATTGTAGGCCAATCAAATCCTGATTGTAATATTCTATATGCAGTTTTATCACTTCCATAATGTCCCCCATAATCAGAATCATGACATTTTTGAATAATTTCATGAGTCTCTTCCAAAGGTACACATCTTCGAATTATAAGATCCTTTCCTTGTTTATATAAAAATGGGTCATCCCAAAAATAAGTCTTAGCATCAGAAAAAAATTTCTTCTTTTCTTTGTATGTCAAACCATAGGGTATAATATTACTAACAATAAAGTTTACTATGTCTGCATACCACAGAACATTCCTCTTTAACAGTGAACTGTTTTTCATCAGAAAAATGTTCATTAATTTCTTCAATATCACAGAGAGATTTTTCAATTTCAAGCCTGGACAAATGATCAGCAATTTGATTATCAGAACTCTTCCTATCTACTTTTTCAAAATCGAGTTCTTGCAAAAGAAGAATCCATCTTATAAGTCCGGGTTTTGCATCATTTTTCTTCATTAAGTATTTGATAATAGAATGATCAGTATGCACAACACATTTAGTTTCAATTATATATGATTGAAATTTATCAAAGGCAAATACTATAACTAATAACTCTTTCTTAGTAGTGGTATAATTAATTTGAGCTTCATTAAGAGTTTTACTAGCATAATAAATTACTTTAAAAATTTTATCATATTTCGACTCCAAAACGAGCACCAATAGCATAATCACTAGCATCACACATTAATTCAAATGTTTTTCCCAATTTGGTGAAATTATTACAGGTGCAGTGATTAATTTTTCTTTTAATGTTTCAAAGGATTTATGACAGTCATCATCAAAATTAAAAATTGCATCCTTTTCGAGTAAACGGCATAAAGGTTTTGTAATTTTTGAAAAGTCTTTAATGTAATGCCTGTAGAATCCAGCATGTCCTAAAAAACTTCTAATTCGCCTTACATTGGTTGGGCAAGGTAAATTAGATATAACTTGGATTTTTGCAGGATCTACCTCCAAACCTTTTTATGAAATCTGATGTCCCAAAGCAATTCCTCCTGCTACCATAAATTGGCATTTTTCCCAATTAAGGACCAACTTAGTTTCTTCACAGTGTTTTAAAACTTTAGATAGATGTTCTAAACATGATTCAAATGAAATTCCAAACACTGAAAAGCCATCCATAAAAATATCAATCGCTTTTTCAATTAAATCACAAAAAATAGCCATCATACATCTCTAAAATGTAGCAGGGGCATCACATAAACCAAAGGGCATTCTTCTAAAAGCAAACGTACCATAAGGACTGGTAAATGTAGTTTTCTCTTGATTCTCAGGAGCAATTTGAATTTGGTGGTAACCAGTATATTCATCAAAAAAATAAAAGTATTTTTGCCCAGCCAGTCTATCCAACATTTGATCTAGAAAAGGGAGTGAAAAATGATCTTTCCTTGTGGCATGGTTTAATTTTCTATAATCAATGCATATTCGCCACCCTGTAACTTATCTTGTTGGTATCATTTCATTATTTTCATTAACAGTCACAGTTACTCCTCCTTTCTTAAGAACATAGTGAATAGGACTAACCCATGCACTATCTGAAATAGGGTAGATAATTTCAGCATCCAACCACTTTAAAATTTCTTTCTTAACATCTTCTTTCAAAATAGGATTTAATCTCCTTTGCTGATCAACCCGCAGTTTGCAATTATCTTCCATATGAATTCTGTGCATACAAATTGAAGGACTGATTCCTTTAATATCAGTAATTGTGCATCCAAAGGCATTCTTGTACTTCTTCAAAATTTCAAGTATACTCTCTTCTTCTTTTTTAGTTAATTGAGAGGAAATTATAACAGGAAAGGTTGAGGATTCACCAAGAAAAGCATACTTCAAATTTTTAAGAAGTATTTTTAGCTCAAGTTTAGGAGGTTTTTCAATTGATGGACCATAAGATTTATCTTTCTCAGTCATATCCAACAATTCAAAATTTTCATGAACATACTTTAAATCTTCCACTTCAAAATCTTCAGAATCAAATAACTCCTCTTCTTGCTTATATTCAAATTCTTCTCTTTCAACATTCTCTTCATTAGTTGATTTGAAATGACATTCACTTAAATAATCAATAACATCCATCCCATAACACACATCTTCTTTACCTCTTGCAGGATATTTCATCGATTTCGAAATATTAAATGTAACAGTCTGATCATTAACCCTTATCGTTAATTCCCCTTTTTGCACATCTATCATGGCTCTGCCTGTAGCTAGAAAAGGTCTCCCAAATTTTATGGGTATCTCTTTATCTTCCTCCATATCTAACACAATGAAATCCACAGGAAAAATAAATTGATCCACTTTTAACAAAAACATCTTCTATAACTACTTTACGATATGTGATAGAACGATCTGCTAATTGCAGATTTACAGTAGTTGGGGTTATTTCTCCTAGTCCCAGTCTTTTGAATATTGATAAAGGCATAAGGTTAATGCTTGCACCCAAATCACATAAAGCTTTTCCATAGAATCTTTCTGTGATTGTACATAGAATTGTGAAACTACCAGGATCTTTAAGTTTTTCAGGAAGCTTTTTCTGAAATATCGCACTGCACTCCTCACTAAGTGCAACAGTCTCATTTTCTTCAAACTTCCTCTTCTTATTAAGAATATCCTTCATAAATTTCGCATAGCTTGGCATTTGTTCTATGGCTTAAACAAATGGAATATTAATGGTAAGCTTCTTTAATATCTCCAAGAATTTTGAAAATTTCTTATCCAACTTTTGTTGATGAAGTATATGAGGAAATGGAGGTGGTGGTTTTTCTAAATCAACTTTAGGTGGAGAAATAGGCCTTTCAAAACCTTTTGGAGCGTCCTCTTTAGGTCTTTTAATCTCTTCTTTCTCTACTTCAGTATCTTTTTGAACTCTACCTTCCAATTCTTTTCCACTTTTCAGTTGAATTGCTTTCACTTGTTCTTTATTCTTTTCTCTTGGATTCACTTCAGTATTACTTGGAAGCATTCCTTGGGATCTATTACTTAAGGCATTTGCAATTTATCCCAATTGATTTTCAATATTTCTAATGTTTGCTCCTTGAATTTGTAATCGATTTCCCATATGTGATACTACTTCTTCCATAGACAACTTTTTCTCCTTAAATTGTAAAGCATTGTTATAACCTGAAGGATAAGTTAATCTATTATTATTATTACCTTGGTTGTTCCAATTCCCCAATGGGTTTACTTGGGTGTTCCCCCATTGTTGATTAACACCACCCTGATTATTGTTATTCCAGTTAAAATTTGGATGATTCTTCCAACCTCGGTTATAATAATTGGAATATGGGTTGTTAGGTTTGATTATAGCATTCACAGTTTCTAATGAAGAATAAGAATCAACCATTTAGGCTAATGAATTTTCTTCAATCATGAGATTTGGCAGAGAAAAATTCATCCCAAATTGGTCTATCTTCTTTGATACAGCAGCAACATGATTTGCTAACATTGTAAAAGCATCATTTTCATAAACACTGACTACCTTCTTAGGATTTAACCTTTCAGAAGGCTATTGAAAATTATTAGTAGCCATTTCTTCAATTAAAGCATAAGCATCAGAAAATGGTTTAGACATTAATGATCCACCAGCAGTAGCATCGATGATTAATCTAAGAGATCCAACTAATCCATTATAAAAAGTTTGAATTATTAACCAATCTGGTATCACATGATGTGGACATTTCCTGAGGAGCTCTTTAAGTCTTTCCCATGCGTCATATATTGATTCCCCTTCAAACTGACAAAAAGGTGATATAACATTTCTCAACTTAGCAGTCTTAGATGGTGGAAAATATTTAGCAAGAAATTTATGTGACAGTTCACCGCAAGTTCTAATTGATCTAGTGCTAACGAATGTAACCAAATTTTAGCTTCATCCCTTAGTGAGAAAAGAAAAAGTCTAAGTCTAATAGCTTCATCCGAAACACCATCATATTTAAAAGTAGCACACAACTCTAGAAAATTAGCAAGATGCAAATTAGGATCTTCAGTTGTTGCTCCCCCAAACTGATTATTAGACACCATTTGGATAATAGCAGGTTTAAGCTCAAAAGAATTAGCAGCTACAACAGGATTTTTAATACTACCATGGAATTCATCTACTGTAGGGTTAACATAATCTCTTAAAGGTCTTAATTCTTGATGGATGCCAACATTTTGATCTTGATGATTTGCCATTTCTTAAATATTTTTTTTCTTTTTCTGTATTCTTAATTTTTTTGATTTTTCTGATAGTTCTTTCTAATTCAGAATCGTAAGGCACAAGTCCTTCAGAACCTGAACTACGCATACAACAATAAAACAAAACAAAACTCAACACTCTAACAAAAATAAAGAAAAGTAAAAATTTAAAATTTCTTAATTCTCTTTAAAATGCAATTTAATTGATTTTCCCCGGCAACGGCGCCAAAAACTTGATCCCCGATAGATATAAGTGCAACGGTTGCCAAAAACTTGTTTCCGCTGGATATAAGTGTTGATGATTTAAGATATGAAAATTATGATTTTATAATATAGGATATTACGCAAGTATACGTATCGTTTATCAAGTAATATAAGACTTTCCGATTAGGCCCCGAGATATCTAACCCACAAGGAAAAGTTGAAAATCTTTAAAGGAATTTAGAAAATTATCTTTTTACTTTCTTTAATTGTTTTTGAAATAGTATGTCTTGATTTTGAAAAGTTTTAGAAAGTTGATTTGTCTAAATTAAAGGTTTCAATAACTAATAACATTGGATGTAAAAATATTATTAACTAAGATATCTTTTTCTTTCATTTCATGAATTAGTAATAATTCTTAAAGTATTGTTGTGGAAGTATTTAAATTTTATTGTGACAGATAGAAGCAAATGTGTTCTTTACCCTTACTTGGTTCTATAAAAAACATAGGTTAATTTGAAATTTATATTGTTTTGAACATGGTTAGGCAGGGAAGATACCAGTCTCTCACTCTAGAGTTCCCTCGATTCCCACCATATGGCGGCTAACTTCTCATAACAAAACTCAAAACTTGAAACCAAATTAGGGGGTTTAGCCTGTCACTCTAAAATCCTCTAATTTTACTCCCTTCTATAAAAATATCTTCTAATATTACATTCACTTATATGGACTACAGTTCTCACCCATATAATTGCATGTGATTCCTACTAACTTTAATGAGATAATACCCCATTGGAACTTACATAATCTCAAGAAATTTTACAACTTAACAGGCCAAATTAAGAAGTAAACAAAGTTCTCAGAATCAATCTTCACAACTTCTTCCAACTTTTAAACACTGATACTTTCCACAATAATTCACTTTAAATTAATTACTTCTCCATTTTAAGAAAGAAAAAGATAAAGTAAACTACTTAGAATGCATAAGGAAAATATAAAAACACATTGATTTGAAATAAAAAATGATAAGGAAAATAATAAACGAAAGCAAGTATTGATAAACAAAATAAAAGTAAACACTTATCTGAAAATCCTTTCCACAAGACTAAGAAAGTTCCTTTGAAACTTTGACTCTTCGCTAAACTACTCCTCAGAGCAAGTCTCAAAACTCCGATGACTCAGGATACAGACTTCAGACTTCAATAAAAACTAAACTAAAAGAAAGAAAAGAAGTGGGAGAAGAACTCTTAACTCCGACCCTTTTCTCCTTTCTGCTATCTACTCCTACTCTAAATAAAAACTTAAAATGTAGTGGAAGAATCTCGTAAATTCCTCTCTTTGAAATACAGTGAAGAGTCTCTTCAATTCTTCACTTCTTCACTTCTAAGACACTCTTTAAATAGTGAACCGAAAGGTGCCTTAGTGTCTATTCAAAATGTGTCCATATTCGATGTATCTACCAAGGAACGCACCCCTTCATTCAAATTTGCTGCCCAAAGGAAGTTATGGACGTTACCAACAAGAGTTTCATCCATTCCCTTTTCAATTTAGCGCCAAATCTAATTAAAGTTTGATTATAACTATGGTGCCAGTGCCAAATTTTTTATTTTTCATTTTTGCTCCAAATTTGATCCAATTTTGCTCCTTTTGTCATGACCATCTATTTTCATCATAACTGCAAGAAAAACACAAAATACCTTCCATTAAAGTGCAATATCATTAAAAATAGGTATAAAAATGTGCATAAAAATACTATATATTTTAATATCAATGAACCATAAGATTCATCTTTTTCAGTCGTATCCAACAATTCAAAACTTTCATGAACATACTTGAAATCTTCCTCTTGAAAATCTTCAGAATCAAATAACTCCTCTTCTTGCTTATATTCCAATTCTTCTCTTTCAGCTTTCTCTTCATAAGTTGATTTGAAATGACATTCATTTAAATATTCAATAACATCCATACCATAACACTCATCTTCTTTACCTCTAGCAGGATATTTCATCGATTTTGAAATATTAAATGTAACAGTCTGATCATTAACCCTCATCATTAATTCCCCTTTTTGCACATCTATCATGGCTCTGCCTGTAGCTAGAAAAGGTCTCCCCAAATTTATGGGTATCTCTTTATCTTCCTCCATATCTTACACAATGAAATCCACAGGAAAAATAAATTGATCCACTTTTACCAAAACATCTTCTATAACTCCTTTACGATATGTGATCGAACGATCTCCTAATTGCAGAGTTACAGTAGTTAGGGTTATTTCTCCTAGTCCCAGCCTTTTGAATATTGATAGAGGCATAAGGTTAATTCTTGCACCCAAATCACATAAAGCTTTTCTACAGAATCTTTCTTCGATTGCACATGGAATTGTGAAACTACCAGGATCATTAATTTCTTCAAGATGCTTTTTCTGAATTATCGCACTGCACTTCTCATTAAGTGCAACAGTCTCATTTTCTTCAAACTTCCTCTTTTTCTTAAGAATATCCTTCATAAATTTCACATAGCTTGGCATTTGTTCTAAGGCTTCAGTAAATGGAATATTAATGGTAAGATTCTTTAATATCTCCAAGAATTTCAAAAATTGCTTATCCAACTTTTGTTGACGAAGTCTCTAAGGAAATGGACGTGGTGGTTTTTCGAAATCAACCTTAGGTGGAGAAATAGTTCATTCAAAACCTTTTGGAGCGTCTTCTTTAGGTCTTTCAATCTCTTCTTTCTATGCTTCTGTTTATTTTTGAACTCTTACTTCTAATTCTTTTCCACTTCTCAGTTGAATTGCTTTTACTTATTCTTTATTCTTTTCTCTTGGATTCACTTCAGTATTACTTGGAAGCATTCCTTGGGATCTATTACTTAAAGCATTTGCAATTTTTCCCAATTGATTTTCAATATTTCAGATGGTTGCTCCTTAAATTTGTAATTGATTTCCCATATGTGATACTACTTCTTCCATAGACAACTTCTTCTCTTTATTTTGTAAAGAATTGTTACAATTAGAAGGATAAGTTAATATATTATTATTATTACCTTGGTTGTTCCAATTCCCCTATGGGTTTACTTGGTGGTTCCCCCATTCTTGATTAATACCACCCTGATTATTGTTATTCCAGTTAAAATTTCGATGATTCTTCCAACCTAGGTTTTAATAATTGGAATATGGGTTCTTAGGTTTGATTATAGAATTCATAGTTTCTGGTGAAGAATAAGAATCAACCATTTAGCCTAATTAATTTTCTTCAATCATGAGATTTGGCAGAAAAAAACTCATCCCAAATTGGTCTATCTTCCTTGATACAGCAACAACTTGATTTGCTAACATTGTAAAAGCATCATTTTCATAAACATTGGCTACCTTTTTAGGATTTAACCTTTCAGAAGGCCATTGAAAATTATTAGTAGACATTTCTTCAATTAAAGCATAAGCATCAGAAAATGGTTTAGACATTAATGATCCTCCAGCAGCAACATCAATGATTGATCTAAGAGATCCAACTAATCCATTATAAAAGTTCGAATTATTAACCAATCTGGTATCATTAACCAATCTAGTATCGCATGATGTGGACATTTTCTGAGGAGATCCTTAAATCTTTCCCATGCATCATATATTGATTCCCCTTCAAACTGACAAAAAGATGTTATATCATTTCTCAACTTAGTATCTAAGATGGTGGAAAATATTTAGTAAGGAATTTTTGTGACAGTTCACCCCAAGTTCTTATTGATTCAGGTGGTAATGAATGTAACCATATTTTAGCTTTATCCCTTAGTGAGAAAGGAAAATTTCTAAGTCTAATAGCATCATCCGAAACACCATCATATTTAAAAGTAGCACACAACTCCAGAAAATTAGGAAGATGCAAATTAGGATCTTCAGTTGTTGCTCACCCAAACTGATTATTAGACACGATTTGGATAATAGCAGGTTTAAGCTCAAAAGAATTAACAGCTACAGCAGGATTTTGAATACTACCATGAAATTCATCTACTGTAGGGTTAACATAATCTCTTAAAGGTCTTAATTTTGGATGGATGCCTACATTTTGATTTTGATGATTTTCCATTTCTTGAATATTTTTATCTTTTTCTGTATTTTTAATTTTTTTAATTTTTCTGATAGTTCTTTCTAATTCATAATCGTAAGATACAAGTCCCTCAGAACCTGAATTACGCATACAACAATAAACCAAACAAAACACAACACACTAACAAAAACAAAGAAAAGTAAAAATTTAAAATTTCTTAATTCTCTTTAAAATGCAATTTAATTATTTTTCCCCGGCAATGGCGCCAAAAACTTGATCCCCGATAAATATATGTGCGCCAAAAACTTGACTCCACACCAAATATATATATGTGCTGATGATTTAGATATGAAAATTATGATTTTATAATATGGGATACTACGCAATTATATGTATCGTTTATCAAGTAATATAGGACTTTCTGATTAAGCCCAGAGATATCGAACCCACAAGGAAAATTTGAAAATCTTTAAAGGAATCAGAAAATTATCTTTTTTATTTTTTTTATGGCTTTTGAAAATATGTCTTGATTTTGAAAAGTTTTGAAAGTTGATTTGTCTTTTGAAATTTTCTTAATAAAATGTTAAGCAAGAAATTAAAATTATAATAACTAATAACACTGTATGAAAAACACTATTAACCAGAATATCTTTTTCTTTCCTTTTATGAAGTTGTAATTATTATTAGAGTATTGTTATGGAAGTCTTTAAATTTTTTGTGACAGATAGAAGCAAATGTTTTCTTTACCCTTACTTGGTTCTATAAAGAACATAGGTTAATTTGAATTTTTTATCATTTTGAACATGGTTAGGCAGGGAAGATACCAGTCTCTCACTCTAGAGTTCTCCTGATTCCCACCAACTGGGGGCTAACCTCTCATAAAAAAACTCAAAACTTCAAACCAAATTAGAGGGTTTTAGCCTGTCAATCTAAAATCCTCTAATTTTACTCCCTTCCATAAAAATATCTTCTAATATTACATTCAATTATATGGACTACAATTCTCACCCATAAAATTACATGTGATTCTTACTAACTTTTATGAGACAATACTGCATTGGATCTTACATAATCTCAAGAAATTATACAACTTAATAGGCCAAATTAAGAAGTAAACAAAGTTTTCAAAATCAATCTTCACAACTTCTTCCAACTTTAAACACTGATACTTTCCACAACAATTCTCCATAAATTAATTACTTCTCCATTTAAGAAAGAAAATGATGAAGTAAACTACTCAGAATGCATTGAGAAAATATAAAAACACATTGATTTGAAATTAAAATCCATAAGAAAAACAATAAACAAAAACAAGTATTAATTAAAAAACTAAATGTAAGAACAAGTATTTGAAAATTCTTTCCAAAAGACTCTGTAAGTTTCTCTAGAACTTTAACTCCTCACTAAACTACTCCTCACTAAACTACTCCTCAGAGCGGATCTCCCAACTCCGATGACTCAGAATAAACTTCAGACTTCAATTGAAACTAAACTAAAAGAAAGAAAAGAAGTGGGAAGAAGAAGACTTCTCTCCGACCCTTTTCTCCTTTCTACTCTCTACTCCTACTCTTAATAAAAACTATCGCAAAATAAAAGTAAAATACTATAAAAACTCTCTTCAAAATGCAAGTGGAAGGGCCCTTCAAAAGGCAAAGGAAGAGCTCCTTAATCTTTCCTAAGACTCTCTTTAAATAGTAAACCAAAAGGTGCCTTGGTGTCTCTTCAAATGTTTCCAGATTCAATGTATGCACCAATGAATGTACCCCTTCATTGAAACTTGTCGCCCAAAGGAAGTTATGGAAGTTACCACCAAGAGTTGCATCTCATCCCCTTTGAAATTGGCGCCAAATTCCTTTAGAGTTCGATTTTTAACTGTGGCGGCTAAGTGCCGGCCCAGCAGCGCTTAGCCGCCAGTGCCCAAATTTTCATTTTTCATCTTTTTTGCTCCAAATTTGATCCAATATTGCTCCTTTCATCATGACCATCCATTTTTATCATACCTGCAAGAAAAACACAAAATACCTTCCATTAAAGTGTAATATCATTAAAAATTGGTATAAAAATGTGCATAAAAATACTATATATTTTAGGTGTATCAGAAATTGATGCCCACAAGCTTGAAGCAGACAAAATGCTACTATGAGACTTCAACCAGAATGGAGAAAGAGCTCTTGAATCAATAACACTGTCAATGAAGATCGATGACTTAGCAAGGACAACCGTAAAATTCTACATAATTGACTCTGAAACAACATTCAACGCTCTACTGGGCCAACCGTGGATCCAAGAAAACCGGATGGTACCATCGTCTCTACACCAGTGTATAAAGTATTATGAAGGAGGACAAGAATGGTGCATCAAAGGTGACTTGCATCCGTTCTTCGTGCACAAAATTGGAAAACATGAAGATGCTGCCTACTACGCACCTCCGAAGAAGACAATTTTCTCCAGAAATGCCACGCCAAATGAAGTAAAAGAAACTCAAGACAACGAAGAACCTGAAATTAAAGTTCAACAATTACTCACCACTCCCTTCCGTGAGATGGTGAAGGTTTCTCCAGAGCTTGCATCCGAGGTCAAGGCTAGGGCAAGGTCGAGGTAGAAACGGTGGAATAGTTGAACAAAAGAATCTGGTTATTAAAGTTGATTGGGAAGATAATTTTGAAGAAGAAGAAAAAGAAATCAAGAAAGAAGCTGCAACAATAAGTCAGAAGAATCCTCAATTCAAGATCTCACTAGAAGATGAAAAGAACGAAGAATACAAAGCGATGTACGACAAGATAAACCACTATGTACAGATTATGACCCTAACCCCGATCTATCCTAGTAAGGTTGAGGCTATGGTGGTCAAGGAAGTACATGGTGGAGGTGCTAAGCCTATCAAATTTTACCGAGGTGCTTCTTCTTCCAAAACTGAAAATGATGTAAAATTTGAAGATGTTGCTTCATCCAAATTAATGGAATTGCCTTTTGAGTGGTATTCTCCGTGTGTTACAAATTTGGTTCAATGTGGTGTCTTACCTAAGCTGTGGTCAAAAGTTCAATCACACCGCTTTGAAAAATTATGGAGTAATGTCAGAAGGCCTCCCAACTCAAAACATGGTCTTGGATCCGGCACGGTAGGGCCAGCTGATGATTCAGAATTTTGCTTGGTTGTCACTTGTGAGCCTAATGAAGACTGCCTGGAAGCTTCAGATGATCTCGAGGATCTGCCAATTGGAGATGGTCCGCCAGAATTTGAAGAAGAAATTAAATCTACCATAGATGAGTTAATAGAAGTTAACTTAGGTACTAGCGAAGAGCCTAGGCTGACCTTTGTTAGCTCCTTACTCAACAAAGAAGACTCTGAAAAATATGATCAAACTATTAATGGAATTCAAGGACTATTTTGCTTGGAGTTATGATGAAATGACGAGATTAGCTCCAGAAGTTGTAGTTCACAAGTTAGGAGTTGATCACACTGCTATTCCAGTCAGACAAGCTCCGAGAAGAATGCATCTAGAAATCGAACAAAAAGTTATAGCTGAAGTTAAGAAGCTAATCAATGCTAAATTTGTCCGTGAAGAACAATACCCGACTAGGCTAGCTAATGTGGTACCAGTAAGAAAGAAGATGATCAGATCAGAATATGCGTGGATTTCAGAAATTTGAACAAAGCATGCCCAAAGAACGAGTTCCTGCTACCAATTCTAGAATTAATGATCGACATTGCTTCGACACACGAGGTCTTCTCTTTCATGGATGGATCATCAGGATACAAACAAATAAAGATGGCACCGAAAGATGAAAAGCTCACAACCTTCAGAACGCCAATTGGAGTATACTACTACGCAGTAATGCCTTTCGAATTTAAGAATGCAAGAGCAACCTACCAAAGAGCAATGACAAAGATTTTTTATGATCTCATTCACAACCTAGTTGAGTGCTACGTGGATGATGTGGTCATCAAAAGCAAACTAAAAGAAGATCACCTATATGATTTGAGAATTATTTTCGAGCGATTAAGACAATTTAACCTTAAGATGAATCCCCTGAAATACGCCTTAAGCGTTACCTCTGAGAAATTCTTAGGATTTGTTGTTCGACATCGCGGAATTGAAATCAACTCGGAGATGATTAAAGCCATCTTAGAAATGCCGCCTCCCAAAACCATAAAACAACTACGATCCTTTCAAGGGAAGTTGGCATATCTTAGATGCTTTATTTCAAATTTGTGAGGAAGGTGTCAGCCTTTTTCTGCTTTGGTTCAGAAGGATGCCAAGTTTACTTGGGACTCCAAATGTTAGCATGCCTTCGATGACATCAAATGATATTTAATGACACCTCCTATCTTAGCAGCTCTGGTCTCGGGTAGACTGTTGATACTTTATACCGCAGCTTTATACGACTCTCTCGGAGCCCTACTAGCCCATGCCAATGACGAGGCTAAAGAAAACGCTCTCTACTACTTAAGTCATCGTCTAATTCTGACAGAGATAAAGTATCCTTCGATTGAGAAGAATTGTTTGACCTTGGTATTTGCAGCTCAAAAGCTCAGGCACTACATGCTTTTTCGTAAGGTCAACCATATTTCGAATTTTAATCCATTGCAATATTTGATGACCCGACCGATGCTTTCCGGCAGACTTTCCAGGTGGTCGATGATACTGTTGCAATTCGATATAACTTTCATTCCTCTTTGTGTCGTAAAGGGACAAGTCCTAGCAGACTTCCTTGTAGCGCACCTTTTACCGGCATAATCGCCTCTCAACGACGACTTGCAAAATGAGCAAATAATGAGCTTAGAGGATCCCGATGATCGACGTTGGGAACTGCACTTTGACGGAGCATCATCAGCGCAACGATACGAAGAATTGTAAACGATAGTGCCTGGTAAGGCAGGAATCTGACTAATCTTTATAACACCAGAGCGGGGAATATTAAGGTACTCCTACCATTTGACTGAACCATGTACGAACAAAGAAGCAGAATATGAAGCCCTTGTAAGCAGACTGGAATTGACCATTCAGATGGGTATAACAGATATCAACATCTACGGTGACTAGCAGTATTTTCCGTATACAATGAAATTGCTAGAGCAGATTCTGAATGTGACAATATATAAGATTCCTAGAAAAGAAAATTCCCTTGCAGACGCTTTGGCCTGACTTGCAGAAGAGTTCGCATGCCTATAGGAAGAGTCAGTTGCAGTAACAGTGCAGGGACGACAGGTCCTATCACAGATTGACATAGACACTTTGCACAGACTGGGAAATGAAGAAACATTTGCAGCGATAGAAGAAACTATAGAAGATTAGTGGCAGCCATTAATAGACTACTTGCAAATAAGAAACCTACCAGAGGATAACTCGTTAGCCCATCAGATCAAGAAAAGAACTCTGTCATACGCATTAATAAACAATACATTATATAGAAGGTCTTTCGACCAGATGTTACTAAGGTGCCTGAGTGGGTCCGAGGCTCGTGAAATTATTAAAGAAGTGCACTCAGAACTTTGTGGCGCTCACCATTCAGGTCCGAAGATGAAAATGAAATTTAAGAGACTAGGGTACTACTGGCCCTCATTGATGACTGACTGCATGAAAGTTGCCAAAAATTGTCACCAGTGCCAAGTGCATGCAGTGGTTCTACATCAACCTCCAAATGTGCTACATCCGACAATCGCGTCGTGGCCATTTGAGTGTTGTGGCACAGATATTGTAGGTCCTATAGAACCACCTTATTCAAGAGGACATCATTTCATCCTTGCAGTGACAGATTACTTTTTGAAATGGGCAGAAGCAGTACCACTCAAGGGAAGGGAAAACACATCATGTGTTACAATTCTTCAAGAATCAAGTCGTCTGCCATTTCGGGGTAACACGCAGAATTATCTCAGATAACGGGTCCGCTTTCGAAAGCACAAAGATCAACAATTTTATCAGAAGACACGAGATAGATTGGCGCTATTTGACGATCTACTACCCTAGATCAAACGACTTGGCCGAGGCTTTTAAAAAAACTCTCGTCCAAATCCTAAAGAAAACTTTGGACGACAACAAGAGAAATTGGCACGAGAAATTATTAGAAGCCTTATTGGCCTACAAGACAACTTTCAGAATGCCTACTCAGTCTACACCTTACGCTCTAGTGTACGGTCCGAAGCCGTCTTACCCTTGGAGGTCCAGCTTCCGTCACTCAGAATTGTAGTCACAAATAGGATCACTACATAAGAGAACGCCGGATTACGACTCGAAGAATTGGAAAGCTTAGAAGGAAAACGAGTTTCAGCGTAGCAGAACCTTGAACTGTATCAAGCCAAGATGATTCAGGCCCACGACAAGCTGGTCCACCCAAGAACTTTCAGAGTTGGTAAAACAGTTCTAGTTCTCAGAAGACTTATTCTTGCACACCGCAAGATAGGAGGTAAATTTGAACCAACTTGGGAGGGACCGTTTGTAGTCGAGAAAGTCTACTTAGGAGGCTCCTACCAACTCATGGATTGCCGTGGAGAGCGACCAATGCTTCCAATCAACGGACGATATCTAAAGAAGTATTAAGAGAAGTGATGTTTCGAGGAGCGGACCTTTCGCTTGTAGAAGCACCGGCGTGATAATTATGTGCAACTGGGTCCAAACCCATAATAATAATAATAATAATAAATTTTAAAACCAAAATCCAAAAGAAATTTTCTAAATAAATAAATATATATATATATACATGTATATATATATATATATATATATATATATATATATATATATATATATATATATATATATCAAAACTTGTTCCAATTTAAAATCCAAATCAAATCTTTCCTTCTCCTAACAAAATTACAAAATAAAATAACTTGCAATTAATTTTAAATTTTTATTATTCTCATTCTTCTTTGGTTTGGCCCCTGATCCCTTCCGCGTTTTCGCAGGAAGATGTCGAGTGGGAGACTGATCCTTTCTTTTAAAGATGGCATAAGTCTTGCACTTAACGAAGAAGAGCTGAAAGCGGATGCTGTGATTGAAGTTGACTCAGACTTTGTGCAGCTGATACTAGAATATGAAGAGACTGCTTGGACTACTGTAGACCTAAGGGAGTTCCATGGAAAGACAGTGATGAAACTCAGTGAAAAAGTTCAGCATACTACAAACCAGAAAAGGAAGATCAACACGGTCGATGACCACAATTGCCGCAGGAGGGAAGCTTGTCAGTGTCGTACTTACCGAAATCTAGGGTGAGAGGAGAGCCAATTTTAGCCCAACATAAAGAAGAAACAAGAACCGTCGTATCCACAAAATGCTGAAGAAATTGACATAATATTAGTATAAGGAAGAAATTCTGACGACCGCGGCAGTTGTCTCAAGGAGGCCGCCCCTCAGGAGCACCATAGCAGAGGTTGTTCCAGAGGAGGTTACTACAGAGCCTGCATCTGAGACAGTGATGATTCCAGAAGAACGTGCTGGCATGGAGCTGTACATCCCTCAGTATGTCACTAGACCCCGACAGTTCCAGATAATTCCAGAGCACGAGTTGGAGATGATCTAGAGGGTGCGGAAACAGAATTTTGAATACTTTCAGAGAATCCGAGGCAGATATGTCAACATCCTGGAAGAACTGGAGTTGCATACAGATGTCTTCTCTCACTACGAGCAGAGTGAGATCGTGGACTACGTCTACGAGCTGAATAAACAGGGTCATGCAGAACGACTGCGAAGAAAGACCTACTCCGAGCCGAAGAAATGGAAACGAGGCAAGGGGAGGATTACAATCTAATTCGGATGCTGTTACAACTTTACTAATGATAAGAAAAGAAATCCGCCAAAGATGCTTCGCTACGATGAAGTGGATCCACTTACAGTTCTAATTAATAAAATGATAAAAAGGATGGTGGCTTTGTGAGTCTTACCCGTTGATTGCATACCAAACAGCTGCATAATCAACATTTATGCGGTAGGAGACTGCATTCCACCTCACGTCGACCATCACGATTTTGTGAGGCTCTTTTGCACCGTTTCCTTCATCAACCAATGCGACATTATGTTCAAGACAGAACTCTGAATAGTCGGCCCTGGAGAATTCCGAGGGGTAGTAGAGATACCTCTACCGGTAGGCTCTGTCCTTGTACTACAAGGAAATGGTGCAGATATGGTGAAGCACTGCATCCTAGGAGTTCCCTACGAGCGGATCTCCATCACCTTCAAAAGGATGGCTGAGAGCAAGATCCTGGTCTACTTCAATCCAGATCCAGAGTTAAAGGATATGCAGCCCTACGAGCTGTAAACGACATAGTAGTAGCACACCTCTAAAGCACACTTACGTGGGATTCTTCTCCGAAAAGTGGCTTAGAAGGTGATGTTATTACCTATGCAGTTTATTCTTCAGACATTGATGGATCAGACAGACAATTTTGTCAGACAAAACGAAGATACCAGTACAGTCTGTGTTCAGATATACATGGATTTTGTAAAAGTCTGTTTTCAGAAAGATGTCATCAGAAATGTTTTGATGGAATCACCTGATGTACTTCTGACATTTTTTTGAAATAACTATGTCATATTTTGCCTTCAGTTTTGTGCAATTGACTGCAAGCACCACTAAATCTGAGTTTGACTCAATTTAAAGAAAGGTTGAACGAAGAACGATTTGATTGAAATGATAACAATGAAATGAGAATTCAAATTCAAAATCCGGATAAAACACAAAACCGAAACTCAAAGCGAATCAACTTAAAGTCTCAAACTGTAAACAAAATAAATGAATGAAAACCCCAATCAAAATGAAATTTCAAATGAAAATTTTAAAAATCAAAACAAAATTAAATAATTAAAAAAAAAACTAAACAAACAATGAAAACAAATTCCCGAATCTGAGATCCCCAGCCTCACACTGTTCTCGAACCTTTTCGCCTCTCCATGATTTCTTCCCTTTTTTGTGAAGGTCGACTGAGTCTACTAACACAAAACCACAAAATTTTTTATTTGGTTCTGATGGCATGGATTCATATCCTTCGCCAAACATCAAACTCTGATCAACTCTCCCGGGATGTAAAACACTTTCATATCTCATTCCAACCTTCTACTACACCAAATATTCCACAGAATATTCAAAATCAAATCAAATGCCAACTCCTGAGACTGGTACCTAAATTCTAGTTCTCTTTCCGAGAGCAATACCTAAATTATGACTCTCATCATTTTTGAGGTCGGTACCAAAATTCCGACTCTCATCCTTTTCGAGGTTGGTACCAAAATTCTGACTCTCTCCCGAGACTGGTACCTAAATTCCAGTTCTTCGAGATCGATACTTAAATTTCTATCCTCTTCTCTGAATTTTTGCCAATTTTTGCATTCCTTCCGAGAAACTTTTCTGCATTCTAATCCTCTGAGCAAGGTGTGAGACAAACAAGGCATCCTATTCTCCGAGCTGCCAACCTCGTATTCTATCCGAGAAATTTTTCCTCATTCTAATCCTCCGACTTGGGTATGAGACCAACAAGGCATCCTGACTTTGGTGACCGCCAATCTCGCACTCTTTCCGAGAAATTTTTTGCACTTCCAGAATCTTGGGGTCAGTACCTAAAATCTAATTCCCATTTTGAGGGTTGACGTAATGTCCTAAATGGTTGTCATTTCCTCGACTAGATCCGGGTCTGACATAATGTCCTGAACGGTAGCCCGAGCTAGTATAGCCTTTTCTTGAGGTCGGTACCTAAATTCCGACCCACTTTTCGAGACTGGTACCTAAATTTCAGTTCTCATTCTGAGATCAGTACCTAAATTCTAATTCTCATCCATTTCGAGACTGGTACCTAAATTCCAGTTCTCTCCTTCCGAGGTCAGTACCTAAATTCGACTCTCATCATTCCGAGATCGATACCTAAATTTCGATTCTCATTCCGAGGCTTGTACCTAAATTTCAGTTCTCTCCTTTCTGAGATCAGTACCTAAATTCTGATTCTCAGCCTTTTTGATCGGTACCTAAATTCCGATCCTTACCTTGAGGCTGGTACTTAAATTCCAGTCCTCACCCCCTTTAGGATTTAAACTCTGCTTTTATCAATTCCGAATTCTTTTTTCGATCCTGTTCTCAAATTAATTTTAATCAAAATTTCAAAACTCCAAAATCAAATTTCAACCAACTTCAAAATTAATCACAAACTAAACTCTAATTAAACTCCTGAATCAATTTAAATCAATGGAATTTCAAAGATCAAAATCAAATCAAAATTTGAAACTTCAACCTTAATCATTCTTGAAGTCAAGCAGCTTGACCTTCACCCCTTCCTCCTCAGCGAGAGTTCGAGAATCTTCAGCTTCGGAGATTTACCTGATACTCCCCAGCGGGAACCTTTTTTTTCTGCTATGTTCCAAGTATGTGGACTTGGATTTTTTGTGTTGGTCGGTTGATCTCTTCGGTCAACGCCAACACGCGCGGTGCACTTAGTTAGCACACCACACCTATTGGGGGTCCATTTGTTGACCTCATTTTTTGTGAGGCTTTTTCTTTTTTTTAGTGCTTAGGATCTAGCCATAGGACTTCTACTTGACTATCCTAGAAGATTAGCATTGGGACCAACCCTCTAGCAGTTCAGCTACTTCTTGACTCCTCTTAGGACCCCACTTGGAAGGTTGCAAACCTCTAAATCACCTTGGAAGGTTAAAACCACCATATGGGCAACCAATAGTGAGTTCCTATAGGATTGTTTGGACTTAGGATGACCTTGTGTGACTTGGACTTCTCTTGCACACACAGACACCCCTAAGCCACTTAACCTAAACCTTGAACCCTTGCCTTCTACCCTTTATGAAACTCACATTACTAAATCCAAGCTACTAATCTTTGATTAAGATGGCTAAGGACAATATGTGAAGGATCATAAAGTGGTTACCATTTGGCTAGACTTGATCCCAAAGTGGTTGGACTTGGCTAAGTCCATGGCTCATGCTTCCAAACCCTAATTCCATTCCAAATCAATTTTTAACCAATCTTGACTCCACTAAAATGATTCCATTCTACCTTATTTGAAACTCCATTCATTTTGCTAAAATTTCTGGTTTTGACATTGGGTTTCCTAAACGTACCCAAAATTACCTAAATTGCCCCCACAACCACCAAATTATCCAAAAATTCCCAAAAATTACCCAAATTTTCCAAAATTCCTAAGAATCATTTTAAAACAATTCCCACCTCTTAAATCCACCAAAATACCCCAATACACTCCAAATAACCTCCAAATACCTTAAAAACCCCTTTTAGCCCAAAATTCCAAAAATTCCAAAAATTCCCAAAAAATTTCAAAAAATCACAAGTATTCTCAATTTCATTTTGTTTAACTACACTATAGCCCAATTTTGTTAATTTAACCCAATTTTATCTAAATCCCTAATTTGACCTCTTTTTAACCCATGTTGACCCAATGTCAAACCAAATCAATCCAATTGACCTCAAGTTTACCCAAATTCAATTCTAAACTTCAATTGAACATCCCCAATAACAATTTTAATCAATATCAAGCCCAATTTGGTGCACATTTGAATTCAATTTCAATTTTAAACCAAAACTCCCAATTTTGGCCTTATGACCCAATTCACCCTAAAATGACCCAAAGCCACTCAATTTTCCTCAAACTAAATTCCAAACTCTTCCTAATACATCCCTACACCAAATACAGCATCAGTTGGCTCTCAATTTGAACCCAAACCCAACTCAAAATTCATTTGAAAACCACCAAATTTGCCTTAAGGTTGTCTCCTACCCCTAATTTTCCAAATTGAATCACCCAAAATTTCCACCCAATTCCTATCTTAAACCTTTCCTAACAATCATTGGTAACATTTTGAAACATCAATTGGCCTTGAAACAAACTCTAGCCAAACCTAAACCCAACCTAACCCATGGGATCAAAATTAACCAAAACCCCAAAATCCTCCAAATTGAAACTCCAAATGAACTCCAATCCAATTCATGTCTTCATGAAAAATCTTCCCTACAATCATTTACACAATGTTGATCAATCAATTTGATCTAATTCAACCCCAAACTCAAGTTAGCCCCATTCAAAGCCAAGTGAACCCAATTGAACACATAAACCAAATTGAACTTAACCAAACCAAAATTGATCAAACCAACCCCTTGGCTGCCAACCCTAGACCTCCTAAGGTGGGTTTGACTTGACCCAACCCAGGCCTCATGAGCCATGGACCAATGGTCCATCACATTGGGCCAATGGACTAAGCCGCATGGCTAAGCCTAAGTCCCATCCCCCAAATCTCCTTTAGCAAGCTCCCTGCCAAAATTAAATGAGCAAAACTCCTCCTCCACTCCTCCTCAGCTTGCTCAGCCACCTGACCGTCCTTGCCAGCCACCCCAACCACCGGAACAGTCACGCCCGAGCACCCCTTTGTCCTTGAAAATTCAAAATTGAACCTGGGTAGTGGCCAATCCTTTCACCAGCCACCCTGCCTGCACTGCCCTCACCCTAAGCGGCCCAAAGCACTCATTGCCTGCCCTTGAGCTTCGCTCTTCGGCCGTGGCTATAAAGCCACCACCTTTAGGCCTTGCCAAAGGTGCTGAAAATTTCTTCACGAATCCCTCCCGAATTGTCCCCAGAGCTCCTCCTAGCCAAGAGAACTTGATCCTCGCTGTCCTCCTGCCCTGAATCCCACTAGCCGAGCCCAATTTCTCAGCTGAAATCAGGCCAGAAACAAGACTTCCCCAGAACCTCCACTAAAACCAAATAAAACTCACCCACACCTTCCCAGCACCAAGAGAAGGAATACCCCAGTGAAAGCCCCCTCACCAGGCCGGCCAATTGCTCCAGACGTGAAAACACCAAATCAGGCTTGGAGGAAATCGTACCTAGGCAGCTCTCCAGGACCAGAGACTTCATCCGGAGGCTCCTCTTACTCCAACGAACATGCCGAGCATCTCTGATTGAGGCTTCACCTTTTAGAGCCAAGGAATTGACCTCTCCTCCCTTCTGAGCTTCCAGTAATTCTCCATTTTATTTGGCTTGATTTCAATGCATGTTAGCCATGTAGATAGCTTTGTCTAGGATAGACGCATCGATAGAGACCAACCAAGCATGATTTGGTTGAGTCTGGAGTGAGATCTTAGGTCTAGAAGATGGAAGGTTCTCGGTTCACACCAGTTGGGATGATGAACGGATGTCGTTGGATCGAGCGTGTATCGGATGGATGACCAAGATCGCACCGGAACATAAGATGGAACGAGACCGCAGAGCCTCGTGGCGCTGAGATGGGTGGCAGCACCGAAGCAGGAGATGACGCGTAGGAGTTCAGAGTCGCTGTAGGTTGCTGTGGCGCCGCGTCACTTAAGTAGTAAATTACCTATTTTCTGATTTAATTAATTACCAGAACCTTTAAAAATGCATATCTTTGCATAGAAAAATCCTAAAAATAAACTAAAAATACTCTCTTGCTCAGTGAACATAGGAGATTAATGTCAAAAAAGAATTAAGTTATTTAGTTAAGTATTTTATTTTTAATTAATTTAATACTGTTCTGAGTATTTTAATTCTCCATTCATGCATACAATTCACAGTGGCATGAGACCATAGGGCTTTTGTAGCTTCTGATCTTGGGAACATTCCCAGAATTTTCCAATGCCAGAAGCTATCTCTGTGACAAGTTATATATTTTTCAAGTTTATGTGTCTATTTTGGTATTTTAATTTGAATAATTAGCATGTTGATTAATAAAATCTAGGAAAATTAAGAAGAGTATCCCTAGACCAGAGGACCCTAGGAAAATTATAGTTGGACTTAACTCATTTAAATGAACCTTAATTTGGCCAAAACCTTAAAATTAAGATTAAATTAATTTGAGACAACCACTCATTAAAATAATACAAAATCAATTCTCCACTAATCTTTAAGGTCAGAGGAGCTCATAAAAAAATTTGAAATCAATTGAAAATGATTTAACCCACTAAATGAATTATTTAAATCTTGTGAGCATTTTTAAACTTTAAAAATACATAAAACCCAAAATGTTTTTAAAAAATTCACCAAATTCATTTTGAGGCCTCTCTGGTATCAGAAAATTCTACGACAATTAAAATTGGAATTTATCTAAAATTTTCATTTTTAACATATTTTTGATTATTTTAATAATTAAAAAACAATAAAAATCACAAAAATAATAGAATTCATAAAAATGTCATATTTGGTCTCTTTATCACTTAGGAATCAACCAAATTTTTTTCTTAACTCTCTAAGAAAAGATATTGAATTTGGAAGGCTTAATGCAATTTTTAATATTAAAAAAATGGATTTTTCAACCTTTCCCACAAAAATAATTCTAAAAATTCAAATAAAAATCACAAAAATTTAAAATTTATTTCTCTGGGTTCCTTGAGGTTAGAGAGATTTAAAAAAAATATAAAACTTAATTTTCAACTTTAATTTTATTTTATAATTTATTAATACTCCAAAACTTAAATTAATTGTAATAAATAAAATATAATTCAAAAAATCACCAAACTTGGTCCAAGTGGTCCTCTGGTCAATATAAACATCCCATAATTTTTCTAAGGACAGAAACTTAACCTTGGTCATGTTGTTAAATTTTCATTGAAAATCCTTATTTTTCATTAAAATAATTATATAAATTAAATTAAAGACAGAAAAATCATTATTTCTCCTCTAATGTCTTAATTGACATGTGGGTAAAGTGACATAAAAATTTCAAGTTCATTTGAGCTCAATTTAATGAGTTATGAAGTGAACATGCTTAGGAGGGCCTAAATGTAATTAAGTATTTTAACCCTAAATAATATTTTAGGCCTAATCAAGGGGAGGGATGAACACTTGATCCTATTTTTTTCTCTTGGATGCTTGAAACTTAGGGGATTATGGGGTAGAAACCCATTGATCACCTACAACATCAAAATGAAATCCTAATTAATTAATTTCCTTAAATTTTGGAAGTATAATTAAATTTTGGATTATTAAAATTACGGATATGACTTAAGAAGATACCAATTCTTTAATTTAAGTCCCTAAATGGATTAATTCAAAAATATTCAACTCTTAATTAACTCTAAAAATAATGATAATTGAAATTAATAAAAAAAAGAAAAGAGTTATCCTTAATTAAATTAAAGTTTAAAACATTAAATGATTTAATAATTAAATTAAAATAAACCCAGAACATTAAAGCTAATTTGAAATCACTTACAACTTAATCTAAGACAAACTTGAAACGTTAAAAATTAATCTCAAAACAATTTACAATTAAGATGTAATAATCAAATGAGTCTAAAATATTTAAAACAAACTTGAATCATCAAAACTTAATGGAATTAAATAGTTTAAACACCTCTTTAACTTAAACAATTTTAAAACATTTAAAAATCAATTTGAAATTTTACAACTTAACTAAACTTTCTTGAGTTGACAATTCAACCTAAGTGGTTAAATCCTTTAACAAACTGATTTTCCCCTGAAGGCTTCCACCTTATAACCCTTAGGTGGGGCATCAAGTAAAATGCTACTTTACTCACTGGATAATCAAATGTCTATGTTCACTGAGCAAGAAACAAAGCTTAACTAAAGTTCTTGGATGATCAATTCACCTGTACAATGAAACTCATTTGGACTCGAAATAATCCCAGAAGCCCTGAAAAGTTGTTTAGGACTCGTCCTAAGCACTTTCTCAATATGATGGGATGTTTTAGAAGAACAATTGAACTTAATTGTTCTTTGGTGGAGAAAATCATCCTTAACAAAACACGAGAACTTAGACGTCATAGGAATTGACTAGCAATACGATTAGGATTTTGTTGGACAACCTGAACCTTCCCTTAGCTTTACCTAAGTGTTTCTTGCAAATATTTAAATGCCCTAACGTGTGTTTTAAGAGCAGCCTGGAAGATGAGAAGACCTGTCAGGTACGCTTTTATTTTATTGCAATTTATTTACTTGCGCTGTACTTTCTTCCTTGTAAAACTTGCATGTTAAACAAGAATGTCACCTTGCATGAAAACTGAAACCTTTAGGATAGCCACATAACTGAAACCCAAAACTAAATTGAAAATAAATACAAGATAAAATTCACCGCCACAACATTCAAACGATAAGACAACTCAAAATTTAATCACAAACATAACAACAAAACTACAACTACAACTAAATTAAAATGTCTCGTTGGATGATCGAGAATCCCTCGGATGATGTAACCCACGTGTTGCTAACGAGATTTACCACAGTCTAAATGAAAGTGTGGAACTCATTCAGTTAAGTTTAGCAAATTCATTTGGACTAAGTGAATCCGATGAAAATAGTGGTGCCGGGATGACGGAACTGTGGGATCTTAATCGATTCTGCTTAATCAACTTTAAGATTTGTTTTAATTAAAACATTAAGACATCTGAACCTTAAAACTTTTATAAACCAAAACACTTCTCTCATCTATTGATTGTCACATTCTAAAACCAAACCTCTGCAACAACAAGGAGCTTGGAGCACAGTGGGCAGCATGGCCATCTTCATCAGGAAAACTGGAGTCTACTTCAGCAAAATTTTCTTAGAATTAAATAACCAAGCCATAGGATTTGGAGGTAGTTTACTTAGTGCAACATAAATCCTCATCTCTTCATTAGGCATTTGCATAATTATATTATGTAAATTAAGCCTTAACCGGTCTTAGGACTCCGAGGCAGTTGTTTGGTACGACATAAACCCTCACATCTTCGAGGCTATTTGCATGATTGTGTCATACAAATATAAGTCCTAATTAACTAAAATTGGCAGGATTACAACATTAAATATACTCTCAAATTGAAGCCAAATTATAGGATAATTTGGGAAGTTGTCAAGATTCCTCTTGGATCCTCAGCTTCTCCTACCTTTCTTCCATTGGATTCCTAAAATAATGTTCCAAATTTGATCCATTCCCTATTGAAATTTCCAAAATCCAATTGTTTGAAAAACCTAAACTTTGAAATTCCTGAGAGCAAAACCATGGATCATTATCGAGAGTTTTCTTAAATGATTCCCGTCATTTGAGATGTAATTAACTATAAGGGCTTTCCCTTATAGGGAACTTTAAGAACCCAGGTAATATAAACCCTGCTTAATTCCTTTATATGAAGTAGGGGAACTTGTCGGCTTATAAAATTGGTTCGCAAACCAAACGGATGTCACAAATTTTCTAGTTTATTTAATCGAGCACCATCATCAAGCAGTGTGTCTATTTTTCGAAATAGATACACAGTTTGTGGTGTGGTGCTCATTTATATAAACTATTTGTGATGTGATATCGGTTTGATTTCATACCTTAAAATTTTTAAACTTAAAATTATTTTAAAAATCAAATGATACTTTCCAAAATATATATATTTAAATTAAATTTAAAATCTAAAATTTGCCACACAATTTATATTTGGCGACCCCTTTTAAAATACAACACTGAACCTAAAAAATATGCCGACACTGGCATGGATGAAAGCCGTTTGATTGGGGCTAATAAGGTAATCTAGGTGAGGTTGGAGTCTATGTACTATAATTTTGCTGATGATTTTGGATACGACAGATGTGAGGCTGACTAGTCTAAAAGAATTCCAGCTAGTACATTGTCTTTCTTTGGGAATTAAAATAATTGTTGATGAAGTTAAGTATTTGAGAGGAGTACCACCCTGAAAAAAGTCTTGTATTGCATTAATTACTTCAAGTTTGATAATCTGCCATGTCTTTTTGTAGAAGTCAGCTGAGAAGCCATCAGGGCCTGCCACCTTATTGCTGTCAAGGGAGGTTAATGCTGCTTTGATTTCATCTTCTGATGGAATATCTGTGAGGACCTGATTTCTTGTTTAATCCTTTTTATTTTGAAAAAGATGTGTGTTAACAGCCCTCCTAACCCAGGGAGGCTGAGTAAGGAGATTCTAAAAAAGGTTTACAGCACTGATTGCAATGGAATCAGGAGTTTTAAGCCACTATCTCTGAATATCTTTAATTCTGTGAATGGAGTTACATTTCCTTCTGTAATTAATACAAGCATGGTAGTATTTAGAATTTCTATCTCCCTCACAGAATTTGATGGAAGCAACTTTCTGACTCAAAAATTGTTCTTGGTTTTTTATAGCCATCACTAATTCCTCATTTTCTTGAGAAAGTTCAGATTCAGTAATGCAGTCATCAGCTAACTGTTGCTCCAATTATGTCACTGATTTTTCAGCTTCTAACACTCTTGTATTCAAATTCCCAAAGACAGTCCAATTCCAATGTTTGAGATGTTTGGCCATCCTTTTTTGCAACACCCAAAGTTTAATTTAAGGGTTATCATTGTGATAACTTATCCAAATTTTGCTCACATGAGTAAGGAAATCTAGATGATTAGCCCAAATATTATGATATCTGAAAGGAGATGGACGATTATATTGTGAGCCAGTAATTGATAGGAGGAGTCTATGATCAGAGTTAGACATTGGAAGGTGTATCACAGAAGAATGCAAGAAGTTAGTAAGCCAAAGGTCTTTCACTGAAAATCTGTCATGCCTTTCCCAAATTTTACCTCTCCTCCATGTAAATTTGTTGCCAGAGAAGCCTAAATCATGTAAACCTACTTGTTAGATGTTGTCATTGAAGAGATTCATTTGATGTGGATTGGGTGATCTTCCACCCAATTTCTCCCAAGGAGAAGCTAAACATTTAAAATCACCTCCAACTAGCCATTTAGCCTGAATGGAAATACTGAGATGCTTAAAATTCTGCCAAAGCTCCCTTCTTACATCATTTGCACAACCTGCATAAATAAATGTAGCAAGAACATTGTGCCCAGCCAGTGAGAAAGAAGAATGAATAAATTTCTTGTCATCAACCAAAATTTGCCATTCAATCTCCTAGAGCCAGATTTTGTTGCTGCAATTATAAAAAATTTGGAAACCATGGAACTTCCTAGTAATTTTTTGAGTATGTTTAGTAATCATAGGTTCAAGTAAAGCAATTATCCATAAATTTTACATCCTATTTAAAGAAAATAATCTTTTAAGGCACCTAGGACGAGCTAATCCCCTAACATTCCAGCACAAGATGTTAATCATTATTAGATTTACCCCTCCTCCTTGTCGTAGAAAGGGAGTCTAACAAGGCATTCACTGAAGTTCCAACAATGTTTTCTTCCTGAAAAATCATGAGTTCCATTAAGCCTTTTTTCTTCTTTTTGTTTTTCTGAGTTTTCCATTCTCCCTCCAATTCAGAATTAAACTGATGTACCAAACTATCATCAAAGGCTCGTCTCCCTTATTCTGTCCTGGTGTGGAGGGTTGCCTCCTCTTCAAGATCATCTGTGACTATATGCAATTCTCCTTCCAAAGGTACTAAGGGGGCTATTTTTTGTGCAATAGCTTCCTCTTTAGATGGAATTTGTTCCACTGGAGGCTCAGGGGGGATCAACACTTCACCTCCAATAGGAATATTCATATGCCTTTCTTGCTGTGGGGAATCCTTGATTTGTATCGTGGAGTCCAGCTTTCGAGGTCGATCTTGTGGAAGAGACTTCTTGCTAATTTGGTTATGCTGTGCAACTCTGTAAGGTCTTAATTCAAGATGAACCATAGAGTGACCAAATGTTCTGCAGTGTTTGTAATATAGAGGTTGGTATTCCTTGATGATTGGTTGCCAATAACCATTGTTTGTTGAGCCAAGCCAAACTTCATCCTCTGATGGAAGAGTAATATCTCTTTCCACTAATATTCTGGTTGTTTTGTGCCTTGTCACATTGCAAGAAGCCATGTCTAATTTCAGAGGCCTTCCCCAAAAATCATCTATGTTGTATAGGACCTCTTGGTTGAAATATGGAAGTTTTAAATTAGGGATTATGTAAAATAGGCATTATGTACCAGACAGAGATTATAAGAGGTTCATGAGCTGGATCAAAGTCCATGGTCCACTTCAATAGTTTCATTAGTCTTCTTAGAGAAAATTTGTGGGTAGTCATCTTCCCTAGAAAGCTATATAATGATATGGCACCCATCAAAATCTCCTACTTTCCAGCTTCCTATAAGCTTGAAGTTCTCAAAGGCCTTGCGAATGACATCCATTTTTGGGTGTCAAAACTGAAACTTGCCCAATAAGGTAAATTTGTAGGGCGTACATAGTTTAGCAATCTCAGCTTCAGTGAAGATCAAATCTGATTTCCCAGCTTTCTTAGTGCCTTTCCTAATTAACTCACATTCTGCTGTGCCATCTATCACATCATGATACAACAGAGGAAAGACCATTTTATCACCAAAAGTAGAACCTACAACAGTTTTTCCAGTGACTTAAGCATAAGAGCCCCTTCCCACAAAGTTAGGATAAGCTTTAATCAGATCAAAACCCATTTGTCTTGAAGATAACAACCAATGTAATAAAAAAATTCAAACTTGTAGCAACCCGGGAAGGTAAAAAAACCTTCAGCCACCACCAAATGAAGTTTCTAAACAACCCACTACCACCCAACCAACCTCTCCCAACTGAAAGCCAGCCACCAGCTAGCACCACCGCCGGAGTAGCCATCCAGGGAGAAACCCTACCAGAGCACCTGTGAAAACCTCTCTATATATATATATATATATATATATATATATGTATTTAGGGGAAGGAGTAGCTCGTGGCTCCCTACATGTTAATATAAGAAAAGGTACATGTAAAGGGAGGGAGAGTGGATCCCATCTAAAACCAAAAGAAAAATATGAAGTATTATGGGGTTCCACTTGCCACATTACAACTCCACACAAGAAAATAAAATAGAAACAAAAGTGAAACCCAAGTTACAAGTAAACCAGTAAACTAAAACCTAAAAGTATACCCAATCCAATTAAGTACACAAAAATGTCCAAAGGAAGAAGTCCTTCAATTGAGGAGCAATTCTCTTTAGTAGTTTGATGTTAAAGTGATTCATGTAAGACCCCTAAATGGTAGTTGCAATTCTGAAATGAAGCACCCTTAAAAGGTCACCCCTTAAAAGGAACAAGAGAGGAGGGGGATGAGAAGAGGAAACTACAACCTGATCAGCATGTCTCATAAGACTAGCCAGCCAGTGGGTTAGTTTGTTACCTTCTCTATAAAAGAAGGAAAACTTATTATCCATAGTTCTACTTAACTTTCTGATCCTATGGATCCAATAGGCATGATGTCACTCAAAGGTGATTTTAGCTTCAACAAATAGCACTAAGGTGGTTGAATCAACCTCTATAGTGAGCTTGGTTCATCCTTTCATACTGGCCAGTTTGGCTGCTCAAACGGCTGCAGACAATTCAGCTTCCAACACATTTTGAGCCTCAATAGGGGCATGGAAAAACAGCTGGAACTTTCCAAAGTGATCTTTGAAAATACCCCCAATGCCAGCCCCCCAAGCAGTGAAACTACCATCAGTGTTGGCTTTTACATGATGTTCCAGAGGGGGCTCCCATATTACAAGAACAACATATTTTTGCATTTTAGAATGAGTGTGTGGAAGTTGGCAAATAGTTGGGAAGTCCTTTTGATTAATCAACTTGATCAGAGAGGATAAACAGAAAATGCTAACCTCCTGCGGAGTGGGAAGAGTATTTTTAAATTTGGCCTTATTTCTAGCAATCCAACTAAACCAGGTAACTACGAGGGGAATGGGTCCCAAGATAGCCTGATGCCAACTCAGCTAAGAGGGGTGGAAGGAATCCCATTCCAGAGTAGTGGTGTCAATGGAGAGCTGTTCCACTATTTCCTTCCAGACATTCTGCACAAATCTACACTGGAAGAAAATATGGGTAATGGATTCCTCAGCCTGGGAGCACAACCCACATATAGAAGGGCCCCTCAACTGTTTTAACTTGAGGATGTCATCAGTGGGAAGCAAATTGTGGAAGATTCTCCAGCAAAGGAAGGACATTGAGGGGGTTAAATATTTGTTCCAGACATGTTCTCCCCAATTGGAATGTTTCCATTGATAAAGTTTGGAGGAGATATGTTGAGAGATGCTCTTGGACTGAGTGCAATTCCAACTGATTCTGTCTTTTCTAGTTCTGTCAAAAGGGATCTTACATAAATGATCAGCTAAATCCTTCATAAATAGACTTCTTAGTTTGTCATCGTCCCATTGATCTTCATGCCAACATTCCTCTACATGAAGGTTAAGGTTGATCTGCCCAAAGCCTGGAGATAGCATCTCAGCAGGACACCAATTGTCCAACCAGAAATTGGTCTTACCCTCTCCTAGATCCCATAGAAACAACTTATCAGCTTGCTGCCTAACCTTGAAGAGACCGACCCATATCTTAGATTCACCCATCTTCCTTTCAATCAGGATTGGGTGAGTCTCTTTACAGTACCTTTTCTGTAAGAACTTAGCCCAGAGGGAGGACTGTTGTTTGAACTTCATCCACAGTTTGCAAAGATTTATTTGTTGTAGCTGTTGCAGACCTTTAAAGCTAATCTCACCAGCTGTAGTGGGCCTAGCAATCTTCTGCCAACTAGCCCAATGGAGTTGAGTTCTTTTCCCACCACAGAAATCGAATGAAGACGCTTTCGAATTGAATTTTAGTACTCTTCTTCGTGCAGGTCATCTGCATGATGTATGAGGGGAAGGTAGTTAATATAATTTTAAGCAATGTTATTCTGCCTCCATTATAAATGAAGGAATGACTCCAGCTGGACAGTTGTGAAGAGATTTTGCTGAGTGATGCAATGTGACTTTAAATATGCTTTAAAATACAAGAAATTGATACCACTTTTTAGAAGATTTAATTCTTGGCAAATGGCTTCAAAAACTTGATGTGTGAGGTTTACTTTTATTATTTTATTAGATTTAATTATTGTAAAAGTTACAATTTTAAACGCAAGTATACGTATCGTTCAAGTAATACAGAGCTTTAGTGGAGTCCTGGTTATCGATCCCACAAGGATAATAAAAATAAAAAGTAAAAATATAAAAGTAATATTTTGAAATTTTCTTATGCAAATTATATATTATATATTTTATATATATATATATTTTTTTTTTTTTTTTTTTTTTTAGGAAAGGGCAATTGAGGCCCCTACATGTTGAAAAGCAAGATAATTACAAAAATGGTAGAAGGGCTTGCAGGACTAACAAAAGAATCAAAATGCAGCCCCTACCAAGACAAAATCACCAGGAGCTGATACCACCTGAGTGGAACAAGGTCAAAGCAAAGTAAAAATGACAATCGGCTCAAAAACGGAGGCCGAGACAAGACCGAGCGAGCAAGGCAAAGCTAGTTGTTCAACACGAGATGAGGGATGGTCGGCGGATCTCCAGCAATTAGTTGTCTGAGAAATGGAGATGGAGTGGTGGAAAGAGTAAGGTTGGAGGTGAGAACTCCCATATTAGCAATCCAATCAGCTGGCTTGTTCCCTTCCCTAAAAATGAACTGAAACTGAACATTCACCTTAGTAGTGAGAAGTTGTATCTTATGAGCCCAGAAATTAGCTGTCCAGTTGATGGCTTGCCTGTTATGTGTAGTGTTTGATGATACAAGTGTTACTAGCTCCATAGAATCACATTCCACAATGAGAGGAGACCAGTTAAGGTGGGCGGCCGGCCTTAATGCCCGATAGACGGCTCGAAGTTACGCATCCGAGGCATCACGAGCAACGGTAGGGGCCATAAAATAGAGTAAACATTTACCCTTGTGATTTCCGAATATGCCCCCGATGCCACCTGTGCGAGTTTATAGCGGCCATCGGTGTTCACCTTTATCCGAGTTTTGGGTTGGGGGAAACCAAAAAACTTTGGTAATTTTGGGGAAAGTGGTTACGGGAGAGAGGTTTTGGGAGCAAATGTTGGGGAAATTTTTAAACTTGATTAGTTTAAGTACATAAGATAGACGATGACTAGTAACGGTTTTGACATCTTGAGGAGTGTTATCAAAAGTAGCCTTGTTTCTAGCCATCCAAATGAACCATGCAATGAGAAGTGGGATAGCGGTATTCCCGGCAATGCGCAATCTTGCCGGCAAGTGACCGGATGGGTCCGATGTAAGCTACGAGTATTTAAATTGGTGTCTTTGGAGGAGCCGAGTCCGAACTTGCTTGGGAGAAAATACAAGCATAGAAGAGGTGGTTAATTGATTCTTCCTCCATATGACATAATCTGCGGCGGGAAGGGCCTCTCGATCCCTTGAGTTTGAGAATATCATCGGTGGGAAGGATGTTCCTGAGCAGGTCTCCGACGAGAAAAATGCCATAGAAGGGGATAAGAACTTATTCCAACGAGATCTCACCCCGGGGTACACTCTCCCGATGTACCGGTTTATCATAAATCTCCTTGGAGAGACTTTGATTCTGTTAGTTACGTAAATAGTGTCGGGCTTGGACACTGTCGAAAGGTATGGTATTAACCTTGTTAGGCGAGGAATCGGTGAGGATGGATTGGAGGAAAGGAATAGACCGGTGGTCCTCCTCCGGCAATCGGCAACCAAGAGGTTAATGTCCCTAGCGAGGTGTGTGTGGTTGAAGCCGGTCATGAGGACACCACCGATCCAACCAAAAATTGATCTTGCCTTTGCCGAGTTGCCATAAGTACAAGTTTTCGGCTTCTGCTTAATCTTCATCATAGCTTTCCGGATTCTAGAGTCACCCGGTCTAGCGGTAGCTTGATGAGGGGTGAATGTGTCTGCGATACTTACCATTAAGATATAAGGCCCGGAGAGAGGTTTGAGCCCCGAAATTAATCCAAAGTTTGCAATGGTTAATTTTGAGTAGGTGACTTAGACACTTGAAGCCTAGACCACCGGCCCAAAGAGGTTTGGCCGGTTTCCTCCAAGCGGCCCGGTGAATCTGTTTGCCTTTACCGGCCCATAAGAAGTGGTTGAAAGCTATTTCCAATTGGGATTGAGTACTCTTTTTCATAGTAGTCATTTGCATTAGGTAATTTGGCAAAGTAGTTAGGATGCTTTTGAGTAAGGTAATCCTCCCTCCGGTAGATAGGTAAAGGTGTGTCCGAGTTAGATAAGTAGTTACAAATCCTCTGTTGAACTTCATCGAAAATGGTTTTGCTTGCTTCGCACGGTGCTTAGATGGACTCCAAGATACTTGATAGGAAGGTTGGTACTTGTTGAAACTCGTGTGATTAATAATCCGGTGCTTAGCCTCCTGGGACACCCTTTTGGAGAAAAGGATCGACATTTAGCTCTGTTAAATTTGAGGCCAGATTGATTTTGGAACGAGTTGAATGCAATTCGAATATTTTTAACGACCATCTTGGATGCATTGGAGAAAATCATGAGGTCATCTGCATAAATCAGGTGAGAAATTGTAATATTTGAGCTATGGTGGAAATTTACCAGGGGGTGATGCTTGTATAATTGATTGATCATGGAAGAGAAATAATCCATTGCAATAATAAAAAGAGTTGGGGAGAGGGGTCCCCTTGCTTCGGACCCCGGTAGCAGTGAAGGGTCCCCAAGCCGAGCCATTAACCGGAATGGAATGGGAGTTGTTGTGAAGCCATCTATGAATCGGGTTGCAAAGGCTGGGGTTGAAGCCTTTAGCGACTAACACCTCCAAAATGAAATCCCAATTGATTGTGTCATAAGCCTTTTGGATATCAAGCTTGTAGATTAAGTTTCCCCCACTGCATTTTTTGTTGATGTCCGATAATAACTCATGAGCTAACGAACATTATCGAAATAGATCTACCTTTAATGAAGGCGATCGATTTAGGTTGATAATCTTATTCGGGTGAGGTTGAATCCTTAGGACCGGGATTTTGCTTGATCACTTTGCGATCACGAAGTCGGGTTTATGGGCCTAAAGCTTGTTCCCAGGTATTCAATTCATTGTGTTTGGGAATCGGCACAATGGTTGAAGAATGAAAATGATAGATCATATCTTTGCCGAGGAAGAAGGCTGGTAATGGCATTGGTAATTTCAGATTTGATAATTGGCCAAGCTTTCTTGTAGAAATCTGCAGTAAAACCATCTGGCCCTGCTGATTTGTTGCTGTCAATGCTCTTAATAGCCTCCCAGATTTCAGCCTCCGTAGGGGGCTCAGCTAATGGCAGTGCATTGATATACTGGTAGTGTTCAGCAGGAATGTTAGTAGAGATGTTATCTCTGTCAGGGTTATTAAAAGAAAGGAGTTGCTGAAAGTGTCTGAGAGCACTTCTTCCAATAGCCATTGTGTCAGTTAACCAATTTCCCTCATCATCCTTTATTCTATGTATGATGTTACGGCTTCTTTTTGTATTTGATATAAGCATGGAAGTATTTTGTATTTACGTCCCCCTACGAGAAATGTTTCTGTGAAGCTTTTTGTTTCGAGTACATATCTTGTATGTCAATAGCATTGGACAAGTGAGCTACGAGCAGCCACCAGAATTTCAGAATCAGCACCCCTTAAGACTTGCTGTTCCAGTTTAGTCACCTCCTTTTCAGCATCTATCACAGTGGAAAAGACATCACCAAATTCAGTCCATCCCCGATGCTTTAGGGCCTTGCTTGGTCTTCGGGTGTAATAACCCCAGATTAGTCGAGGATCGGGATGAGCTTCCCCATGCCACGCGATGGTAAATCGGATTAAGGAACTTGGGGTGGGTGGACCAAAAGTTTTGGTATCTGAATGGGGGGCTGGAGAATCCGCGAGGGGCGGCGAGAGATGGTGAGTAAAAGTGGTCTATGATCAGAACAAAGAAATGGGAGGTGAGTAATGGAAGTGAGGAGGAAGTTGGAGTGCCAAGCTTCATTAACAAGGAACCTATCTAATCTTTCCCAGATTTGGCCTCTCTTCCAGGTAAAAGGATGGCCTTTATAGCCTAGATCAAAGAGGCCAGAGAGGTGAATGTTCTCCTTAAAAGAGTTAAGCTGACTAAAAATGGGTGGCCTTCCCCCAGATTTTTCAGCTGGGGTGGTAATAGAGTTAAAGTCACCTCCCACCAACCAAGGGTGATCAATAGAACTGCTGAAAGTGATGATGTGGTTCCACAAGTCAATTCTGTCTTGTTTCTTACAACCAGCATAGATGAAAGTGGCACATATTTTGTGATTTGCAAATTGGAGTGATAGATGGAGAAATTGGTAGTTGTCCATGAGTACGACCAAGTGACCTCGGATACGCAAAGAAGCCAGATCTTATTATTTGTATTGGAGTATAAAGTAAAGTTTGGGAAATTTTTTAAAATTTTTGATGGGTTTTGGTGAACCATGGGTTCCAATAGAACAATACACCAAGGGGTGTATTTTTTGTTTAGGTTTATAAGTCTTTTTAGGGATTGGGGGCGAGCTACCCCCTAATGTTCCAACAAAGGAGGTTTATCATGAGAGTTAGGGAGGGGGGAGGGGGAAGAAGATCTGTGGGAACTAGATCTAGTTCTTCCCCTAGTAAGAGGGGGGGTAGGGGAGAAATCTCTGAAGGTTGAAGTTGAGGGTATTGAGATTTTTGCAATTCGACTTTATTCTTTTTCTTTTTTTGGGAAAATAAATCTCCCATTCTTCCTCCATAGAATCATTAGTGGCCTTAAGCTTGTTAGGGGAGGGGGAGGAAGGTGGAGGTAGGATTGAGGGAAGGGGCTATGTGTGGGGTAATTTTAGGTGGGGGAAGGCAGAGGCAGCGGTATGATTGGGGGATATGGGGAAGCCCAATGGGGTGGCATTGGGAACAATAGCGAGGGGTGGGGGATCTGCTTGTTCCACGGGAAACCTGGTGTGGAAGGGGTAGGAGATCGGTTGTACCCACATTAATCCGGGAGCTAGAGTCAGTCCTGAGCTGAGTAGTAGATCTCCTGATAGGTGGATGTAGTTTGAAGCATTTATCAGTGGTATGGCCAAACATTCTGCAGTGTGTGCAGTAGTAGGGCCTTTGTTGCATGATGACCTCCTGCCAGTGTCCTTCATCAGCAGAACCTACCCAGATTTTGTGAACTTCAGGAAGGGTTATATCCCTCTCGATTTGTATCCTTGCATATTCAGGTTTGGTCCTGTGAAGAGATGTTGGGTCCAATCTTAGGGGGGTCCCAATGGCCCTCCCAATCTGAAAAAGAGCTGCTTGGTTGAAATATCTGTAGGGAAGGGCAGGCAGTTTAAACCAAATAGGGACTATGGGGGGCTCTTTACTAGGATCAAAATGCGGGGTCCATTTTAGAAGCTTCATTTCCATTCCTCGCTATGGTGACAACTTCGTTTAGCAAATAATTTAGCATAGTCTTCCTCCGAATTCGGGTTTATTAGAAGGTGTCTCCCATCTAGTAATCCAAGCTTCCAAGTGCTTCGTTGAAATTAAGAGATTCAAAGTATTTTTTGACCAGCTCCATCTTAGGATGGCCTAGAGCAAATTTTCCAATCAAAGTAAGTTTCACTTCATCATTCGGGGATGCCGGCTCTTGGGGGGTGAAAAAAACAGCAGGGAAACCATCTTTAACACCTAGTGGTTTGATGAAAGGGCGAGGTTCCCTTCCCGAGCAGCAGCATCATGCATGGATTGAGGGAAAATTAAAGAAGCAGAATCGAAGTAGCGGAACCACGACCAACGGCCCCGAGCATAAGAGTTTTTGGCCCGAGTCAAGATTAGTTTGGATATCAATAGGGGTTGTCATGGGAGTCAAAATACACCTAACCAGCAGCAGTGATGTGAAAAAAGGACTAAAACCCACAACCACCAACACCAAAAGGAAGGTTCAGGAGAGCAAAACACAGGTCCAGCAAACCAATGTAACGATGAATTTGAACAAAGAAATGCCGGGAAGATGGAAAAAGATCCGGAAAGCTCGGCCTCAAGCCCACAAGAGCTAGGAAACCTTCACGAGTAGCAATGTAGTTGAGACCACCTTACCTTGGCCACCAGCCAACGAGGCGCCGCCGGCGAGGTCATACCGGGAACCACTAGCAGAGCAAGAAAGTCCTCGACTCGCCATTTTTTAAATATTATTTTATATATATATATATATATATATATATATATATATATATATATATATATATATATATATATATATATATATATATATATATATGATATATATGATATAGATAGTTGTATATAGATGAAGGATGAGAGAGAAGCTCCGGAATTTATGGTGGGTTCTTGAAGTTCATCTTTGATTTCTTGTTCTTCCTGGGTGAATTCAATCCCTTTGAATTCCTTGGTTTTTTGGCATTCTTTTCTGTTTTTGGTTCTGGATTCTTGTTTCTGGATGGTTGTTCAAAATTTTCCTGGGAAGGCTACCTTTGTGGATGTAGTGGGCACGAATTTAATTGACAATACTGATAAACTTGTCTTCCCTCAACTCTATCATGATGCAGTTCAAGGTAAAGGTGGATGTTCCTTCATCAAACCAATTATCGAAAGGTGGGAAACCTGCTTTGATTTTTTCTGATGCTGAATTGGCTTCCTTGGCTGATGTGCATAAGTTTACACTTGTTGGAAAGTTCCAATATGGACATCCCAAGATGGAGAGAATTAGGAAAAGTTTTGAAGATCTGAAGCTTATTGGTAATTGGAAAGTTGGTCTTTTTGATGGTAGGCATATTATGATTAAACTTTCTAATGAGGAAGATTATGCTAACCTATTTTCCAAGAAGTTTCTTGTGATGGAGGGTATTTACATGAAAATCTTGAAATGGTCTCCTGATTTTGATTCTAATCGGAAGCACCTATTATTCCTGTTTGGTTTAAAATTCCTAATCTCAAATTGCAGTTCTTTAATCACCAAGTTCTTTATGCAATTGGGTACTGCTTTGGGTAAGCCACTTAAATTAGATCTGCCTACCTTTAATCTGTCAAGACCTTCCTTGGCAAGAATCCTTGTTGAAAGGGATATTACTCTTCAAGATGTTGATGAAATTTGGTTGGGATCACCACATAATGGTTATTGGCAATCTATTATAATGGAACAAAGACCATTTTATTGCAATCATTGTAAAATGTTTGGTCATACTAAGGAAGTTTGTTATAGAGTTCATCCAAATCTTATGCCATCTAAATTCAAGACTGGGGCTGCAGCTGATGTAAAAGGAGGGAAGAATCTAACATCTGTCACTCTTATTCCTGATATAGTAGATGAAATTCCTGCTGTTGTTAAAATAAATCCAAATGTATCTAAAGATTTCACTGTTGTTATGGAATCTGCTGAAACATTGGTTAATGTATCTTCCCAGAATAACTGTGCAACCTTACATAACCCTATTGATTCAGTTTCTGCTGTTGTTTCTGATCCTATTACTTCTGTTGAAAACCCTCTTATTGATTGTACACCCAATTCTGATTATCATTTAACTATTACAAATGCTAGCATTGAGTTAGCCAAAGAACAGGATTCAGTTGTTCCTGGAATTATTGTTGAGGATACTCAAATTATAGCTATTCCAGAAGAAGGTGGTAATTTAAATTCAGAAGGTTCTTTCAATGAAGTAGTGAAGGAGGATGATGCTGTTATTAGAACAGATTTATCTCTTTATCGAGCGAGGAAGTTTCACCTACTATCATCAATTACTCTATATTCCAAAACTCTTCACAAGACATGAATACTATTTCTTCGGATACGTTGAATGTTGTTAATACTGAATTGAAGGATGATTGGATGGTGCAAAAATCTAAGAAGAAGAAAGAATTAAAGCAGTTATCCTTGACTAATATTATCCCTTCTACTACTGCTACTTTTTCTAGGCTTACTAGAGGAAGTAAATCTTCCCATGATTAACTTTTTATGCTGGAATGTAAGGGGAGTGGCTAACCCTGGCTCCCTTAACAGAATTCTTAGTCTTAATAGGGTTCATAAATTTTGGGTGATTGTTCTTCTTGAACCTTTGGTGAAAAAGAACTTTGACAGATTTTTAAAGAAGTTTCCTGGATTTTCTTTTGTTTCTAATTCTACTAATAAGATCTGGATTCTTAGTAGAAAGGAGTTGAGAATTGATATTCTTATTGATCATCCTCAATTCTTACATTTACACTTTAAGCTTGATCATTTAAAAGGCTTTGCTACTTTTGTTTATGCATCCTCTACTATTCTTTGGAAGATCTCAACTTTGGTCTCGAGTGAAGATTATTGGACAACAAATGGATGAGAGTTGGATAGTAGGAGGAGATTTTAATTCTATTTTACATCCTAGTGAGAAGAAAGGAGGAAGAAACCCTAATCTTCAAGATATGCTAAATTTTACTAATCGAGTTAGTCTTGCTAACCTATTTGATATTGGTTTTGAAGGTTCTCCATTTACTTGGAGAAGAGGCTCTATCTATGAAAGATTGGACAAAATTTTTACTAATCAACTCTGGCTAGATATGTTTAACTTTTCTAAAGTTAAGCATTTAGCTAGATTTGGTTCTGATCATGCTCCCTTGTTAGTTCGATTCTCTCATTTTTCTAATACAAAACAAAATTCTTTCGGATATTTAAATGTATGGTCTTCTCATCCTACTTGTTATCAAGTTGTCAAGAATAATTGGATTCTCCTACTCATTATTCTCGCTACTAATCCTTTATTGAAGTTATGGCAGCTTCATAAATCGAGTGGCTAAGGCTTTAATTAGTTGGAATTGGACTGAATTTGGGAACCTTACTTATAATATTCAAAAAGCTGAAACTACGAGTGGCCGGGTTGAACTTGAAGTGGAAAATGGAAGGAAAAGCTGATAAAGATCTGCTGGAAGCTAATGATTTTCTGCATTCGGCCTTATTACAAGAAGAGCTCTTCCTTCAACGAGAAAGCATCGGCTAATCACTTACTTCATGGAGATAGGAATTCAAAATTTTTCCATGCAATAATTAAACATAGAAGAGCCCTCAACACTATTCTGAGAATTAAATCCATTAATGGTTCCTGGCTTTCTACTTCTCGGGAAATTGGGGATGATGCGAGTTAATTATTTTCGGACTCTTTTCTCTTATCAAGATATCAATTCGATGTCTTCTCTAATAACCTTATACAAGCCGATTTACAATTGGCTAGGGAGTGCCGATTATCCAAATTACCTAATGAAGATGAAATGTTATCTGCTATCAATTCCTTGGATAGCAACAAGACAGCTGGACCAGATGGATTTACTCTTGATTTTTACAAGAAATTTTGGCAAATTATTAGATTGGATGTTATTGAGGCTGTTAAGTATTTTTTTCAGGGAATGGACCTTCCTAAGTACTTTGTATCCTCTTCTATTGTTCTCATACCAAAGGATAAAAAGAAGGAGTGTTGGCATGATTTCAGGCCTATTAGCATCACTTCAACTTTTTCAAAAATTATCAGCATGCTTCTTGTGTCCAGAATTCAGCCTTTCCTGGATAGATTGATTTCAGATAATCAATCTGCCTTTGTTAAAGGAAGAAGTATTAGTGAAAATATCTTATTGGCTCAGGAATTGCTCACTGATATTGATAAGCCTTGTAGGGGGTCTAATCTGATCTTTAAATTGGATCTTTCTAAAGCTTTTGATACAATAAGTTGGTCTTTTATTCTCAAAGTGCTTTATGCCAAAGGGTTCAATTCTGATTGCTGTGAACTTATTTCAAGGTGGTTAAGTAATAATCATTATAGTATTCTCATTAATGGTGAGAGCAAAGGGTTTTTTCAAGCTGGTAGAGGCATTAAACAAAGAGACCCCCTTTCTCCTTATATCTTCATATTGGCATTCGACTACCTCTCTAAGCTCATTAATAATGTGCAGCTCATACATCCTTATACCCAGTTTCAGCACAGATCTACTCAACTGATTACCCATCTTGCTTTTGCTGATGATGTCATAGTGTTCTGGAATGGTAGTAAGAACTCTATAAGATGCTTAATGAAGACTTTGGCTGAATTTGAAGAGGTCTCTGGTATGACTTTTAACAAGTCCAAATGTCACTTTCTACTCAGTTCTAACTTCAATGTTAATGCTAAGAAGTGGATAGCTGATTTCACTGGTTTTAAGGAAGCCAAATATCCTCTGAAGTATTTGGGATTTCCTTTAATCAAAGGTAGACTTAAACAATCCCACTATGATGATGTGGTATCTAAAATTTCTGCCCAAATTCAATGTTGGACAAATTCTTTTTGTCAAATGGTGGTCGAATTACTCTTCTTAAGAGTATTTTAACAACTTATCCTCTCTATATCCTTCAAATGATCAAGATGAAGAAAAGTACACGAAATTACTCTCGATTATCTTTAATAAATTTCTTTGGGAAGGCCATCATAGACAAATGCATTGGACCAATTGGGATAAAGTTTGCAAGCCTATTGCCAATGGTGGATTGGGTTTTAAAAGTTTTCAACAAATTAGTTTTTCCTTTTACTGCAAACATTGGATTAACTTTAGAGAAAAGAATTCCTTATGGTCTAAGTTTTTGCATGGGAAATACTGCCATAATATTCATCCCTCTCAAGTTCGATTGAAGATTGGAGATTCAAATAATCGGAAGCATTTGCTGAAAGTTAGAGATGAAGCTGAACAACTTTTTGTATGGGAGCTTGGGGATGGGCAAATTCATTTTTGGAAGGATAAATGGTTCTTTAATGATTTATTGATGGAACATAATGCTCATCATTCCATCCGAGAAAGTTGCAGATTGTTGGACCAATTCGAATGGGATATCAATAAGCTTAGCAATTGTGTTGATTCGAAGCAACTCAAAAGAAGATTCCGAATATTCCTATCCACTCAACCAAAAGAGACAGACTAGTCTCAAAGATTCCCCAAATCAAAGCTTGTCTAAATTCCTATTTAGAGATACCTGTCCTACTAATGATTGGGGAAGAAGCTTTGGAATAAAATGTTAACACCTTCCATATCTTTTTTCGTTGGAGACTTTTTAGAAAGTTTCTTCCAACGAGATGATATTTTAAAACTCAAGGGAATTCGTGGGCCTCTATTTGTCATTTCTGCCATTCGATGAAGAATCCATTTCACACATTTTTATAAGATGCTTTGTGGTTCAAGATGTATGGAAATCTGTTTTGGATTATCTTGGGCTATCTTCTAAATTATTTTCATGGGTTAGCATTGAATCTTGTTGGCAAGATTGGAAAAATTCTATTGATTATTATATCCCTTTTATCATTTTTTGGTTTCTCTGGATGGAGAGAAATGATGTCCTTTTTAATAGCATGGAATGTTCTGTTCAGCATATTTCCAGGAATTGTCTAACTTATATTCACAAGGCTAGACAAATACTGAAGTCCCAACAGACTCCTATTATTAACAAGGTCAAGCTTGTTATTTGGAGACTCCCTAAGGCTCCTTGGGTTAAAATAAATACTGATGGAAGTTTTTCTTCAATTGGTGCTGGAATTGGGGCTCTTTGCAGGAATCATCAAGGTAATTGTATTTGGTTTCTATCCGCTCCAATTATGGCCACAAATAGCTTAGAAACTGAAATAATTGCTACTTACTGGGGTCTTAAAGCTGCCTTCATTAATAAACAAAATTTCATTCATATGGAGATGGATTCATTGCTTTTAGTGCAAATATTGTTGAATGAAGTTGCTGCTCCTTGGAACATTCTTATTTGGGTTAATATGATCCTCAAGTTATCCTCAAAGTTAACTATTATATGGAGTCATGTACATAGAGAGGGGAATCAACCTCGCAAATTGGTTGGCAAGAGAGCTTCTTCTAAGAAGGAAATAATTTGTAGCTCGAAGCTCTTCTTTTGAATTTTTATCCTCTTCCTTTTTCTGTTTTTAGAGCTCTTTTACATGGGGATGTATTAGCCATTCCTCATGTCGGATGTAATAAAACCACCTTATTTAAATAAATTACTTTTTTGTGGTAATATATATATATATATATATATATATATATATATATATATATATATATATATATATTCAAATTTAATTAACCAATAACTTTTACTAAAAGAAAGTAAGCAATAAGCTGGAAAGTAAAGTAAGCAGTAATTAAAATTCAATGCAATTTTAAAAACGACTTTCTCCATTTTCAACTAATCTAAGAATTATAGATTAATTAGCTTTTCTAGGGAATTAAGATTATAGTATTGTGCCAAATAGAAGCATTCTTATTATTTACCCTTTGGTCCAGGCGTAAAGAACATTGACTAATCTATAGTTAGGCTCAGGATGTGTTATTAGTAGAATGGGTTAATCTGGGCTCATACTACTAGATGTCCAAGGGTGGCTATGGTCGGCCCTACCAGAGACCCTTACCTTTCTATAAACCAAATTATTAGAATTTACTCTGACATCTAAAAACTAATTAATTCTACGCCCAATAAAAAATATGTTCCTATTTATTTGCACTTCACCTTAAACAATCCGCGTATAGCCTGTGATTACCTAAGGATTCATGTGATATCTACTAGTTAAGAATTTATCTCTGGATAGGTCTCAAAATTCTTCAACAGGTTTTAAGAAATTAACTGACCAATTTAAAAAGTAAACTAAGATCAGATATTAATATCATCACAATATTTTAAATTATTTTATATTTAATTCTTCTACAAAATTTAATTAATTAATAATCTTTTCATAGTTGAAAGGAGAAAGATAACTAACTACTCAGAACTCATTAAAATAACACAACAAAACATATTTATAAAACTTTGAACCAAAGTAAAAATACTTATCTGAAGTGTTCCTTCAAGAGCTCCGCTGACTTCTACTGACTCCAACGCAATGATGAAATACTCCAACAGCAATTACACACAATAAACACCCAAAGTAAACTCACTAGATACAAAATAAAGTGGCACCCTAAGTATGGAAGAGACTAAAATAGGCTAAAATGGGTATGTGTACCAAGAGGGGGGTTTTGGTGCGATTTTCTCTGTAGAATGGACTCCTATTTATAGAGCTCTGAATTTGACTAGGGGTTGCTTAAGGCACCTCTCGAAAATTTGTCCAAATTCAATGTATCCTCTAGAAGGTAACCGTGGCGCCTAGGCGCCGGGATCTGGCGCCTAGGCGGTGGACTCTGTGATCAGGTCGTTCGCACCTCTTCACTTTGGGTCGCACCTATTTGCAATTTAGACCATTTTCTTGTGTCCAAATACATTATATCACATGTTATATATATATTATGAGTAACTTTCAATCTTCTAGAAGCTCCAATAAATGCTTAACACTGTCAAAATAACTGTCTAAAGTCATCAAATAAAATTTAACAGCGTCTGTATCAAACTGACGCTTAGGCTCCTGACTCTGGCGCCTGGCGCCAAGCCAATAATTTCAAGAATTACTCCATAAGCTCATTTTTGCTTCTTTATTCCTTCTTAGACTCTTTTTAATCATCTACATCCAAAAACATTAAAATTTCTTTCATTAAAGCATAATATCCATAAGAATTGAATCATAAATAAGGCATAAAAATGTGTATTTTTTTAGGTATATCACTGAGCACACCATTAAATTGAGTTAGTTTGGTTCTCCCCTTGAGTAAAGGGACCCCCAGGTAAGTAAAAGGAAACTTAGTTTTTTTGAAACCAGTAAATTGTAGTATCCAGTGCTTCCTCTCAATAGGGATTATCTTGCTAACGAAAATTTAACATTTATCATTATTTAGGCACATGTCTGAATTCAGTTGGAATCGCTCCATACATTGGCTCACCTTCTTAACAGCCAGTTTGTTGGCTCTAGAGAAAACCAGTACATCATCTACATAAATCAAATGGGATATAGGAAAGTTAGCTTTATTATGATACCTTGCATAGTTGTGAGGCAATAGTTGTTGGTCAAACAGCCTGGAAAGGTAGTCCATGCACAAGATTAAAATAGTGGGTGATAAAGGATCTCCCTACTGTAAACCTCTAGAAGCAGTGAAATTGCCCTACTACTGCCCATTAATGAGAATGGAGTGAGAATTGCCCTAAGCCATCTGTAAATTAGGATGCAAAAATCAGTTCTGAATCCTCTAGCAGCCAGCACCTTCATAATAAAGTCCTAGGAGATTGTGTCATAAGCTTTCTATAAGTCCAGTTTGTACATTAGATTGCCACCCCTACAACTCTTATCAAGATCCAACAATAGCACTTGAGCCATAAAAACATTGTTAGTAATGGATCTACCCTTCTCAAAAGCAGTTTGGGTTAGGTTGATAATGATGGGCAGATGAGAGTGAATTCTTTTTACAATGATATTGTTGATTATTTTACTGAACATGGTTGTGAGACTAATGGGTCTATAATGACTCCAGGTTGTTGCATCAGAAGCTTTGGGTCTAAGGACCATGGTTGAGGCACTGAAAAATTTTTGGCAGATCACTCCCTAAGAAGAAATGTCGAACTGCCTCAATAATGTCTACCTTTATAATGTCTCAAGCCTTTTGTCCAATTATCCAAATGTTAATAACAAAATTATCCAATTTCTTAGATATCACAGCTAATTGTGAAGCTAAAATAGAAAAGGCTTCATTATCTTGAATACTTGCCATTCTTTTAGGATTAACCTTTTTAGATGGCCATTGAAATTTATTTTTAGCCATTTCCTCAATTAAGGTATAAGCTTCATCAAATGTCTTAGCCATTAAAGAACCTCTAGCAGCAGCATCTACAATAGATCTAAGTGATCCAATAAGTCCGTTATAAAATGTTTGAATAATTAACCAATCTGGTAAAGCATGATGAGGACATTTTCTTAATAGTTCTTTAAATCTTTCCCATGTATCATATATTGTCTCTCCATCAAATTGACTAAATGAGGTAATATCATTTCTTAATTTAGCAGTTTTAGAAGGAGGAAAATATATAGCAAGGAATTTTTGTGTTATATCTGCCCAAGTTTTAATAGAACCAGTTGCTCATGATTTCAGCCACATCTTTGTTTTTTATTTTAAGGAAAAAGGAAAGAGTCTAGCCTGACAACATCATCAGAAACATTATTATATTTAAAGGTAGCACAAAGTTCTAAGATACTAGCAAGATGTAAGTTTGGATTCTCATTTGGTGTTCCTCCAAATTGATTATTTTGAACCATTTGAATAATATAAGGTTTAAGCTTAAAAGAATTAATATCTACAATAGGCATTTGAATGCTAATATGAAGTTCATCAGTTGTAGGGTTTGCATAATCCCTTAATGGTTATATACATTTTTTTCATTAATTTCTATTGGATTTTCATTATTATTATGTAAGTTAGCCATTTCTTGATATTTTTGATATTTTTTTCCTTTTATAATTCTTTTAACAGTTCTTTCTAATTCAGAATCAAAAGGTAATAATCCTTCAGATCCAGAACTATGCATAAAAATTAAATAAAAGGATTTGAAAATAAAATGAAATAAAATTTTTTTGGTATTTTTGTTTTTTTAAATATTTTTGTATTTCTAAAAAGTAAAAGTGTATATTAAATATTTTTAATTTGAAAAATCTAAAAATTGTCTTTCACTTCCCCGGCAACGGCGCCAAAAACTGGTGTTGACCTCGACCCGTAACTATGCCTACAATTTATCCTTTAATTTATATTTCGAAGGGTAGTATGCAAAAATAAATATATAATTTTAGAAAATATTTTGCACACCAGAGGTACTACGCAAGTATACATATCGTATCCAGTAATACAGGGCTCTATTGGAGTGCGGGTTATCGATCCCACAGGGAATATTAAATTTTGACAACTTTATAGTATTTTAAATTAAAAGAAATTATAAATTTTATTTCTTTTTAAAAATCAGATTTTATGTTTTATGAAATTTCTACTAGATGCAACTAAAGTAGCAATAAAGTAAAGGTTGATGCAAGTATAAATAAAATAACTTTCTCCTTTTCAACTAATCCATGATTTTTCAGAAAAAACTATCATTCGTGGAGAACCTGAAATTATGGTATTGTGCTAAATAGAAGCATTCCTATTCTTTACCTTCGCTCGATAGTATAAAGAACATTGGCTAATCTATAGATTGGTTCATGATGTATTATTAATAGAATAGATTAATCTAGACTGACACTTCTAGATGTCCAAAGGTGGTTATGGTCGGCCCTACTAGTGACCTGTTCCCTTTCTATAAACTAAATTAATAGAATTTAGTCTGTCACTCTAAAAACTAATTAATTTTACGCCCAATAAATAATATTTTCCTATTTATTTACACTTCACCTTGAATAACTCGCACATGGCCTTCGATTACCCAAGGATTCATGTGATATTTACTAGTTAAGAACTCATCTCCGGATAGGTCTCAAAATTCTTCAACAGATTTTAACAATTTAAATGGCCAGTTTAAAAAGAAAATTAAGATTAGGTATGAATATCATCACAATAATTTTTAAAATTAAGTTTAAGTTCTCCAACGAAATAAAATTATCTTTTTTATCTTTTCATGGTTGAAAGGAAAAAGAAAAGTAACTACTCATAACACATTGAATTCACACAACCAAACATATTTATAAAACTTTGAACCAAGTTATAAATACTTATCTAAAATGTTCCTTCAAGTGATCCTTTGACTCCTACTGACCCCAATGCAAAACACAAGACTTCAACAGCACCAACTCTTACAAACTCTCACTTACTACACAAGGATTTGATTAGTAACACTCAAAATAACTAAAATAAACTCACTAAATACTTAAGAAGAATATTTGGTGGCTCTCTAGAACTATTTCCGGTCGTGGGAGAGCTCCCTTTTCTGTATAAATGTCTCATATTGATAGAGCTTCAAAAATTACTAGGGGTTGCTTAAGGTACCTCTTAAAAATTCGTCCAAATTCAATGAATCTTCTAGAAAGTAACTGTGGCGCCTAGGCGCCGGACTTCGTGAGCAGGTCTTTCACACCCCTTCACATTGGTTCTCACCTCTTCACGATTAAATCCGTTTTCCTGTGACCAGATGCATTGTATCACACGCCCTATGTATCAGGAGTAACTTTCAGTCTTCTAAAAGGTCTGAAAACAGCTTAACACCATCAAAATAACTGCCCAAAGTTGTCAAAAATCTTAACTGCTTCAGTATCAAACTGGTGCTTAGGCGCCGGATTCTTGCGCCTAGGCGCCGGATTATGACGCCTAGGCGCCAGACCTATAATTTTGGCAACTTTGCTTTTTAGCTCTTTTTTGCTCCTTTTTGTTCCTTTTTCCTTCTTGAACTCTTTTTTTAATCACCTATATCCAAAAACATAAAAATACCTTTCATTAAAGTATAATATCCTTACAAATTAAATCATAAATAAGGCATAAAAATAGGTACTTTTTAAGTGGATCAACTTACATTAGCTGAAAGTAACCTCTAAGCTAGTTAGGCTTAACCCATATTAAGTCTAATTAATCAATTAAACCTTACCCAAATTAGGTTTAATTAATCCTAAAACCAATTAGACTTAACCTATATTAAGTCTAATTAATCAATTAAACCTTATCCAAATTAAGTTTAATTAAACCTAAACCAATTAGACTTAACCCATATTAAGTCTAATTAATCAATTAAACCTTACCCAAATTAGGATTAATTAACCCTAAACCAATTAGACTTAACCGTAATTAAGTCTAGTTAATCAATTAAACCTTACCCAAATTAGGTTTAATTAACCTAAAACCAATTAGACATAACCCTAATTAAGTATAATTAACCAATTAAACAATGCCCAAATCAGGTTTAATTACTCTTAAACCTTTTAGACTAAACCATAATTAAGTCTGTCACATTAGACTTAATTAAACTATTAAACCTTAACTAAATAAGGTTAATCAATACTAAACAATAATTAAGTCTATCACATTAAATTTAATTAATCTATTAAACCTTAACCAACAAAGGTTTAATCAATCTTAAACCATAATTAAGTCTATTACATTAGACTTAATTAGACTATTAAACAATAACCAACTAAGGTTTAATCAATTCTAAACCTTATTTAAGTCTAATTAATTAGACTTAATAAAATTGTTAAACCTTAATTAAATAAGGTTTAATCAAACTTATATTCTAATAAGTCTTACTTAAATTAGGCTTAAATAACTTTAAATTATAGTTAAGTCTAATTTTAATTAGACTTAATTAAACCTTAAGTTTTACCTAAATAAAACATGAATGGTCTTTAAATTCTAATTAAGTCTAATCAAATTAGACTTAATTAACCTTTGAGTATTATTTAAATAAAACTTAAACCTTAATTAAGACTTAACTCAAACATTAGGTTCAACCCATATAAAACATAACTCAATATATTTAACTTAAGTTCAGATTGAACCAAAGCTAAATCAAACTTAAGTTCAACCCATATTGAACTTAAGTCAACCTTAAGTTTAGGTTCAACCTAACTTGAACCTAACCAAACCTAAATCAAACATAAGTTCAACCCATATTGAAATTAAGTCAACCTTAAGTTTAGGTTCAACCTAACTTGAACCTAACTTAAACCAAACCTAAATCAAACTTAAGTTCAACCTATATTGAACTTGAATCAACCATAAGTTTAGGTTCAACCAAACTTGAACCTAACTTAAATCAAACTCAAATCAAACAGTAAGTTCATCTAAATTGAACTTATTTTAACAAAAAACTTTAAGTTTGATCAAAATCAAACTCAACACAACATTAAGTTTGACCCAAATTGAACTTAACTCAACATTAAGTTCAATCTAAATTAAACTTATTTTAACAAAAACTTTAAGCTCGGTCAAAATTAAACTCAACTTGACATTAAGCTCGACCCAAATTTAACTTAATTCAACATTAAGTTCAATCTAAATTGAACTTATTTTAATCAAAACATCAAGCTTGATGTAAACCAAACCCAACTCAACATTAAGCTCAATCCAAATCAAACTTAAAATTCAATCAAAATTGAACTTATTTAGACAAAATAAGTTTGACAAATCTAACTTAAATCAAAATTTGACTCAATTCAAACCTAAATTAACATTATTAACTTAAGTTCAAACAGACATGAACTCAAGTTAATCTAATCCAATAGACATGAACTTAAGATTAACTCAGGTTCAATCCAAATTGAACCCAGGATTAAATTCAAACCACATCAAACTAAAAAAAAATTATGATTTAAACTAATTTAAAGACCAAATCAAAGATATTCAGATTCAAACGACATCGAATCTGATTATCAAATGACTTTAACTAAGTCTAATTCATACTAGACTTAGCACTTCTTCTAGATTCAAATGACATTTTAAAATCTAACTTAGGTTAGATTTTGTAATTAGACTTAATTTTAGATTTGAAAGACACCAAATTTAAGATTCTAAAGTCTAATTTATGACATTGAATCTAATTTTCAAAACTCATTAGATCTAAATCTTTAAATTCAAATAAAATTAAATTTAAATTTCTAGATCTAATCGAATCTCAAAAATGATTTCTCAAATCTAATCAAAATTTTAGACTTAATTGACAATATATTTAAAAATCAAAACACATCAAAATTAAAACTTTAAGTTCAAAATATATCAAACATAAAGATTTTGACATGAAATAATAAAAAAAATCTTAAGAAATCGTAAACAATCTAAAATTTTTCAAACCTAAAATTGGAAAAAGACACTAAAAATTAAATGAAATCTTAAAGAACAATCATCACCGAATGCAACTTAAACCCTAGTGTTCTTAATCTACGAAGATTTCTCAAACGACGCAATCCTGATTGCTGACAGAAATCTTCTGATCCTTGTTTAAACACTTTTTGGACTAAGTAGATTAAGGCCCCTGATGACCCGGGACGACGGAGTCAGTGACATCTTAACCGGGTTATCGAAAAATATAACTAAACAAAATAAAATGATTGAAGAAATAAAATTAGCATTATTTCTTTATGACACTGTTTTCCTTTCTAGGATGAAAATAAGTTACGTTTTAGATTTGCTTTGCATGTTATAGGGTGTCCTAACTCTATTTTGTAGGACGAAATTCCTAAGAGAAGAAAAAGACAACAAAGTAAAAAATCATAATGACACCGGAACAACAACATTGACAAAACAAAACAAAATAAATAACACTAAAATGACAAAACAAAATAAAACCAAAATTTTTAGGATAGCCATCAAACAAATAAACAACAAAACAAAAATTACAAACAAAAAACAAAAAATGATAAACAACAAAACAAAAATGATAAACAAGGCGACATGACAATAAGATGTGACAAAATGACATTTAGGATTGATAGTGGGTACATCTTTCCCTAAAAATATTTCAGAAAACAAGTGATTAACATTAATAAGAAGTTTTCTTAGACAATTATAAATTTCCTAAGATGTAATTAACTATGGGAGCTTGCTCCTATAGGAGATTTAAAGAACTCATAATAGATATTATATCTAAAAATCTCTGGTTACCAAAAATTCATTATCGTTATATATAATTTCTAGGATAAGACAATTCTAGAATCTTCATTTTAAGGATTATCACTGACATCTCTTTTTCTACTGTTTTCTATATTATTATCTCTTGTTTCCTTCAAATTTCTTATTAACTAAGGATTCTTTTACTAGATATAAAGAAATAAGATTTATTGAATGTTAGGGCAATATTATAGAAAAATCTCCGAATCCGCGACAACACCGCCAACACATACCTTTTAGTTTATGCAAGTTTTCCTTCATAAATTAGAACAGTAGGCCTGAAATAATTAAGAGCATTTATATACAAAAATAGGGATTTGAAATTTACAAGGGAAGAAGTTTAAAAAAATAAAACATAAACTATGCACACAACATTAACATCCAACTGTTACTATCACAAAAAACTAAACCTGATGCAAACTCCTCTATCACATCACAAATCAAGATAAAGTTTGCTAGAAACACAACCAAATACAAATTACATCACAGATACCAATCAGAGAGAGTCTCAAGTACATCACATATACAAAACACAAGTACAAAATAAAATTACAAAACTACCAATCATCATCTGTAGGAGCTCCACCATCATCAGGTTCTTTAGACTGGTATGGAGTGTACTCAGGGTAAGTAGGAAATACAACACTAGTGTCTCCTTTGAAAAATATCATCTATGCATCATGATAAGCTATCTCATATTCTCTCCACCACACATGATATTCATCATTTATTTTATTCCTTATTTCTAGCCCTTTTACTCTAGTGTTTAACCTTTCTAACTAATTCTTAACTTCATGCAGAGCAGGTTCCCCAGATGTAGACGGTCCCTCATGGCTAGAAGAAGGTTCATCAGCTTTCTTACTCCATTTCCATCTTACATGGGCTTCATATGTTTTCAAATTTAATTTAGTAATGGGCTTCAGGGGATAAACTACTTCATCATTGTCCTCAGTTGCTACACCCGACTGAATACACAAGGCATGAATCAGGCTAGGGTGTCCTAGTCCACCTCTAGTCTCTCCTTTTGAGCTTGTTAAAATACTCTTATGAATAATAGCCCAACGTTACTATTTTTCATGTTTTGAATATAGTAATTCAAAACAGCTCTATCTACAGTAACTTCGTTGTGATGGCTAGTGGGTAAAAGTCTTGCAAAAATGAAATATTGTTAGGCTTTCGATACAGGATTCAAAGTAGAAAAGGGAAAATTGACTTTTTGTTTCTGTTTAATCTTCCATTACCCTTTTCCGTCAGTCAAAAAGTTCATAATCATATCCAATGCTTCATTTGTAACAAGAAAATACTCTTATTCACATACAAAGGGTTCTCTCGACTGATAAAATGAATTGATGCGAACATGGGTGAATTCATCCATTTGTCCTCTAACCAGGATATACTCACTTTCAAAATATTATAAATTTACATAAAACTCTCTCACAATTTCCAACATGGCTTCAGCTGTGAAATAACATATAATCTGCCATTGACAATTCACAATCATTTCTTCAATCATACCTCCAGGATTTTCGAAGGCTTTCTCTTGAATACTTTTCTTAGTGCTAAGAAATGTATTGAAGCAAGAATAAGCCTTAAAATTCGCAAATTTAAGCTCATCATATTCAAACTTCCTCTTCCCCTTATCCAATCTTGAAGCCATTTGTCTAAAAATGTCAAATTAATCCAAATTAATTACAAAATTGCAATGTTATGGACTCCAAGGCAAATGTAAATAGATAAGAACTTAAATACCACGAAAATCTCCACATTATCTCTAAAAACCTCAAAATTCAAATTTTCCTAATGTAGGAGATTTTCATGGTTAAAATCTAAAAAATTTAGGTTAAAGTTAGCTCTTACCAAGAGAAGATCAAATCCAAATTCTAGTGAGCTCTAGGTGCAAAAATCGGCCTTGGCTGGAGGTAGAAGATGATGATTTAGGCAAAAATAGCGGGTCCCAAGGTTAAATCATGAAAATCTGGAGTTTAGGGCCATTTTTTGTCTAGCGCTGTTCGGCGCTATTTTCTGCTCATACGGCCAAACTCTCTGTCTTTTGGCACGGTCCGGCACTGGTGACAGCACTGTTAAGTGCCAGTTTAAAAACTGGGTTTCCGACTTTCTTTTGAAATTTCAATCTTTTGATGCCCGCTCTAACGTCTAATTAGTTAAATTCAGCATTGAATAACATTCTAAAGCCATGGAAAGTGATTTTTTTAAACACAAACAACATAAAACATCACTTTCATATATAAAATCCAAGTTACAAACCCATACACATAACACTAAATACTACACATCCTCAAGTCATATAATTCTAAAGTTCAGCGTCGATCACAACCCTAATACAATAACACTAAAAACTAAATAAGAAAGCAAATCCAAATATAACATCCAAGTAAAGCAAAAGAATTAGTTCAAATACAAATAAAAAAAATACAATAATCAAGTCTTCATTCTTCCTCAAAACTATCATCAACTCTTAAATCTCCAATTGATTGAGTGTGAATGAACAAATTATAGAACGAATGAAACAAGAATTCTTCGGTAGAATCCTCTTTAATCCACCCTTTCCTTTTCATCAACCTTGTCAAACTTCCTTCGAGATACCCAAAATGATCAAAGTGCTCATTCATTCTCCAATCCCGAAGATCAAAAAAGTCAGATAAATTGTTGATTGCATTCATCAGATGTTGTACTTCCTTCTCAAAATTCTTAGTTTTCTTCAAGATGATCTGTGAAATTTTGGGAAAGTAAGGAGGAATAAGTTTTGAACTCTGAGATGGTTGATCTTCAATGATGCTTATATCATTCATATCACCAACTGCCTGGTTACTATATGCATCTGCTGGGTCTATAAGCTTCCAAGGTAGAAGTACTCTTTCCCAGTTCTCATGTGGCACTTGTGATTGACTGCAGAGGAGAAATATGGTGGAAGGATGTTCAAGCCCCTAATTTGATCCATGAATGATCAATCCCAAAATAGACTTAACAATTATCAATCTAACATCAATTGGAATCCCCATTTGAATACAGTAGTTCAGAATATCATACTCCTTAGTTACTTTACTGATTTTCATTGTTGGGAGCAATTTTGCACATATGAAATAATGTAAGTGCTTCGTTGTAGGATTTAACAGTGTGGAAGAAAAACTTACATACCTATTATCTTATATCTCCCAATCATCACTTTCATCCGTCAGATATATGTATATATCATTCATGTGGTCCTTCGTTGGGGCAAAATTTGAATAGTGGCAAATTAGCACATTCTCAATCATGCATAAATCATTAATCTTCGCAGGAGTAAATGTGATAAACCTACCTCACACATAGACTGATCCTTAGTTGACTCCATGAAGATTTGCATAAAACTCCTTCATACCGGAACAACTACGGTGGTAGTAGTATAACATAACACCACCCAACGTCTCTGAATAATAATTTCATCAATTCAAATGGTAGGAGAATTTGTACCTCAACTTACAAAGCCTCACTCCTTTATCAACCTCATTTTTTAGATATTTTTGTTGAATAAACATTGCGCTTCGAAACTGAAGAACTTTCTACGATTGAAAACTTGAAATCTTGAAGTTTTAATTGAGTCAGAATCCATTTGGACGAGATTTGAGATCTTCCTTTTCATTCCTTTGGTAGTTTCTGTGTCTAGGGATTTTTTAGGAGTTCAAGTGGAAGAATTGCCGCCTAGAACCGCCAAAACTCAAATTTAAAAATGAGAAACGGCTTTCTGAATAGCGGCATGGTCCGGCACTGATAAAAGCGTTCAGCGCTAGTTCAAATTTTTGTCATACTTTGCTTTGTCCAAATTCTTTCCAAACTTCGATTCGATTCATTTATTTAATGTTTTTTATGATAATTAAGGAATGGAAGGTCTTAGTTAAGTAAAAAATAAACACAAATAATATAACAAACAAACCAGACACTCAATAACTGTGGGTTGCCTCCTATAAAGCGCTTGGTTTAACATTGTCAGCTTGACATAACTTTAAGTTATTCAGGTTAATCCAACATTAAAACCTCTTTAAAGTTAGGTTTATTGCCTTCAAAATATGATTTTAATCTTTGTCCGTTGACTTTGAATATTCTTCCAGATTTAGGGTCTTTGATAATCACAACTCCAATTTGATAAATTTTTACAACAATGAAAGGTCCTGTCCATTAAGATTTCTATTTCCCAAGAAATAATTTCAATCTTCTATTGTATAATAAAACTTTTTATCCTAGTTCAAATTCCATTTTAACAATCTTCCTATCATGCCATTTTTTTCTTCTCTCCTTGTATATTCTATCATTATCATATGACTCATTTCTGATTTCTTCCTATTCATTCAATTGCAACAATCTTTTCTTACTAGCATCTTTCAAATTAAAATTTTATTTCTTTATCGCCGAATATGATTTATATTCTAATTAAACTGGCAAGTGATAAGTTTTTCAAAAGATTAATCAGTAAGGGGACATTCCTGTAAGAGTTTTATAAGCAGTTTTGTATGCCCATAAAGGAGTGTCTAATCTAGCAGACCAATCTAATTTCTCAGGATTAATATCTTTCTCCAAAATTCATTTAATTTCACGATTAGACACCTCTGCTAAGCCATTAGTTTGGGGATGATAAGCTATAGAGATTCTATCATAATATTAAATTTTTCTGTCATTCTCTGAATCAGATTAATCTTAAAATGGGATCCTCCATCAGTGATAATTACTCTAGGCATTCCATATCTTGTGAAAATATTTTTCATTAAAAACATTGAAACACTTCTAGCATCACACATAGGTAAAGCTATTGCCCCAATCCATTTTGATACATAATCAACAACAATCAGTACATACATATTTGCAAATGAAGGTATAAATGGTCCCATAAAATCTAATCCTCAAGCATAAAAAATTTCAACTTCAGAAGAAAATTAAGAGGCATTTCATTTCTTTTAGATATATTGTATATTCTCTGACATCGATCACAAGTTTTGATAAATCTATAAACATCTATGAAAATAGTACGCTAATAAAATCCAGATTACAAAATCTTATGTGAAGTTCTCAATTCCAAAATGTCCTCTAGATTCAGAATTATGACATTCTCAAATAATTCTTTCAGTTTCTCATAAGGCACACATCTCCTAATAATAAGATCTTTTTTATTGCTTGTACAAAAAAGGATTATCCCAAAAATAAAATTTAGCATCATTCTTAGATTTTTTTTTGTTGCATTGTTAAGTCAGGTGGTAAAATATTACTAATGATGTAGTTTACAATATCAGCATACCACGGTAAATTTCCTTCAATAATCTTATATAATTGCTTATCAGGAATAGTTTCAGTGATTTCCCTTTAAAAGTCATCCAAATTAGGTTGTTCAAGTCTAGATAAATGATTAGTTATTTGATTATCGACCCGTTTCCTATTAACGATCTCAAAATCAAATTCTTGCATTAAAAGTATCCATTAAATCAGTCTTGGTTTAACATCCTTCTTTTGCATTAAATATTTCATAGCAGAATCATCAGTATGCACTATACATTTAGCTCCAATTAAGTAAGATCTAAAATTTTCAAAGGCATAAACAATAGCTAATAACTCTCTTTCTATAGTGGTATAGTTAATTTAAGCATCAGTAAAAGTCTTACTAGCGTATTATATAACTTTAAACATTTTATCGTGCTTTTGCCCTAAAACAACTCCAATAGCATAATCGCTAGAATCACATATTAATTTAAATGGTTTCTCCTAGTCAAGTGAAACTTTTATAGAGTAGCGATTAATTTTTCTTTTAATAGATTGAAATCTTTTAAGCAATCATCGTTAAAATCAAACTTCTTATATTTTTCCAAAAGTTGGCATAGAGGCTTAGTGAATTTTGAAAAGTCTTTAATATAAAGCCTGTAGAATCCTACATGTCCCAAAGAGCTTCTTACCCCTCTCACAGTTGTTGGAGGTGGTAATTCTTCTATAAATTGAATTTTTGCAGGATCCACTTCCATGCCATATTCAGATATTTTATGCCCAAGCATAATTCCTCCTGCAACCATAAATTGACACTTTTCCCAGTTTAGGACTAAATTTGTTCTTTTGCATACCTCTAAAATTTTTTCTAAGTTGCATAATCATGCATCAAATGAAACTCCAAAACACTGAGAAATCCTCCATAAATACTTTTATTCCATCATCAATTAATGTTCAGAATATGGACATCATACATTTTTGAAATGTTGCAGGCGCATTACATAATTCAAAGAGCATACTTGTAAAAGAAAAATTTTCATAAGGGCTAGTAAATGTAATCTTATCTCGATCCTTAGGAGCAATAGGTATTTGGTGATAACCGATATAGCCATCCAAAAAGCAATAATACTTGTGTCCAACAAGATTGTCTAGCATTTAGTCTAAATAAGGTAAAGGAAAGTGATCTTTTCTGGTGGCAGCGTTTAATTTTCAATCATTTACATCAACAGTCACTCCTCCCTTCTTAGCCAGCATCTAACCACTTTAAAATCTCTTTTTAACCACTTTTTTCATTATTGGGTTTAGTCTCCTTTATGGATCAACTCTAGGTTTATGTTATTCATTCAACAAAATTCTGTGCATACAGATCGATGGACTGATTCATTTAATATTAGCCATGGACCAACCAAAAGCATTTTTGTATCTTTTAAAGGTGTCCAATATTTTTTGTTCTTGATATTCATTTAAATCTGAAGATACAATGACTGGTAAAGTAGATGATTCTCCTAAAAACATATACTTCAAATGATTAGGGGGAATTTTTCAGCTTAAATTCAGGGGGCTTAATGATAGATGGAATTAAAATTTTATCTCCATTTTCCATAGTATCCAATCTTTCAAAATTTTTTTGAACAAATTCTAACTTTTCATTCTTCATATTATCCAAATCATCTTCACTCTCACTTTCATTTTCATCATCACATTCCAAATTATCTTCAAATACTTCTTTAAAATGATCCTCTCTCAAATAATCGTAGATTTCCATTTGAAAGCACTCATCATCTTTTTCAGTTGAAGGGTATTTCATAGATTTCAAAATATTGAAAGTTACTTCTTGATCATTGACTCTCATAGTTAATTCTCTTTTTTGAACATCGATCATAGCTCTCTCAATAACAAGGAATGGTCTTCCCAAACTAATTGGAATTTCTTTATCTTCCCCCATATCTAATACAATGAAGTCTACAGGAAAGATAAATTTATCCACCTTTATTAATAAATCTTCCACAACTCCTTTAGGATAAGTGATAGAACAATTAGCCAATTGAAGAGTCATAGATGTAGGTGAAATTTCTACTATTCCTAATCTTTTGAAAGTTGATAAAGGCATAAGATTAATACTAGCTCCAAAATCACATAAAGCACTTCCGAAAAATTTCTCACCTATAGCACACAGGATAGTGAAACTACCTGGGTCTTTAAGTTTTTCAGGAAGCATTTTTTTGAATAATTGCACTACACTCACAGCTAAGTGCAACAGTCTCGTGGTCTTTTAACTTTCTTTTGTTTTTAAGAATATCCTTCATAAAGTTAGCATAATCAGGCAACTTCTTTAATGCTTTAACAAAAAAAATATTAATCGTTAATTTCTTAAGAATTTCTAAAAACTTTGCAAATCTATTATCCATGTTCTGTTTCTTTAGTCTTTGAGGAAAAGGAAGAGGTAGTTTTTCAACAGTTATCTCCATTAGTTGAAGCAGATATTCGTCAGGATATATCCTACTAGAACCTTTCTCAATGTTCACTTCCTCTCTTTCAACTTCGACTTCTTTTTGAACTCTTGATTCCAATTCTTTTCCACTTCTTAATTAAATACCTTAATTTGCTCCTTATTTTGATCTTTTGGATTGATCTCAACATTTCTAGGAAGATTTCTAGAAGGTCTATTATTAAAAGCTGTAAAGATATGTCTCAATTGATTCTCAATGTTCTTCATTGCAATGTTTTGAGCTTGAATTCGATTACCCATATTCAGAATCATTTCATCAGTAGACAACTTCTTTTCCTTAAATTATTAATTACTATTAAAACCAGGAGGATAAGAAGATCTATAATTGGTATTTCCTTGGTTGTTCGGATTTCCAACTGGATTCATATGATTGTTTCCCTATTGCGGGTTAATAACCACATTAGTGTTATACCTGTTGAAGTTCGGGTGATTCCTCTAGCTAGGATTATAATAATTCGAATAAGGATTATTGGCTTTGTTGTTTATGGAATTTGATGTTTCATAAGACATTTGAGAGTTTATCGTCTGTCCTGATGAATTTTCCTGTAACACTGGGGGTGTTGGAGAATAATTCATTCCTTATTGATCCATTTTCTTAAAAAGTGCAGCAATTTGAGAGACTATCATAGTTATCGCATCAGAATCATGAATACTAGATACTCTCTTAGGATTTACCTGCTCAGAGGGCCATTGAAAATTATTAGTAGCCATCTCTATAAGTAATGAATATGCTACATCAAAAAGTTTAGACATTAATGATCCACCAGCAGCAACATCCATAATCGATCTGAAAGATCCCACTAATCGATTATAAAAGGTTTGAATTATTAACCAGTCTGGTAAAGAATGGTGTGGACACTTTCTCAGAAGATCTTTGAATCTTTCCCAAGCTTCATTCATGGATTCTTCATTAAACTGACTAAAAGATGTGATATCATTCCTGAACTTAGCAGTTTTTGAAGGAGGGAAATATTTTGACAGAAACTTTTGTGAAAGTTCTCCCTAAGTTCTGATAGATCCAGGTGCTAATGAATTTAACCATGCCTTAGCCTTATCCCTTAATGAAAAAGGAAAAAGTCTAAGCCTAACGTCAATGTTTGACACTCCATCATATTTAAAAGTAGCATATAGTTCTTGAAAACTAGCGAGTTGTAAGTTAGGATCTTCATTAGGTGTTCTTCCAAATTGATTATTCTATACAATTTTGATAATACCAGGTTTAAGCTCAAATAAATTAGCAGCAACATTAAGATTTTGGATAGTTAGGTGAATTTTATCTATTGTTGGATTAGCATAATCTCTTAAAGGTCTTAGTATATTTTCAATTTGATTATTTAAGTTGTTCGCCATTTTGTGAGGATTTTTAGATTGTTTCTGTTGTTTACAAATTTTTTTAATAGTACACTCTAATTCAGAATCATAAGGCACTAAACCTATTGATCTGATACTGCACATACAAAAACACAATAAACACACTAACAATGAACAAACACAATTATGACTTGTAATTCAAATATAGAATTGCAAATACTACAAAATTAATTTTAACAGTTACCTTACCTCCCCAGCAACGGTGCTAAAAACTTGGTGCGAGCTTTTTAATTTGCCAAAATTTATAAACTCAGATTTATATATATTGATTTAGTTTTATAACGAGTCACATGATTAAACACAAATATACATATCTCTCAACTAACACAGGGCTCTAGTGGAGTCCTGGATATCGATCCCACAGGGAGTCAATTAATTTTATGGTGTAGCACATAAATCTCTTATCGAATCAGAACACAATTGCAAGTAAGTTCAATTTCTAAAATAAAGACAAATAGTTGTAGTTACTAGTCCTACCAAAGTACGTTCCAACCTTCTAGCAAGTTAAACTAACACAAGACTAAAGTTATAACAAAGTTTAGTTGTAAGAAAGAGTCTTCCTCCTCTCCAATTATAATGGATGATTATTGTGACATAGATCAGTGATGCAAATGTATTGTGCCAAATAGGAGCATTCATATTCTTTACCCTTTTCCAAGCGCATAAAGAACATTGGCAAATCCTAAGTTCAGTCCCCAAATCCGTGGTTAGGCTGGGAGGATACTGACTCTCACTCCAGAGACCCCACTTCCCTTCCCCTGAATGCTAACTCTCGCTTTGGTTTCCGATCCCTAAGACCATGTTGAGGATTTCAGCTAGCCAATATGAAATCTCCAATTCTACACACATCAATGTATATTTTCCTATTTATTTGCTCTCAATCCCCATGAACTACGTCACTCATTCATGGACATTAAATGTGAACTTCACTTTTATTGTGGAACTCATAATTCTTTCGAAACATATGTTTCCTAATAATTTTTAACAATTTAATTGGCTAGATCAAAAAGTTAATGAAGTTCGAAGTGAAAAGGTCATCACAAATTCTCCACAATAAATCGACACATCATTTTCATATCACAAATATCAACATATCACATGAAAAGGAGGAAGACAATGATCTACTAAAGACTCATGAGGAAAATATGACAAAACATGAATTTTGTATATAAAAGCAAAGTCATACATAAAGAGTAAAGAAAAGACAACTTATCTCAAACTCTTCCCCAAGCGAATCTCAAGGAATTCCTTTGACTCCTCTTTTATATTCACAATAGAACACAATTCTCTCGTTAGATAAGTAAGGAAGAATAAATCTCTCACTTTCCCTCTTCTCCTACACTCCTTAGAAGAGAAAACACAAACCCTAGATTTCCTAAAAAAAATGAAAAGACACTCTCTCCTCACTCTCTCTACACTCCAAGCTCTCTCTCTCTAACATTGGCTCCAACAAAGTTTAAATCCGACCATAACTGATTTCCCAAGAGTTTCCTCAAGCAACCCTCCAAAATCTGGCCAAATACATTGAATCTAGTTCGAATTCGGGATAGGACGAGGTATGGCACGTGATAGGGCGCTGTTCAGCGCATTATTCTGCCTATTGGACGCAACTCACTGTAAAATAGCACTGTCCGGCACTAGTGACAGCACCGTTCTACGCTAGTTTAATAAAATGCACTTTTATCTCTTTTTGCTCCAAATTTGCTCCTTTTCGCTTCCTTTTGCTCCAAAGGCCTAAAATTCTTGTACCTGCATGAAATCATGAAAAATGCATTTCTTTAAAGTGCAATATCATCAAAAACAGGTATGAAATGAATAGTAAAAAGCTATCAAATTTTTAGCGGATCAGAAAGGCACAAAACTGACCATAAACGTGTTAAAACTCCTTGTTAAATCAAAAAAACCACTTACCCACTACTTAGGCATCTTGAAACCATGTTTTCATGTTTTTTATAACTCTGGCACCTGTGGCGCATTACCGCCAGTGCTCAATTTTTCACATGTCTGCAAAACATCCAAATCTTTATTCTGACTCCTCTAAGTCATCAAATAAGGTCCAATAACATCTCTAAAGCATATAAACTTCAAATTACTACCATATAATCATAAAAACAAACCAAACAAAACACAAACATCAAACTTAAAGTCAAAGACACCGATAACTATGGATTTCCTTCCACAAAGTGTTTAGTTTATCGTCTTCAACCTGACATACCCAGAGCTTATTCAGAGTGACCCAAAATTAGAATCTCATCAAGTTTAAATTGATCGATTGAAAATTAAGGTTTAAGTCTATGACCATTAACTTTAAATATTTTTCTAGTCTTAGGATCTTGAGTATACACGGCTCCGTAGGAATAAACTTTCATCACAATAAATGGGCCTGTCCATCTAGACTTATGTTTTCCAGCAAATATCTTTAATTTAGCATTATATAGCAAAACATTTTGCCCTGACTCAAGATTTTAGTAAGAATCTTCCAATCATGCCACAACTTTATCTTTTCTTTATAAATCTTAGCATTTTCATAAGATTCATTACTTATTTCATCAAGCTCATTTAATTGCAACAATCTCTTTTCTCCATCATCTTTCAAATTATAATTGAACTCTTTAATAGCTCAATATGCTTTATGCTCAAGTTCAACTGGTAAATAACAAGCTTTTCCAAAAATTAGCCTATATGGGGACATTCCTATAAGAGTTTTGTAAGCAGTCCTACAAGCCCACAAAGCATAATCCAGTTTGATTGACCAATCCTTTCTATTTGCATTAACAGTCATTTTCAATATTCTTTTTATTTCATGATTTGATAATTCAACCAACTACTTGTCTGCAGATAATAAGCAGTAGAATGTGATGGTTAATATGATATTTCTTTGCTAACTTTTCCATAAATGCATTTCTAAAATGACTTCCCCCATCAATTATGATTACTCTTAGTATTCCAAATATGTAAAATATATTCTTTCTTAAAAAATGTACAACACTTTTGGCATCACATCGAAGTAAAGCAACAGCTTCTATCCATTTGGATACATAGTCTACTGCTATCAAAATGTATATATTTTCGAAAGATGGTATAAACAGTCCCATGAAATCTAATCTCCAAACATCAAATATTTCAAATTCTAAAATAAAATTGAGGGGCATCTCATTTCTTCTGGAAATATTGCCTACGCGTTGACATCAATCACAATTTTCAATATAAGCATTAACATCCCTAAAAATTGTAGGACAATAAAATCTATATTGTACGATTTTATATGCAGTTATATCAACTCCAAAATGTCACCCATAATCAGAATTATGACATTTTTGAATAATTTCATAAGTTTCTTCTAAAGGTGGACATCTTCAAATGATTACATCCTTTCCTTATTTATATAAAAAAGGGTCATTCCAAAAATAAGTTATGGCTTCAGATACAAAATTTCTTCCTCTCATGGTATGTCAAACAATAGAGTATAATATCACTGACAATAAAATTTACAATGTCGGCATACCATGGATCACGCCACTCATTAACAATGAACAATTTTTCATATGTAAAATTTTCATTAATTTCTTCAGCATCACAAAAAGATTTTTCAATTTCGATCTTAGACAGATGATTAGCAATTTGGTTATCAGCACCATTCCTATCTACTATCTCAAAATCAAATTCTTGTAAAAGAAGAATCTATCTTATCAATCTTAGTTTAGCATCCTTCTTGTTCACTAAATACTTAATAGCAGAATAATCAGTATGCGCAACACATTTAATTCTAATTTAATATGATCTGAATTTATCAAAAGCAAATACTATAGCTAATAACTCTTTCTCAGTAGAGGTATAATTAATTTGAGCTTCATTTAGAAATTTACTAGCATAGTAAATTACATTAAAAATTTTATCATATTTCTGACCTAAAATAGCTCCAATAGCATAATCACTAGCGTCACACATTAATTCAAAAGGTTATTTCTGAGCTAGGTGACACTATAAAAGGTGTAGTATTTAATTTGTCTTTTAATGTTTCAAAAGCTTTTAGGCATTCATCATCAAAATAAAAAATCACATCCTTTTCCAGTAAATGGCATAAAGGTTTCGAATTTTTTGAAAATTCTTTAATATAACGCCTGTAGAATCCAGCATATCCTAAAAAACTTCTAATTCCCCATACATTGGTCAGGCAAGGTAAATTAGAGATCACTTCAATTTTGCAGGATCTACCTCCATACCATTCTCTTATGTACGATGTCCTAAAACTATTCCTCCTGCTACCATAAATTGGCATTTTTATTAATTAAGAACCAAATTAGTTTCTTCACAGCATTCTAGAACTTTAGACAGACGCTCTAAACATGATTCAAATAAAATTCCAAACACTGAAAAGTCATAAATAAAAACTTCAATTCCTTTTTCAAATAATTCACAGAAAATTGTCATCATGCATCTTTGAAATGTAGCAGGGGCATTACATAAACTGAAGGGCATTCTTCGAAAGGCAAATGTCCCAAAGGACTGGTTAATGTTGTTTTGTCTTGATCCTCAATAGCATTTTGTATTTGGTGGTAATTAATATATCCATCGAGAAAATAAAAGTATTTATGCCCAGCTAGTCTATCCAGCATCCGATCTAGAAAGGGAAGTGGAAAATGGTCTTTCCTTGTAGCAAGGTTTAATTTTTTATAATCAATACATATGATCCATCCTGTAACTTATCTTATTAGTAAAATCTCATTGTTTTCATTAACAGTCACAGTAACTCCCTTTTAAGGACACAATGAATAGGACTAACCCATGCACTATCTAAAATAGGGTAGATAATTTCAGCATCCAACCACTTTATAATTTCTTTTTTAACAATTTATGTCATAATAGGATTTAATCTCCTTTGAGGATCAGGCCGAGGTTTGGAGTTATCCTCCATAAGGATTTTATGCATACATTGAAGGACCAATTCCTTTAATATCAGCTATTTTCGATCTAAAGGCTTTCTTATATTTATTTAAAATTTCAACAAAATCTTTTCTTCTTTTTCAGACAACTGAGGGAAAATTATAACTGGCAAAGTTGAGGAATTACATAAAAAGGCGTACATCAAATGGTTAGGAAGAAACTTTAAATCAAATTCAGAGGGCTTTTCAATTGATGGGCCAAAAGATTCATCTTTTTCAGTCATGTCCAACAATTCAAAATTTTCATGAACATAATTTAAGTCTTCCTCTTGAAAATCTTCAGAATGTTGTAATTTCTCTTCTTACTCGTGCTCCATTTCTTCACATTTAGATTTTATTTCATAAGTTGACTTGAAATGACATTCACTTAAATATCTGATAACATCCATTTTATAACATTCATCATCTTTACCTCTTGCAGGATATTTCGTTGATTTGAAATGTTAGTGTGGTCTTTGACTCTCATTGTTAATCCCCTTTTTCACGTCTAACATTGCTCTGCCTGTGGATAGGAAATGTCTCCCTAAAATTATGGGTATGTCTTTATCTTCCTCCATATCTAACACAATGAAATCAACATAAAAGATAAATTGATCCACTTTAACCAAAACATCCTTTATAACACCTTTAGGATATGTGATCGAACAATCCACTAATTGCAGAGTTACATTGGTAAGGGTTATTTCTCCAAATCTTAGTCTTTTGAATATTGATAATGACATAAGGTTAATGCTTGTTGTCGGCCACTAAAATTTGAAAGAGTGATTTTAAAATGTAGTTTAAATTTAAAATAGTTTAATTTAACATAATGGGGGTATAATTTTGAAAAAGGTAATGGAATACTGTACATTCAATAGTTTGGATTAGTTGAGTGTAACACTACAAGTAATGTATTTATCCCGAAGGGTAAACACATCACTTGAATAGTGACACTCAACTAAATGAACTAAAGAATCTATGATATTCGTTTAGTCTGCGAAACTAGTTTTATAAGCCGACAAGTTCCCCTACTTAATATAAAGGAATTAGCGGGGTTTATATTACCTGGGTTCTTAAAGTTCTCTATAAGGGCAAGACCCTATTGTTAATTACATCCTAAATGACCAAAGTCACTTAAGAAAACTCTTGATAAAAAAATAGTGGTTTTCTTTCAAGGATTTTAAAGTTTAAGCATTCAAAGGATTTGATTTTGGAATTTCAAAAGGGATTGGGTCAAATTTGGAACATTTTATTTTGGGGGTAGGAGAAGCTGAGGATCCAAGAGGAATCTTGGCAACTTCCCAAACTATGTTATGATTTGGGTTAGAATTATAATTAATTAGGACTTATATTTGTATGTCTCAATCACACAAACAACCTAGAAAATATGGGGGTTTATGTTGTACCAAACGACTACCTCGGAGTCCTAAGGCGAGTTAAGGCTTAAATTGCATGACACGATTACGCAAATGCCTAAAGAGAAGTTGAGGATTTATGTTGCACTAGGAAAACTACCTCGAAATCCTATGGCTTAGTTATTTTATTACTAAAGAAAGGAAAGCTAACGAAGTCGACCATGCTGTCTACCCTCCGATTTCCTTGTTGTTACAGAGTGTTTAGTTTAAGAAGTGATAATAAAGAGATGAGAGAAGTGTCATGGTTTAGAGTTTGAGTTTCAAATTCAAAGTCTTAATTTTTATTAAGGGAAATCTTAAAGTTGATTAAGCAGAACCGGTTACGATCCCACGGTTCCATCATCCCGACACCACTATTTTCATCGGGTTCACTTAGTCCAAATAAATTTGCTAAACTCAACTGAATGAATTCCACACTTTCATTTAGACCATAGGAAATCTTTTTAGCAACACGTGGGTTACATCATTCAAGGGATTCCTGATCATGTTGACCTCACTTTTGGTTGAGGTCTAGTTTCTCTATAGATTGCCTAGGATCTAGCCATAGGACTTCGTAGTGACTTTTCTTAGAGGACTAGCAATGGAACCCTCCCCATAGAAATTCAAACTTTTTGTACTTCACTTGAATTTTCATGTGCTTATGGCCTAACCTCCAGCTTTGGGAGGAAGAGACCAAGCATAAGGAAGTTTAAGTGAAATCCCAATAAGTGACTAAGCCTTAGGATTAGCCCTTGGGGAGCCTGTTTCACACACTGATATTCACAATTGCACATTTCAGTCTACACTCACATCATAAATCGAATACATTTCACTTTGACCTTCGGACCCTTTGGAAACTCATGTGAGTGGTCCCACTAGCCTACGCCTATGGCAAAAAAGAGCTAAAATCACCACATAGAGGACCAAAGGAGGCTTTCCTTAGCCTGTAACCCATCTAGAATGATCCCATTCTTCATAGTCTGATGTTACCTCACTTTTCCCAAAATTTCAATTTTTACCCCAAAATTACTAAATCGCCCCTGAAAAGGGACCCAAAACACAAAATTCCACAGAGTCACCCGGGGTTCCTGAAAATTATTTTGGAGTGTTCCTCTCTTTGAACTGAGAAGTTTGACTGTAAACATGCCACACTTTTGAGCTACCGACGGACCCCTTGCGACTTAAATAGTCGCTACTTGAACGACATTCTGGGCCCTGCAAAACTCTCCGCGGTGGTCAGAAACGCTCCCGGATATTGTCATTCAACTCCAAATTCAATTTTGAACCACTTTGGACATTTAAATCACACTTTTGACCAATTTCCCGAAAATCCCCGAAATGACTAAAATGCCCCTACATGGCAAAAAATTCTCAAAAATTCCAAGAATCTCCAAAAAATTTCTAATTTCATTTTATCTAACTACAACATAGCCAAATTTTGTCAATTTAAGCCAATTTCATCAAAAGCTCCAATTTTTACTTAAGCCCAACCTAGGCTCCGATTTGACCCATATTGACCCAATGGTAGCCAATTTCTTCCCGATTTGAATTTTTGACGCTTCAACACATCCCCCTAAATAAAATGCAACATTCAATCGCCACCAATTTGGCCTTGAATTTTAACTAAATGCGATTTATTCGCAAAATCACCAAATTTGACCTATTTTTAACATATTTTGACGATGAGGACGCCCAAACGACCTTGGATTCGCAAACGGACTGCGCCGTTAGGTGCAAAACTTCAAAATTACTAGGAAGGCATTTATAACTTTCTATCTTTTAAAACACGACAAAATCAGCTCGAAATCGGCATGATTTTACTTAAAACTTGCATTTTCAACACTTAAATTAAATTTCGGCTCAAATCCACGACTAACCTAGGTTCGGCTGAACCCTAGCCGTCCTCCAATCTCTTCAATTCACGAAATCTCCTCGAGCCCTCTTGTTACAATTTTGCCCTGGCCGAACCCCTCTCCATGCATTTTAGTGATTTTCCTCCATGGCTAGGTCATTTCTCCACTTCTTCTTGTGCTTGGCGAGGTGGCCTCTTCCCCTGCTTGCAAAGTCTACCATGGGAGATCTTTTGGTCCTAGGTCACATCCTTGGCAGCCCTCTTTTACTTCCATGGTGCTTGCTCACTTCTCCATGCCTTTTCTTTTCTTTCCATCATCTCAAAGATGGGTAAGAGGCTTCACCGCCTTTGGATCTTTGGGTACTACCCATGGGAGAGTTTAGGGCTTCTTCTTCCTTCTCCGATGGCTATAAGATGGCCTTCTTTCTCAGTTTTTATGGTTCACTGAAATTCGCATAAGCAAGGAAGGAGATGTGTTATAGGAATTTTGAGTTGCTTGCTTCAATCCATCATTTGGTTTGTTCAACATTTTGATGCAATGTTATTTCTTTCTCTTTTTTTACTTCAAAGATAGGTTGTTTTTCATGCTATTTAAAAGTTTATCTATTTCTCTTTGGATGAAAAGGAAATTGCAGGCTTGAGATGATTTAGGCTATGGTTCTTTCATGTAGCATATTAAAAAAGTTCCTAGCCAAATTTCTATGTTGGGAAGCTTAAAGGTTTAATGCTTGAGGTGTTTTATGTGAGATGTTGGATTTCTTCTTTTTCTCTTTCTTGACTTGGCCAAATTTTGCATATGGCTTTACATGCTTGGGGTGTTTTATAAGATGATTCTTGAGTTCCTTTTGTTCCACTTATGGCTAGCCAAAAGATACACATATGAAAGTTGAGTATTTGCTTTGTTTCACATGAAGTTGGGAAACTTATTCATGCCTCCTTTTGTCTTGGCCGAAATCTCCGTGGGGGGAGGATGGAATTTTTCTTTGCCTTATGTGATGCTTAAATAGCTTAATTTGTGCTTCTTTGGTAGCCAAAGGCATGCCTACCTTTTTCTAAAAATTTGATGCACTTCTTATGGAAAGCTGGAAGCTTTGCTCTCTTTTCTTCTAAACTTGTTATGTTTCATGTAGAAGTTTAAAGTGGCATACTTTGCTTTGTACTCTTTTAAAATTAGCATGTTTCAAGTGAAGATTTTAAATTTTTGCATGCTCTACTCCTTTTAAAGTTGGTATATTTCATGAAGGGCCTTTAAATGGCATGCTCATCCTCCTTTAAATTTAATACATTTCATATGAAGGCTTTTAAAATGCTTCACCCCATTCTCTTTTAACTTGGTATGCTTCATATTGAAGTTCAAAAGGGCATGTTCACTTTCTGAGCTTGATACATCTCATAAGGAAGCCTTTAAAGTTGTTTTGCTCTATTCTCCTTTAACTTGATATGATTCATATGAAGGCCTTTTCTTTAAAAGTTTGGAATGCTATATTTCTCTTTAAGCCTAGTATGTTTGATATGAATGTTTTAATATTTGGCTTGCTTATTCTTTTAAGCCTTGGTGTATTTCATAAGATGCATATTTATAGAGGGAAAAGAAAAGAAAAAAAAGAGAAATAAATAAAAAAAAGTGGAAGGAAATGGGAAAAAATGAGAGAGTGAAGAAAGAAGTATTTGAGAGGGCCAAGTCTCATTTACTTTGCCTCAAAAGAGAATGCTAGTGTTTCACTTTTTTCCATGTTATTTGCATACTTGGAGGTTTGGAAGGCATGCTAAAGTCTCTTTAAATTTGAAAAAGAACATTTGATTGTGGCTTGTTCTATCTCATTCTATTGTTCACTATGGCACATATGAAAAGTTTGGTGCTTGTGGGAGAAAGATTTGGAGAAAATAGGTGGAGTGCTTGCCATGGCTTAGTTATACTCACCTATCTACTCTATTATTTAAACACATCATTACCTACATGTTTGATGTTGGCCTTGGTAAGGCAAAGTTCATTCTTAACAAGTTTCAAATTTGAAATTGCTCATGAGATATTTAAGTGCTCTTCTTGCATCTTTGGTTGGTTAAAGAAAATTCAAGTTTGAGAGTTTATTGGAAATTTTGTTAGCTCTTTTTGGAGAGCCAAAGCTTATGCATCAAATATCTTAAGCTTTTCTTATTTCATATGCAAGTTGGAAATGAAATTGGCTTACCCATTCTTGTAATTTTCGGATTTGGAAATGTACACATATACAACTTCCAAATTTGAAGCCATATGGGCTTGTTTCTCACTAACTCCAACATGTATTCACACATACATCACTTAAGCTTCAATTTCACATACTTTTCATCTCATTCCATGCATTAAAATGATTTAATAAAATACTTGTAATTTTCGGATTTGGAAATGTACACACATACAACTCTCAAATTTGAAGCCATAAGAGCTTCGTGTTCACTTATTTCAACATATATTCACATTTATAACATCGATGCTATATTTTCTTACATGTTTTACCCAATTCCATGTGTTTGGAGTGCTTTGCATTGGTTGGAATGTACATGAAATAATTTGGTAAAAGTGCTTGCAATTTTCGGATTTGTAAGTGACCTTGCTTGAAGCACTCATGAATAAGGCCATATATGTTGGTTTTTCACATGTTTCATTAGTTTTTCATATACATAACTTATAGGCTTTGTTTTTATACATTCTCCACCTCATCCCATGCACCCAAAAGTGAGTTTACATCATGTGTGCACTTACCAAAGTGCAAAATTTGCACACATCCCATTCTTCGTAATTTATTCACATAATTCCTGCACATGCCCAATGACAAAATCTGCACTTATACATTAGTGTAGAAGTGATTTACATCATTCTCATGCTCTTTTGAAACAAAAATCTGCACCAATATGTCATTTTAGAGTGAGTTTTGGACATATGCTTGCTGTCCCCACATGAGAAACTGCATTGGTAACTATTTTGTGGGTGAATCTAAGGCTTTTCTTTGCTGCCCTTGTATTAAATTTGTGTCGTTAAGCATCAAATGAGTTCCTTTTAAAAAATAAAATAAAAAAAAGTAAAGCGGCATTATTTAGCACTTTAAAGAGAAGGGTTCTAGAATGCTTGGGAGCTTTAATTTTCATATGATTAGTGAGAAGTTCTTTCTCCTTTACATTCTTTTTGCTTGCTTATAATGCTTGGAATGGTTTCACACTTCTTTACACTATCCCACATGCTTAATATGATTGGAATGATGTCATATGCTCTCTTTCTCTCATTATCTTGTTATTACGAACATGTTGATGCTTGGGATTTGATGGAAATGTTGAATGTTGTTACATATGTACATGCTTGTGTACTGCTTGGACTGTAAATTGCAGGTGTGAAAAGTCACTTTTTTATGTCGTTATGCTGCCCGATTTTTCTTGGTTAGATCCGAGATATGACACACACCCTACATGACACATATCCTACATGACCCACATTCCATATGATCTATTCCCTATATCACATACATCCTTAATGACCTACATCCCATATGATACATTCCCTACATGACACATTCCCTACATGATACACATCCTATATGACATTTTCCCTACATGATATACACCTTATATGATACATCCCCTACATGTTACCTTACCCCACATACTATTTCACCTCATTTATAACATCGTCTTTGTCATCCTACATTACACATCTGAAAGCATTTGAGTCTTTCTATCGTCCTCGATTTTTATCCATCTATGAGCTCACACTTGTTACATTTCACAGTCACCCAGTGCACCACGTTAGAGGGGTTTTTATTTACTTGTTTTACATGTGTTACGATCTCTTCTCCATACATGTCATTGACGTCTGCCTTGAGGAGTGACCCATATCCTGTACGACATTGTGTTAGATTGGTCACTTCCTCCTCTTTCTCTTCTTTGACCTCAATCATTTGATTCACATTGTTTCTTGACTCAATTCTCGTGCTTATGAAGGACACATAAGTGCGCACGTATAGCTTTCTGCTATATGTGGGGCCATCAAACAAGGCTTTAAGTGTGATGGGGACGATGATAGTATTGCAATAGAGAACCGACCCGAGAGAATCACAAAATTGTATCTCCTGACTCAGAGACCCTAAAGAGGGTAGAGAAAGGAAATTACCGATACTATTCACCCTTCCTTGGGGTTTCTACCGCTGACAGTCTAAAGATGTTAGCAGCCCTAGTTCGATTAGGGTAGTCAATCTGTGGATCGAATTACTTTACAAAAAATACATATACATATTTTCAAAAAAAATACAAAATTAACTCCACCACAAAACAACCTACTTAGATTTAGCTTTTTACTTGCATGACATCCAAATTAGAATGAATGAAAAATTTGCAAACGTCCACGGTTGGCTACTCGAGTCGGGTTAGGGCTGCCTTCTGCAGCAAGTCAGTCTAGTAGTTAGTACCTAAGGTGGGACATACAGCACAGCTTTGAGACCTCTACACCATCGCGCTTACGGTCCTTCTGGACTTGTAGTCCTTTGTTTTCTATGGTTTTTCCCACGCTGTTTTTATGGATTTCCTATAGATTTTCTTTACGGATTTGTTTTCCCGGATTTCCTATGAGACGTTACCTCTTGTGGTCTTTTGGTTTTCTTGTGATTCCTTTTGGGTCTACTACACAGGTTTTTACACGTACTCTTTCTTTCATACACTGCGGCACATACACACACCTGTTTGTTAGGATTTCATGCTCTACTTTTAATACATGTGCTTAGCTTTCTTATTTTCCTTTTTGGTACACATATACTTGCTTGGCTCAGTTTGCCTACCTGACATTATCGTACATATACCTGCTTGGGACAGTTTCCTGCTTTATTTTTACTACTTTACATTACTGCACATATACCTGCTTGGGATAATTTCATGCTTTACTTTTCAGTACTTTACATTACTGCATATATAACTGCTTAGGATGAAATTAATCACTTCACAACATTTCAGAATATAAGACAACTCAAGATTTAATCACAAACAAAATAAAATCTGAACTTCAACTAAATTAAATCACCCCTTTGGATGAATGAGAGTTCCTTGAACGTTGCAACCTACGTGTTGCTGATAAGGTCCCCCACGGTCTGAATGAAAGTACGAAATCCATTAAGTTGGATTTAGTAAATTCATCCAGACTAAGGGAATCCGATGAAAAAATGTAACCAGAATGAGGAAGCTGTGGGGTCCTAATCGGTGTCGTTATAATAAACTTTAATATTTGTTTAAATAAAACACTAAGCCACCTCAATTTTCAACTTTCTAAAACACACTACTTCTCTCACCCCCCCCCACATTTGTCACTTCTAAAATTGAAACTTCTGCAACAACAAGGAACTCGAGGAAAAACACCGAGGGCAGCACGATCGAGGATGTGGAAGGACATGTTCGAGAGTTTAAAGACCGAACCTTCTTTCCTTAGTAATAACAACAAGCCATAGGACTTCGAGGCATTTACTCAGTGCAATATAAACCCTCACCTCATCTTTTAGGTCTTTGCACCTGGTGCACTATAAGCCCTAACTCGTCTAGGTTTTTGAGGTTGTCATTCTGATACGACATAAATTCTCACATCTTCCAGGCTATTTACATGATCGACATCAAGTGAATGTAAGTCCTACTTAATTTAAATTTGCAAGATGAAACATAAATTAAATCTTTCCCTAAATTGAGCCAAACAATAGGATAGTTTGAGAAGTCACTAAGAATCATCTCATATCCATGCTTTCTCCTAGTTCTTCCTCCTTTGGATTCTACAACAAATCTTTCTAAAGACTTGACACCACTCCCCTATTGGATTCCGACTATCACATTTCGTTGAAGAAAATCTTAGCCTTTTGAAGTCGTAAGAATATATTTCCTGATTTGTATTGAATATTTTCTTAGGTAAACCCAATTATCTAAGATGTAATTAACTATATGGGCTTTCCCTTATAGGAAACTTTTCCGAACCAGCTTAATATAAACTCTATTTAATCCTTAATATTAAATAGGGCAACTTATCGGCAAATAAAACAGTTTCGCAGATCAAACAGATGTCATTTAATTTTTTAGTTTATTTGATCGAGCCTCATCCGCAAATTTTGTGTTTATCCTTCAGGATAGATACAAGGTTTGAGGTATAGTGTTCTTTCATTTAAACTTCAAAAAAATATGAGATTAGTTTGACTTCATATTTTTCTAAACAAAATTTATAATTAAATTAAAACTGTTCTTCCGAAGCAGGCGACGGGATTTCAATTCCGGCGGCCGACAACTTCTAGTGGGCAACCCCAACCAAAATCACATTAAAACTTTTATTTTATTTTTTTACGCGCCGATAGCTTATGGCGACTCCGGTGGGGAAAGGTTTCTCTTTCCATATAAATCAGGAAACTTGTTCTTACATATCGGTAATGTGTCTATCTCCCCCATAGACCAGATTACCATTCTTCTGTCGATTTTCTTAACACATTTTTTTCTTAGGTAAGTATCATCGACTCTCCTTGACTTCAGGACCGCTTGTTTAAGCCACCTTTAAATAAAAGGGTCCAGGAGGCTTTAGGCTTTTTCTTTGATCTTTTGTGGGGTCGGACACCCAATACGTTTGTCGGTGGGCAAGTTCCACCAGAGTAAGGTACGTTGTGAAGAGGGTCCCAAACTGGATTCCTTACTTCACTTATCCTTCTCAGACGTCAGGCAAAATTTTGCTACTTTGCACCTATTTCGAATCTCGAAACCTTACTAAATTCCAACTTCACTAAAAGATAACAACAAAATTGAAAATACATAAAACAAGACAACTACTTTTAATGGAACTAAACAAAAAGAAAAAAAACAAGGATGTTTACCCAGTTCACAGATTAACCATTGTTAGTTTGTAGTGTTTACATTACAATTACGAGGTTTTGGCCCATATGCTAATTTTTGAAATTGTCTCTTTTCTTATCGACAGAAGCGATTGTACGGCTTATTTTTAGGTTATGTGTTTTATTTTGAAAAGGGAGTCGCCTACATAAATTGTCGGCGAATTTTTAATTTAATTTAAATAAATAATTTGAAAAGTAGTATTTGATTTTGAAAAATAATTTTAAATTTGAAAATTTTAAGATATAAAATCAAAGTAATCTCACATCCCGAATAGTTTATATAAACGAGCACCGCACCACAAACTGTGTACCTATCCCGAAGAATAGACACACTCGCTCGATAATGGGGCTCGATTAAATAAACTAGAAAGGTTTGTGACATCCGTTTGGTCTGCGAACCAATTTTATAAGCCGACAAGTTCCCCGCTTAATATGAAAACATTAAACGAGGGTTTATATTACTCAGGTTCTTAAAATTCCCTATAAGGGCAAGCCCCTATAGTTAATTACATCTTAAGTGATGAGAATCACCTAAGAAAACTCTCGATAATAATCGAGTAGTTACGCTCTCAAGAATTTCAAAGTTTAAGTTTTCAAAGGATTGAATTTTGGAATTTCAATAGGGAATGGATCAAATTTGGAACATTTTATTTTGGGAATCCAAAGGAAGAAAGGTAGGAGAAATCACAGATTCGAAGCGAACTTCGGTAATTTCCCGACTATCCTATTGTTTAGCTTGAATTTAGGAAAGTCCTAATGTTTATTTAATGTTTTGATCTTGCCAATTTTAATTGATTAGGACTTATATTTGTATGATAAAATCATACAAATAGCCTCGAAGATGTGAGGGTTTATGTCGTATCGGACGACTACCTCGGAGTCCTAAGACCGGTTAGGGCTTAATTTACATGATATGATCATGCAAATGCCTAACGAAGAGTTGAGGATTTATGTTGCACTAGGCAAGCTACCTCGAAGTCTTATGGCTTGGTTATTTAATTCTAAGAAAGTTCTTTGAAGTAGACTCGGGTTTTGCGATGACGATGGCCGTGCAGCCCACCATGCTCCGAGCTCCTTGTTGTTGCAGAGGTTTAGTTTTAGAAATCATAAATCAGGAGATGAGAGAAGTGTTCTGGTTTAGAGAAAATCTTAAAATCGAGGTGTTTTTAATATTTTGATTAAACAAATCTTAAAGTTGATTATAACAACACCGGTTAAGATCCCACGGTTCCATCCTTCCGGCATCGTTATTTTTATCGGATTCACTTAGTCCAGATGAATTTGCTAAACTCAACTGAATGAGTTCCACACTTTCATTTAGACCGTGGGAAATCCCGTTAGCAACACGTAGGTTACATCATCCGAGGTATTCCCGATCATCCAACAAGACGTTTTAATTTAGTTGTAGTTGTAGTTTTGTTGTTCTGTTTGTGATTAAATTTTGAGTTGTTTTATATTTTGGAATGTTGTGGCGATGAATTTTATCTTGCAATGACTTTTAATTTAGTTTTGGTTTCAGTTTTAGGGACTATCCTAAAGGTGTAGGTTTTCATGCAACAGTTGTTTATCATGCAAGAAAAGTAAGTACGATGCGATTAAATAAATTGCAATAAAATAAAAGCGTACCTGGAGGGTCTTCCTGTCATCCCAAGCTGCACTTAAAACACAGTTATAATATTTAAGCATTTAAAACAAGTTCCTAGGTAAGGCTAAGGGAAGGGTTATGGTTTTCTACCAAGTTCCTAATCCTACAGCTAGTCATCTCCTATGACGTCTAGATTCTTGTATTTTGGTTTGAGGACGATTTTCTTCATCAAAGAACAATTAAGTTCAATTGTTCTTATAAATATCCTATCATATTAAGGAAGTGCTTAAGACGAATCTTAAACATCTTTTCAATATTTCTAGGATTGTTTTAAGTCCAACAGAGTTTAATTATACAGATGAATTAATCGTCCGGGAGTTCAAATTTGTTGTCTTGCTCAGTGAACTAGGACATTTGAATATCTCATGAATGAAGTAACACTTCATTTAACACTCCTTTTAAGAGTTATGACATCACGAGCTTTTGAGAGCAAATGGATGTTCAAGTGGTTTATGATTTAATTTTAGTTAATGGATTTAAGTTTGGAATAGTGTTCAAGTTGTTTTAGATTTATTTTTGAATTCTTTTTTTTTATGTCTTAGGTGATGTTATATTTAATTCAATTTAATTTAACTTAGTTCAATTTAATTTAATTTAATTCAATTTTAATTTAATGTGGTTTAATTTAATTTAATTTAATTTAAGTTAATTTAATATAATATGATTAAATTTAATTTAATTTAATTTGATTTAATTTAATTTAATTTAATATGTTTTAATTTAATTTAATTTAATATGTTTTAATTTAATTTAATTTAATTTAATTTAGTTTAATTTAATTTGATTTAATTTGATTTAATTTAATTTGATTTAATTTAATTTAATTTAATTTATTTTAATTTAATTTAATTTAATATGTTTTAATTTAATTTAATTTAATTCAATTTAATGATTAAGACTTTTAGCATTTTAAAATCTTAAATTTGAATTATCATTTTAATTAGTAATTAAATATTATTGAGATGATTAATTTAGGGATTCTTAAATTAAAGAACAAATTTCTTCCTAATAACATCCCTATTTTAATAATTCCAATTTTTTTCATTATTCTTCCAAATTTAATCAATTATTTAATTAAAGTTCATTTCAATTATTTTTAAATTATTTAATAGGTTTCTACCCTTTAATTATTTAAATTTCAATCATCCAAGTCAGATTAGAATCAAATATTTTACTCTTTCATTTTATTAAGCCTAAAGTTTTAATTAAGGGTTAAAATTTTAATTACCATTTTGCCCTTCAAGCTTAATAATTTCATAACTCACTAAATTGAGCTCAAATAAATTTGAAATTTTTATGTGACTTCACTCATATGTCAATAAAGACATTAGAGGAGAAAATGTGATTTTTCTGTATTTAATTTATTTATGTAATTATTTTTGGTGGAAAATAAGGATTTCCAAGGGAAATTTAATAATATGACCAAGGAAAAGTTTCTGTCCTTAAGAAAATTATGGGACATTCCTAATGACCAGAGGACCACTTGGACTAAGTTTGGTGATTTTTTGAATTATATTATTTTTATTATAATTATTTTGAGTTTTGGAGTACTAATTAATTTAAAAATAAAATAAAGTTTGAAAAATGAATTTTATATTTTTCAAAAATCTCTCTGATATCAAGGAAATCAGATAATCAATTTTTATAATTTTCTGATTTTTTTTTGATTTATTAGAATTATTTTAATGGAAATGCTAGAAAATACATTTTTTTTTTAAATTACCCTAGGGCTTTAAAATTTAATAACTCATCGTAGAGACCTAGGAAAAATATGGAGTTTGTTCCTAAGTGACTAAAATTCAAAATGTGACATTTTGGTGAATTTTATTATTTTTGTGATTTTTATTATTTTATTAATTATTAAAATATTAAAATAATACAAAAAATCAACTTTTTTAGAAAATTGAAATTTTAATTTTCTTAAATTCTCCTAATATCAGAGAGGCTCCAAAACCAATTTGGTGAATTTTTTAAAAGTATTTTGAAAGTTATGAATTTTCAAAGTTTAAATTGGCTAAATGACTTAATCAACCCATTTAGTAGGGCTAACCAAGTCCAATTGACTTCAAATTTTTATGGTGGGTTCCTCTGATCCTAAAGGTCAGTGGAGAATTGATTTCAAGTCAATTTGATGTATGATTAGCTCTAATTAATTAAAGACCTATTTTGGGTGTTTAAGCCAATTAGGGTCATTCCAAGTGAATTAATTCAAAACCTATTTTTCCTAGGGTCCTCTGGTCATAAGAAACATCACCAAATTTTCCTAGAATTTATTTCACAACATGCTAATTATTAGATTTAAAATACTCAAAACAGTAACATGAATTTGAAAAATCAATAACTTCTCATAGGGATGGCCTCTGACTTTGGAAAATTCAGGGAATGTTCCCAAATTCAGAGACTTCAAAAGCCCTATGGTCTCATGCCATGGTGAATTTCCTATATGCATGGAGAATTAAAACAATGCAGACAGTAAATAAATCATTAAAAATAAAATACTTGATGAAATTAAATGATTTCTTTTCCACAATATTCTCCTCTCGTTCACTGAGAAAAAGAGTATTTTTATTTTATTTTTCTGATTTTTCTACACAAAGTTATGAATTTTCAAAGTTCTGGTAATTAAATAAATAGAAAATAGCCCTAATTTCCTACTTATCCACGCGGCGCAACGCCATCCTCGGCAGCTCCGAAAGGCCACGCGTCGTCTCCTGATTCGGCGCCGCCATCCGACTCAGCGCTTCAGGGGCCCGTGGTTCATGCACCATCGCGCTGTCCGACTCGATCCAGACCGTCCGCTCGATACACGCTCGATCCGACGGCTCCCAGTCATCGTCTACGACTGGTGTGTACCCATGACCGTCAACCTTCTAACCCTAATTTCTCACTCGATTCTCAATGGATTTTCGTGTTCTTATGCTCTATGGATTCATCTTGAAGAGACGAACACATCCATACGGTAAACATGTATTTAAATTGACTCAAGTTAAAAGGAGAATCTCTGGAAGCTCGGGAAGAAGAGTGAATCCATACCTTTGCTCAGAGAAGTGAAGCTTCGATCTGAGAGTTGTGTCACCTTCGATTGGGTCCACGTAAGCTCCAGATGAAGTCCCATGGCCTGGTGAATTGTCTAGCTATGAAAGTGACCACAGCCAATCACATAGCTTGGAGTCTGGAACAACTGGGTGGCCTGGGAATGGGGCTTTCATTGGGAAACTTCTCCTCTTGGTCTGGTGAAGGTGTAGGACCAGTCAATTTGAAGATTGATCCACTGTGAAGAAGTGTCCTGGTTTTTGGGCTAAAGTTTGAGCTCGAAATTGAGCTCGCTTGGAGGAATTGGGGCTGGAATTCAGTGGGGATCAAGTGCTCTATGTGTGCAGAGTGATCTGGAATGATTTTGGCAGAGTTTCCTTAAGGTTTGGTTCAGCACCTTCCATGGCCGAGAGGGGTGGTGTTTAAATAGAGGTCGCTGGAGAGCCTCACAGGGATGGCCAAGGGTTGGAATCGAGTGCTTAGGTCAAGGGCGAACAGCCATGGTGGCCATTGGGCATGGGGCGGCTCGGCGAGGTGGAATTCCAAAGTTTGGCTCCTCCCCATGTCTCGGCCATGGAGTTTTCCGGCGACTCGTGGTGGTGGCCGGCCAGTGGTCAGTCACTGTTGTCATCGGGGAGGTCGGGGGCGGGGCTTAGTGCGATCAATTGGCATTAGCCATGTGTAAAGGTGTTGAATCGAAGTGGAATGGGGAAGAGGCCATTTTGGCTTGATTTGGGTCAACCCATCCTTTTGGGCTAGGTGCACCTACCCATGGCTAGTTTGAGGCTCGAAGAGAAGGTGGTTTAGGTCGGCTTGATTAGTGGGGAAAGGTCACCATCCAAGTACGATTAGGCATAAGCATGGTTAAGGGGAATCATGGGAGTGGTTAATCACCTTTAGGAATTAAGGAAAGAATCTCCTCCTTTTGCCCAAAATGGCATGGTGACATGTAAAGAGGCTCTCATGGCTTCCATGTGGCTCATGCATGGCTTTATGGCTCATCTTTGGCTTGGGAAAAGTTAAGTCAATTTCATGGAAATGGATTTAAGAAAATTTTGGTATTTTGGGAATTTGTATGGGCCTTGATTTGGAATTGTTTAATTGATGATTTTGAAACTTAGGGGTGATTTTGATTAAATGGATGATGAGGGGAAGTGTCATGTGGGCTTTGGATGAATTTGGGCTTTTGAATTTGAAGGAAGTGGGCTTTTAGGAAGGTTTAAGGGAAGTGGGCTTTTTGATTTTAGGATGGGCATTTGGGTGAAAATTTTGTGAAGGACCATGTCAAATAAATGTTACAATTGGTTTAGGGATGTTTCATGAATGGTTTGGAGTCAATTTGGTGTGATTTGGAATTGAATTGGTTTGAATTTGGGTTCATTTGGTAAGTGGGCCGATGTAGGTCAAATTGGGCTAACTTGGGCCAATGTTGGGATAGGGTTGAAATTGATGTAAAATTAATGTTGGGAAATGTTTATGGGAGTGTTTCAAAGAGGTTTTGGCTTTGGTTGGGTTTTGATTTTGGGGTTTGGGCTTATTTGGGCTAGGTTTAGGTTCAGGTCGAAATTGGGCCTTTTAGCTTTGGGTTGAATTTGAGTGGGGTTTGGGTCTAAACTTTGGGCAAATCATGTTAGTGTTTTGTTTATGGGGATGTTAAGGAAGGTTTAGAAAAGATTTGGGGTTAATTGGAGTTGAATTGGGTGAGTTTGGGCTAAGTTTGGGTCATGGGTCCAAATTGGGCTTTAAGGCCAAAAGTGAAATTGGATCCAAATTTCCGTCAAATTGGACTTGGATTTGGTCTAGATTGGTGTTTGGAATGTTGAATTGAAGTTTAGAATTGAATTGGACCAGAATTTGAGTCAATTGGGTAGGTTTGGTTTGACATTGGGTTCATTTTGGGTTAAAATGGGTCAAATTGGGGGTTTTGATAAAAGTGGGGTAAATTGACAAAATTGGCCCATGGTGTAGTTAGACAAAATGAAATTGGGAATATTTAGGATTTTCTGGAATTTTCTGGGAATTTTATGAATTTTTGGATTTTTTGGCTAAGAGGGGCATTTTGGGTATTTGGAGGGTATTGAGAGGTATTTTTGGAATCTTTGGTATTTTTGGGTATGGATGATCAATTTGAGTAATGTGGGAATGTTTGGGATTGATTTTGAGGATTTTTTTGGTGATTTGGAGATTTTAGAAAATTTGGGTAATTTCAAGGGATTTGGGTAGGCTAGATGTGTGTAGGGTCCCAGGGGTCAAAAATTGAAAATTTGCAAAATTGAGGATTAGGTAAATGTAAGTGGAATGAAATCATTTTGGTTGAGCCATGAAGCCATATCAAGCCCACATGAGCCATGAAGGGACTCATTTGAGGCATCCACTATGTTGTTCCTAACCCTCTTAGCTAAGGGCTTAGGGGTTAAGGACCATCTATGTGAATCACCTTCATGAGTCAGGAGGTCCAGTTGGTTGTGGGTGTGGTTTTAAGAGGTGTGTGAAAGTGTAGTGCATAGGTGTAGTGTGTGTGTAAGCCAACCCTTCACCGGACCGAGGCCACCTGTGGGCGGTCCTAAGGCCAAAGAGTCCTATAGGAACTCATCCTTTAAACTTCCACATTTGATTTCAACCCTCTAGGTGATTAGGGGTCTACAATCAAGTTTGTGGAGTTTGCAGGGAGTTAGGAAGTGGTTTGAATTTCTAAGTGGTGGGTCCCAATTCTAACGCACCTTCAAAGAAAACAATCTTTTCCAGAAACACCGTACCAAATGAAGCAAAAGAGGTGTAAGATTATAAAGAGCCTGAAATTCTAGTCCAACAGTTACTCACCACTCCCTTACGGCAAGATGGTGATGGTTTCTCCAGAACTCGCACCAGAGGTCGAGGCCGGGACGGGGTCGTGGAAGAGACGTTAGAACAGTTGGACAGAAGAAACCAGTCATCGACGTTGATTGGGAGAACAGCTCCGAAGAAGAAAAAATCAAGAAAGAAGCAATGCAAATAAATCAGAAGAAACCACAGTTCAAGATCTCTCTCGAAGATGAAAGGAATGAAGAATACAAATCAATGTACAAGAAGATTAACCACTATGTACATACTATGACCCTAACCCCGATCCATTCTAATAAGATCGAGGGTATGGTGGTCAAGGAAGTGCATAGTGGTGGTACTAAACCAATCAAGTTTTACCGTGGTGCTTCTTCTTCCAATGCTGAAAAGATGTACAATTCAAAGATGTTACTTCTTCTGAATTAATGGAATTACCTTTTGAGTGGTACTCTCCCTGTGTTCAAAATTTAATTCAACGTGGTGTCTTACCTTGAAGATGGAAAAAAGGTCAATCACAACATTTTGAAAAATTATGGAATAATGCTAGCCGGCCTCTCAATTCAAAACATGGTCTCGGATTCGGCACAGTAGGATCAGTTGACGATATGGGATTTTGCTTGGTTATCACTTGCGAGTCTAATGAAGAATGCTGGGAAGCGTCAGAAGATCTCGAAGATCTGCAAATCAGAAATGCTTCGCCAGAATTCGAAGAAGAAATTAAATCTACAATAGACGAGTTAATGGAAGTTAACTTAGGTACTAGCGAAGAGCCTAGGCCGACCTTTGTTAGCTCCTTACTCGATAAAGAAGACTCCGAAGAGATAATCAAGCTATTGATGGAATTCAAGGACTGTTTTGCTTGGAGTTATGATGAAATGCCAGGATTAGCTCTAGAAGTCACAGTTCACAAGTTAGGAGTAAATCCCACTGCTGTTCCAGTCAGACAAGCTCCAAGAAGAATGTGTCTGGAGATTGAACAACAAGTAATAGAAGAAGTTAAGAAGCTAATAGACGCTAAATTTTTTATTGAAGAACAATATTCTACTTGGTTAGCCAATGTGGTACCAGTCAGAAAGAAGAATGGTCAGATCAGAATCTGCGTGGATTTCAGAGATTTGAATATAGCATGTCCAAAGGATGAATTTCCACTACCAATTCCAGAACTAATGATCGACATCGCTTCAACACATGAAATCTTCTCTTTCATGGATGGATCTTCGGGATACAACCAGATAAAGATGGAACCAGAAGATGAAAAGCTCACAGCCTTAAGAACGCTAATTTGAGTGTACTGCTACACAATGATGCCATTTAGATTGAAGAACACAGGAGCAACCTACAAAAAAGCAATGACGAGGATTTTTGATGATCTCATTCACAACCAAGTTGAGTGTTACGTGGATGATGTGGTCATCAAGAGCAAATTAAAGGAGGATCACTTGTATGATTTGAGAATTGTTTTCGAGCGATTAAGACAATTTAACCTTAAGATGAATCCTTTGAAATGCACCTTAGACGTTACCTCTGGGAAATTCTTAGGATTTGTCGTCTGACATCGTGGAATTGAAATCGATTCGGAGAAGATTAAAGCTATCCTAGAAATGCCACCTCCTAAAAACTTGAAGCAATTACGATCCTTTCAAGGAAAATTGGCATATCTTTGACGCTTTATCTCGAACTTGACAGGAAGGTGTCAGCCTTTTCTCCTTTGGTTAAGAAGGATGCCAAGTTTACTTGGGACTCCAAATGTCAACATGCCTTCGATGACATCGAACAATACCTAATGACACCTCCTGTCTTAGCAACCCCAGTCTCTGGTAGACCGTTGATACTTTATACCGCAGCTCTAGATGACTCTCTCGGAGCCCTGCTAGCCCAGTTCAATGACAAGGGAAAAGAAATTGCTCTCTACTACTTAAGCCGTCGTCTAATTCTGAAGGAAGTAAATTATCCTCCTATTGAGAAGCACTGTTTGGCCTTGATCTTCGCCGCACAGAAGCTCAGACACTACATGCTTTCTCATAAGGTCAACCTTATTTCAATGTTTAATCCGTTGCAATATTTGATGACCCGTTCAAAACTTTCCGGCAGACTTGCCAGGTGGTCAACGTTACTATTGAAATTCAATATAACTATTATTCCTCTTCGTGCCGTAAAGGGACAAGTCCTGGCAGACTTCCTTGCAGCACACCCTTTACCGGCAGAATCGCCTCTCAACGATGACTTGCCAGACGAGCAGATAATGAGCCTATGAGACCCCAATGATCAGCGTTGGGAACTATACTTCGATGGAGCATCTTCAGAACAGAAAGATAAAGAATCGCAAATGATAGTGCCCGGTCCCGGTAAGGCAGGAATCAGACTAATCTTTATAACACCGGAGTGGGGGATGTTAAGGTATTCCTACCATCTAACAGAACCGTGTACAAACAATGAGGCAGAATACGAAGCCCTCATAACAGGATTGGAATTAACCATTCAAAAGGGAAAAACATATATCAATATCTATAGAGATTCATAGTTGATCATTCAGCAAGTTGCAGGATAGTATAGGATTTTAAAACCAAGACTTGAGCAGTAATTCTAGTACGCAATGAAATTGTTAGACCAGATTCCGAATGTAACAATCTATAAGATTCCCAGAAGAGAAAACACTCTCGCAGATGTGTTAGCCCGCCTTGCAAAAGAATTTGCCCTTGCTACAGGATGAGTCGATTGAAATGACAGTTCAAGGATGACAGGTCCTATCACAGCTCGACATGGATACAATACACAAATCAGAAGGAAAAGAAGAAGAAACAATTGCAGTAGTGACAAAAAATACAGAAGATTGGCGGCAGCCAGTAATAGACTACTTGCAAATAGGAAACCTACCAGACGATAAGTCGATAACCCATCAAATTAAGAAAAGAACTATGTCTTACGCATTAATAAAAAAAACATTATACAGAAGTTCTTTTGATCAGATGTGGCTAAGATGCCTGAGTGGGTCCGAGCCTCGTGAAATTGTCAAAGAAGTACACTCAGGACTTTGTGGCGCTCATCAATCGGGTCTGAAAATGAAAATGAAGATTAAAAGACTAGGGTACTACTGGCCCTCAATGATAACCGATTGCATGAAGATTGCCAAAAGTTGTCACCAGTGCCAAGTGCATGGAGTGGTTCTACATCAGCCTCCAAATGTGCAACATCTGATAATCGCGTCGTGCCCATTTGAGTGTTGGGGCACAGATATTGTGGGTCTGATAGAACCGCCTTCTTCAAGAGGACATCGCTTCATTCTTACAGCTACATATTAATTTTCCAAGTGGGCAGAAGCTATACCACTCAGAAAAGTAAAAGAACATCACGTGCTACAGTTCTTCAAGATTCAAGTTGTCTACCATTTCGGAGTACCACGCAGAATCATTTCAGATAACGGTTCCGCATTCAGAAGCACGAAGATCAATAATTTTGTCAGAAGACACGGGATCGAATGGCGCTATTCAACAATCTACTACCCAAGAGCGAACGGCTTGGCCGAGGCTTTTAATAAAACTCTCATCCAAATCCTAAAGAATACTTTGGACGACAACCAGAGAAATTGGCACGAGAAGTTGTTAGAAGCCTTATGGGCCTACAGGACAACTTTCAGAACTCCGACCCAGTCTACGCCTTACGCCTTAGTGTACGGGTTCGAGGCCGTTCTACCCTTAGAGGTCCAGCTTCCGTCTCTCAATATTGCAGTTGCAAACAAAATCACTACAGAAAAAAATGGTAAACTACGACTAGAAGAGTTAGAAAGCTTGGAAGAAAAAAGACTTTCAGCACAGCAGAATCTGGAACTGTATCAAGCCAAGATGATTCAGGCCCATGATAAATTAGTCCGTCCCAGGACATTCAAAGCCGGTGACTTGGTTTTGGTTTTCAGAAGACATATTCTTGCACATCGCAAGATAGGTGGTAAATTTGAACCGACTTGGAAAGGGCCATTCGTGGTCGAGACAGTTTACTCAGGAGGTTCCTACCAGCTTGTAAATTGCCGTGGAGAACGACCTATGCTTCCAATTAATGGACGATATCTAAAGAAGTATTACGCAACCTGATGTTTCGAAGGATGAATCCTCATTCCTAGAAGCACAGGCTTAGTAATTACTTATGACTGGGTCCGAACCCAAAAATATAAAAAAAGTGGATGATAAAGAAAATCGTTTAAAAAAAATGTTAAAAGAAAACATGTGAAATCATGATAATATAGTTTTTATCCTTCCTTTCAATTCAAGTCTCACACTTGATCTTTCTACATCTTTTCCTACTCCTATTTAAATTTAAAATAAAAGAATAAAAAGCTCTTTATTAATAAACAAATTATTTTTCTATTGTTCTTGTTCTTAGTACAGCCCCTGATCCTTTCCTTGTTTTTCGCAGAGAAATGTCGAACGGACGGTTGGTTCTCATTAAATGAACTTCTAACAAAGAACAAAGGGAAAATAAAAATAAATGAGAACTCTTTTAAAAATCTGAATGTCAAAAAGAATTCTAAATAAATGTGAACCCTAAATTGAAAATCAAGCTAAAATCAAATCACAACAAGCGACTAAGACAAATTCCTGAATTTGAAATACCCAGCCTTCAGCTATTCTCAAATCTCTTTTTGACTCTCCATATTTCCTTCCCTCTTTTGAGAATGTCAACTGAATCATCTGACATAGAACCACAAAAATTTTTGATTTGGTTCTGATGGCATGGATTCATATCCTTCTCCAAGTAATCAGACTTTAATTAATCCTCGTGAAACGTGAAACACTTTCACGTCTCATTCCAAATATTTCGCTAAACTCAAATCTCCACAGTAAATTTTCAACCCTTTAAACCTTCGAGATTGGAACCATTTTCCATTTCTCTTTAGTCCTTCGAGATTGGAACCAGTTTCCGTTTCTCTTTAAGCATTCGAGATTGAAACCAGACTCCATTTCTCTTTAGACCTTCGAGATTGGAAACAGTTTGAGATTGGAACCAGTTTCCATTTCTCTTTAAACCTTCGAGATTGGAACCAATTTCCACTTCTCTTTAAACCTTTGAAACTAGAACCAGATTCCAGTTCTCTTTAAACCTTCGAGACTGGAACCAGATTCCAGTTCTCTTTAAACCTTCGAGACTGGAACCAGATTCATGTTCTCTTTAAACCTTCGAGATCGGAACCGGATTCCGGTTCTCTTTAAACCTTCGATCTTTGGAACCGGATACCGGTTCTCTTTAAACCTTCGAGGTCGGAACCAGATTCTAGTTCTATTTAAACCTTCGAGACTGGAACCAGATTTCAGTTCTCTTTAAACCTTCGAGACTGGAACCAGATTCCAGTTCTCTTTAAACCTTCGAGATTGGTACCAAATTCCAGTTCTCTCCTTTTGAGGTCGGTACCAAATTCTGACTCTCTTCTCAAGATTGATACCAGATTTCAAGTCTGATTCTCACTCCGAGGCTGGTACCCAAATTCCAGTTCTCTTCGCAATCCCAAGGTTGGAACCTAGGTTCCAATTCTCATTTCAAATCCAGATTTCCTTGAATCGATTTTAAATTAAATCTCAATCGAAATTGAAATTCAGAACAAATCGAAATCTAAACTCACACATTAAAAAAAAAAGAAAACTCAGAATAGAAAATGAAATGAAATCTAAATCAAATTTCTCCAGATCTTACGATCTGGAATTCACCTCCTTCTCTTTTTCCCAGCGAGAGTTCAGGGATCTCTAGTCTTGGAGATATACTAGTTACTCCCCAGCGGAAATTTGTTTCTACTATGTTCTAAGTGTGTCACTTAGACGTCTGTGTTGGTTTTGTTGATCTCTTCAGTCAACGCCAATACGCGCGGTGTGCTTAGTTAGCACACCACACCTATTGGGGGTTCATTTCTTGACCTCATTTTTGATGAGGCATTTTCTCTTCTCTCTCCTTAGTACTTAGGATCTAGCCTTAGGCTTTCCCTTTGACTATCTTAGAGGACTAGAAATGGAACCCACCACTTAGAAATTTAAACACCTCTTAACTCTCTGCAAACCTCATAAGTTTGATTGTAAACCCCTAAGTCACTTGGAGGGTTATGATCAAATGTGGAGGTTTAAAAGATGAGTTCCCTATAAGACTCTTTGGCCTTAGGACTACCACGGGTGGCACAGTGCAGTAAGGGTTGACTTCGTACACATTAAACTTTCACACACATTCTAAATCCTAAAATCATTCATACCTAGCTTGACTTCACGACTCATGTAGGTAATTCATATGGATGGTCCTCAACCCCTAGGCCCTTGGCTAAGAGGGTTAGGAACAACATAGTGAATGCCTCAAATGAGTCCTCTCATGGCTCTTATGGGCTTGATATGGCTTCATGGATTAACCAAAGTGATTCCATTCTACTCAATCTTGATCAATCTTCTTTTTTTTCAAAATTTCAATTTTTGACCCCCGGGGTCCTACACCCACCAAACATACCATATGTCCTTGAAACCACCCAAAATTTGCAAAATTGTCTAAATTACCCAAAATTCCTCAAAACCAGTCCAAAACATTTCTCTCCACTCAAATTGATCATCCTTAGCCAAATATACCAAAATTTCCAAAAATACCCCCCATACCCTCCAAATACCCAAAATGCTCTTTTTAACCAAAAAATCCATAAATTCCAAAAATTCCTAGAAAATTCCAGAAAATCCTAAATATTCGTAATTTCATTTTGTTCAACTACACTATAAGTCAATTTTGTCAATTTAACCCACTTTTACCAAAACCCCCAATTTGGCCCATTTTTAACCAAAGTAAGCCCAATGTCAAACCAAATCAACCCAATTGACCTCAATGTTGATCCAATCCAATTCTAAAATTCAATTCAATATCCCAAATATCAATTTAGTCCAAATCCAAGTCCAATTTGATTGACATTTGGATCAAATTTCAATTTGAAGCCTAATGCCCAATTTTGGCCCATGACCTAAACTTAGCCCAAACCAACCAAATTCAACTCCAATTAACCCCAAATCAATTCCTAAACCTTCCAAATACCCCCAAAAACAAAACACTAACTAGATTTGCCCAAAATTTGAACCTAAACTCCACCCAAACATAACCCCAAACCAAAATCCCCATTTTTGGCCTAAACTCACGATGAACCCAAATGGGCCCAAATCCCAAAATCAAAGCCCAAAAAAAGTTGAAACTCTTTATAACACTCCCATAAACATTTCTCAATATTAATTTTACATCAAATCCAACATTAGCCCAACCTTAAACCAAGTTAGCCCAATTTGACCCACTTTGGCCCCTTTACTAAAAAGACCCAAATTAAAACCAATTCAATTCAAAATCACTTCAAATTTGTTCCAAATCACTCATGAAACATCCCTAAACTAAACCCAACATTTATTTGACCAAATCTTTTACAAAATTTCCATCTACCAATTTGTTTTCAAACCTAAAAGCCCACCTCCTTAAACCTTTTTAAAAGCCCACTTCCAACAAATTCAAAAGCCCAAATTTCATTCCAAAGCCCACATGAAATTTTCCCTCATCATTCCCTATGATTTAAATCACCCCTAAGTCCAAAACCAATAATTTTGATTAAACCAAAATAGCATCATGACAAAACCAATCAAAAAATCCAAAGTTTTCAAAAAATTTAAAATAACCTTTTTTCATGAAAATTGACCAAGCCATGGACAAGCCATAGGCTAGCCATGAAGGCATTCTTGAGCCCCATGCAAGCCATGTGAGTGGTGTTCATGTGACTATACCATGTTGAGCAAGAGGAGGAGCCTCTTTCTTGATTCCCTTAAAGTAAGTAAACACTCCCATGTCTCCCCTAACCCATGCTGAAGCCTAATTGTACTTGGATTGTGACTTCTCCCCACTAATCAAGCTGAATCAAGGGAGCTTTTCTCAGCCCAAATTAGACCATGGAAAGGTGAACCAAGCCCAACCTCATGCTTTGACCAATTTGAACTTAAACTCCTCTATTTAAGCTCCATTCAAGGCCAAAGAGAAGAGATGCAAAAATATTACCTTGGGGAAACTCTGCCAAATTGTTCCCAAAGCTTCTCCAAGCACTCCTAAGCTCAATCCAACCATTTCCAATTGAGGCCTAACCTCTTGGTCAAAGGTATCAAATTTCTTCTCCTCCAACCGAGATTATTTTAAAATTTTTTAAATATTCACATGCTTTAAGTATATCATCACCGTATTGATGTGTGCTACTCGATTAGACGATCATTTTTAAAAAACAATTCACTCAATTTCGTTGAGAACTGAGTGAGATATCAAGGTTTGATGGTAGACAATTTTGGGTGACTAGAACTACGAGAGAGGAGCAGTAGCCGTCTGATCACATGTGTATCGCACGGACGGCCGAGATGCAGTTGGACGGGAGCTTCATCCATAAGCAGAAACGTGTCAGCCAATCACAGAGCGACACGTGGCCCTTCTGATAGAGATAGTTTGAGAGGGAAATTGGATTTTTTATTTATTTTTGAACATAAACTTCAAAAAATTATAACTTTTCATAGAAAAATCAAAAAAATAAAATAAAAATACCCTCCTGCTCAGTGAACAGAGGAGAACATTGTGGAAAAAGAATTGGGTTAATTTGATGAGTATTTTATTTTTAATTAATTATTTACTTTTTGGAGTATTTTGATTCTCCATTTGTATACACAATTCACCATGGCATGAGACCATAGGGCTTTTGAAGCCTATGATCTTGGGAACATTCTCTAAATTTTTCAAAGTCAGAGGCTATCTCTATGACAAGTTATGTATTTTTCAAGTTTATGTCACTGTTTTGGTATTTTAATTCCAATAATTAGCATATTGCTCAACAAATTCTAGAAAAAGTTTCCTAGGACTAGAGAACCTAGGATAATTATCGATAGGCTTAATTCATTAAGAATAACCCTAATTAGCCTAAATACTCAAAATTGAATTTTAATTAATTAGGGTTAACCACACATCAAAATAACTTGAAATTAATTCTCCATTGATCTTTAGGATACAAAGAACCTTGCATAAAAATTTGAAGTCAATTGGAAATGATTAGCCCCATTAAATGAATTAATTAAGCCACATGATCAAAATTAAACTTTAAAAATTCATAACTCCAAAAATACATTTCAAAAATTCACCAAATTGGTTTTGTGGGCTCTTTGATATTAGAGGAGTCTATAAAAATTAAAATTGGAATTTTCTAAAATTTTTCATTTTTAATGATATTTTTGATATTTAAATAATTAAAAATTAATAAAAATCACAAAAATAATAAAAATCATAAAAATGTCACATTTTAACTCCTAATCACTTAGAAACCAGCCAAATATTTTTCCTAAGTCTCTAAGTTAAGATATTGAATTTTAAAGGCTCAAAATAATTTTTAATATTAAAAAATGTATTTTCCAACCATTTCACTAAATTAATTCCAATAAATTAAAGAAAAATCAAAAAATTGTAAAATTTATTTTTCTGAACTCCATAAGGTCAGAGAGATTTAAGAAAAATATAAAATTCATTTTTCAATTTTAATTTTATTTTATAATTAATTAACACTCCAAAACTAAAAATAATTATAATAAATAAAATATAATTTAAAAAATCACCAAAATTGGTCCAACTGGTCCTCTGGTCATTAGGAACATCCCATTATTTTCTTAAGGATAGAAACCTTACTTTGGTCATGTTGATGAATTTTCCTTGAAATCTCTTATTTTTCACTAAAAATAATTATATAAATAAATTAAATTCAGAAAAATCACATTTTCTCCTCTATTGTCTTAATTGACATGTATAAAAATTTCAAGTTCATTTGAACTCAATTTAGTGCGTTATGAAATAAATAAGCCTAAAAGGGCATAAAGATAATTAAAGAATTTAAAACCCTTTATTAAAATTTTAGGTTTAATTAAAAGGGTAGGAACCCTTTATTAAATATTTGATTTTATCTTTCTTGGATGATTGAAACTTTGAGAATTTAAAAGGGTAGGAACCCATTAATCCCTTTTAATAAACTAAAAAAGAAACTTTTATTATTTAAACAATTTAAATTTTGGAAGATTAATGAAAATTTGAATTATTAAAAATAGGGATATAACATGGGAGGATATTAATTTCTTTAATAAAAAAAATCCCTAAATAAATGACTTCAATAATATTTAACTCTTTATTAAGATTAAAATGATAATCCAAACTAAGTAAATTAAAAATAAAAAAAATAACCCTTAAATTAAAGGAAAGCTCAAAATATTAAGTGGTTTAACAATTAAATTAAATTTAAATTAAATTAAATTAAATTAAATTAAGTAAAAATTAAATTAAAATTAAAATTAAATTAAATTAACATTTTAAAAATTAAATTAAATTAAATTTAAAATATTGAAATTAAATTAAATTAAATTAAGTTAAATCAATTAAATTAAATTTAAATTATATTAAATTAACATCACTCAATAATAAAAGTAAAACAAATTTGAAATATTAAGACACTTCATAATTAAGAATATAAAAATCAAACTAATCAAGATTAACCTAAAATATCATAATTAACGTGAACCAAATCATTAAGATATATGAATAATCTAAGTGAATTTGAAATACCAAAGATTAATTTAAAATATTAAGATCACTTAAAGTATAAAGATTTAAACCAAAAATAATTTGAACACTATTTCAAACTTAAAATGATTAATTAAAACCTCATAATTAAACTAAACCACTTTAAACCATTAACTCAAACTTCAAATTAAAAATGATTAAAATTCTCAACAAACCAACTTGCCCCTAAAGACTTTAATTATTATAACTCTTAAATGGAGTATTAAGTGAGATGTCACTTCATTCATCAGGTAATCAAATGCCCAAATTCACTGAACAAGAGACAATGCTTAACTCCTGGATGATTAATTCACCTGTGCAACTAAGTTTACTTGGACTCAAAATAAGCTCGGAAGTATTGAAAAGATGTTTAGGACTCGTCCTAAGCACTTTCTCAATATGATGAGATGTTTTAGAGGAACAATTGAACTAAATCGTTCTTTGGTGAAGAAAATCAACCATAAATAAAACACAAGAACCTAGACGTCATAGGAAATGACTAGTTATAGGATTATGATCTTGGTAGACAACCAGAACCTTCCCTTAGCTTTACCTAGGTACTTGTTGAAATATTTAAATGCCTTAACATGTGTTTTAAGTGCAGCTTAGGATGACGGGAAGACCCTCCAGATATGCTTTTATTTTATTGCAAATTACTTTATTGCAGTTTACTTACATGCACTGCACTTTACCTTTTCTTCCATGTTAAACAAGATTGTTGCATGAAAACTGAAACCTTTAGGATAGTCACAAAAATGAAACCCAAAAATAAATTAAAAGTCACCACAAGATAAAATTCACCGCCAGAACATTCGAAAATTTAAAACAACTCAAAATTTAATCACAAACAGAACAACAAAACTACAATTGCAACTAAATTAAAACGTCTCGTTGAATGATCGGGAATACCTCAGATGATGTAACCCATGTCTTGCTAACGGGATTTCCCACGGTCTAAATGAAAGTGTGGAACTCATTCAGTTGAGTTTAGTAAATTCATCTGGACTAAGTGAATTATATGAAAATAAAGGTACCGGAATGACAGAACTGTGGGATCTTAATCGGTTCTGTTTAAACAACTTTAAGATTTGTTTTAATTAAAATATTAAAAATATTTGGACTTTAAGATTTATAAACCAAAACACTTCTCTCATCTCCTGATTTTCACCTTCTAAAACTAAACCTCTGTAACAACAAGGAGCTCGAAGCATAGTGGGCAGCACGACCATCTACTTCAGTAAAACTCAGATCTACACCAGCTAAACCTTTCTTAGAGTTAAATAACCAAGCCATAGGACTTCAAGGTAGTTTGCCTAGTGCAACATAAATCCTCAACTCTTCGTTAGGCATTTGCATGATCATGTGATGTAAATTATGCCCTAACCGGTCTTAGGACTCCGAGGTAGTCGTTTGGTACGACATCAACCCTCACATCTTCGAGGCTATTCGTGTGATTATATCATATAAATATAAGTCCTAATTAATTAAAATTGACAGAATTGCAATATTAAATAAATTCTCAAATTGAAACCAAACCATAGGATAGTTTGGGAAGTTGCCAAGATTCTTCTTGGATCCTCAGCTTCTCCTACTTCTCTTCCTTTGGACTCCTGAAATTAACTGTTCCAAATTTGATCCATTCCCAATTGAAAATTCCAAAATCCAATTATTTAAAAACCTTAAACTTTGAAATTCTTAAGAGCAAAACCACTGATCATTATCGAGAGTTTTCTTAAGTGATTCCCGTCATTTAAGATGTAATTAACTATAGGGGCTTGCCCTTATAGGGAACTTTAAGAACCAGGTAATATAAACCCTGCTTAATTTCTTTATATTAAGCAGGGAAACTTGTTGGCTTATAAAGTTGGTTCGCAGACCAAACGGATGTCACAAATCTTCTAGTTTATTTAACCGAGCCCCATCATCAAGTAGTGTGTCTATTCTTCGGGATAGATATAAGGTTTGTGGTGCGGTGCTCATTTATATAACTATTTGGGATGTGAGATCAGTTTGATTTCATATCTTAAAATTTTCAAACTCAAAATTATTTTCAAAACCAAATACTACTTTCTAAATTATATATATATATATATATATATATATTTAAATTAAATTTAAAATCTAAAAAATTCACCGACAACTTCTGTAGGCAACCCCTTTTCAAAACACATAACCTAAAAAATTCACCGACATGTCTTAATGTCTGTCCTTTTTGTGGCAACCCTGAATGTTTTGGTTTTGTCGTTGTTGTGTTTTGTTTTGTGAATGTCGTTGTTTTGTAATTGTTATTCGTTTCATTTCCAGAATGTCGTCCTGCAAAATAGAGTTAGCACACCCAATAACATGCAATTGAAATCTAAACGAAACTTGTCTTCATCTTGTAAAGAAAACATTGTCATCAATAATGTCATAAAAATGTTCATTGTCTCAAATTTGTAGGATGTCCAAGTTTGATTTGAAATGTTGATTTAGTACGTCTTGAATGTCGGTTTATGTCAAATTTTATTTGAAATTTAAAATTTATGTTGATTTTTGTTTGAAATGTCAAATTTATGTCATTTATGTCGATTTATGTTTGAAATGTCAAATTTATGTCGATTATGTCGATTTTTGTTTGATTTTGTCAATTAAGGTTGAATTTGGGTTAAACCTAAGATTCCTATCGATTTAGGTTTAATTTTGTCGATTTAGGTTCAATTTTGATTGAACCTAAGATTTATGTTGATTTGAAATTTTATGTCGAGTTAAGTTTGATATGGGTCAAATTTAAGTTTTGATTTGAATTCAAATTAAGTTTAAACCTAAATTTTGAATTCAAGTCCATTTGGAAAGTTAGATTCAATATAGATTGAATCTAATTAACTTGAGTTCATGTCTGTTTGAACTTACGTTAATATTTAAACTTAGATTCAATGTAAATTGAATCTAATTAACTTAAGTTCATGTTTATTTGAACTTAAGTTAAAATTTAAAGTTAGATTCAATATAGATTGAATCGAATTAACTTGAGTTCATGTCTGTTTGAACTTAAATTAGGTTTAATTAAAATAAACCTAATTAAGTTTTAAGCCTTGTTTAAATAGTACTTAAAGGTTAATTAAGTCTAAATAGATTAAAGTTAATGAGAATTATAGACCATCTAAGTCCTTTATAGGTAAGGCTTAAGGTTTAATTAAGTCTAATTTAATTTAACTGGGATTTGGGTTCATTTGGGTTTTATTTGAGCAAGGTTTAAACATTAATTAAGTCTAATAAGTTAGACAATTTAATTAAACCTTAGTTAATTAAGTCTAATGTGGTAGACTTAATTATGGTTTAAGTTTCATCAAACCTTATTTAGTTAAGGTTTAATAATTTAATTAAGTCTAATGTAGTAGACTTAATTATGGTTTAAGTTGGATTAAACCTTAGTTAGTTAAGGTTTAATGATTTAATTATCTACTGTGGTAGACTTAATTATGGTTTAAGTTGGATTAAACCTTAGTTAGTTAAGGTTTAATGATTTAATTAAGTCTAATGTAGTAGACTTAATTATGGTTTAAGTTGGATTAAGCTGTAGTTAGTTAAGGTTTAAAGATTTAATTAAGTCTAATGTGGTAGACTTACCTATGGTTTAAGTTGGATTAAACCTTAGTTAGTTAAGGTTTAATGATTTTATAAAGTCAAATATGGTAGAGTTAATTATGGTTTAAGTTGGATTAGACCTTAGTTAGTTAAGGTTTAATGATTTAATTAAGTCTAATGTGGTAGACTTAGTTATGGTTTACGTTTGATTGTAGTTTGAGTTAAGTTAGATTCAAGTTATGTTGAATCTAAACTTAAGTTTAGCATGGGTTGAACTCAAGTTAAGGTTTTGAATTAGCTTAGGCTGGTTTTAATTTGGGTTTGTTAACTTAAGTTCAATATAGATTGAACTTAAGTTAAGGTTTTAAACTTGGGTTCACGTTAGGTTGAACCTGAGTTAAGGGTTGAACTTAAGGTTTAAGGTTGAACTTAAGATAAGTTTATTTTAGGTTTGAGTTTGATTAAACCTTAATTGGTTAAGATTTAATAGTTTCATTAAGTCTAATGCGGTAGACGTAATTAGAGTTTAAGTTGGATTAAGCTTTATTTAATTAAGACTTAATGGTTTAATTAGGTCTAATGAGTTAGACCTAATTAGGTTTTAGATTTGATTAAGTTTAATTTAGTTAAGACTTAATGGTTTAATTAGGTCTAATGGGTTAGACCTAATTAATTTTTAGGTTTGATTAAATCTTATTTAATTAAGACTTAATTGTTTAATTAGGTCTATTGAGTTAGACCTAATTAGGGTTTATGTTTGAGTAAGTCTAATTTACTTAAGACTTAATGATTTAATTAGGTCTAACGGGTTAGACATAATTAGGGTTTAGGTTTGAGTAAGTCTAATTTAGTTAAGACTTAGTGGTTTAATTAGGTCTAATGGGTTAGACCGAATTAGGATTTAGGTTTGATTAAGTCTAATTTTGTTAAGACTTAATAGTTTAATTAGGTATAATGAGTTAGACCTATTGAAGGTTTAGGTTTGATTAAGTCTAATTTATTTAAGACTTAATGGTTTAATTAGGTCTAATGGGTTAGACCTAATTAAGGATTAGGTTTGATTAAGTCTAATTTAATTAAGACTTAATGGTTTAATTAGGTCTTATGGGTTAGACCTAATTATAGTTTAGGTTTGATTAAGTCTAATTTAGTTAAGACTTAATGGTTTAATTAGGTCCAATGGGTTAGACCTAATTAAGGTTTATGTTTGTCTTAAACCTAATGTAGTTAAGGTTTAATATGTCCTTAAACTTAATTTAAGTTTGCTTTTTATATTAAACCTAATTTTGTTAGGGTTTAATGAATTAATTAAGTTTAATATGTCCTTAAACTTAATTAAAGTTTGATTTTGTATTAAACCTAATTTAGTTAAGGTTTAATGAATTAACTTAAACTTATTTAAAGTTTGATTTTGTATTAAACCTAATTTAGTCAGGGTTTATTGAATTAATTAAGTTTAATTTGTCCTTATACTTAATTTAAATTTGATTTTGTATTAAACCTAATTTAGTTAAGGTTTAATGAATTAATTAAGTTTAATATGTCCTTAAACTTAATTAAAGTTTGATTTTGTATTAAACCTAATTTTGTTAAGGTTAATGAATTTAATTAAGTTTAATATGTCCTTATACTTAATTTAAGTTTGATTTTGTATTAAACCTAATTTCGGCACCCCTGGAATGCAATGCTTTGCGATGTCCACTCCATTCCCTTTTAACACCATGATGGAACCTACCGGGGCCTGCTATCCGGTGGTCAGATCCGAACATGATATTGCACTGGTTGACAAAAGACACTGTGCAAAAAGGTCTAACGAAATCATGATGGTCTATATGTGGAGGTATGCAGTCGCCCTCCTTGTAGATGTTAATTATGCAGCTGTTGGGTATGCAATTTGCAGGCAATACCCTCTATGTTATCATCCTCTTTACCATTCTTTTAATAACATTTGGCATCGGTTCCACCTCACTGCGATGGAGTATCGCTGGTGGATTTCCTTTTCTGTCTACCGCGAAGTTGTAGCAACATCCGCACTGGATTGTAACTCTTCCTTTCCCTGGCATCCACTTTCGGGGTTCTGAATAAGTTTTCTCCCTCAGACGACCAGCTCGGCCCATTTTCTGAAGTTCAACGATGCAATCTACAATTTGTTGTTGTTCATAATCTGAGAATACATTTGTATGCAGCTCGAGGCCTTCTAAGATATTTATCCTCTTGCCTCCAATTCTCTCAAAGTATTCGAAAGTTCTCTTTTCGACATTCTGCATTCTTTCTAACTCATATTCTGGAATTATCTGCAACTGGCAAGGTCTAGTAACGTACTGGGGAATGTATGGCTCCACCCCGGCATGCTCTCCTACATGTCTTGGCTCCTCGGGGGTAGTCTCCGTCGGGACATCCTCCGGGGTTGCTTTCTCAACAAGACTCTTCAAAACTGGTGCATTTATCTGGCGTTGAGGCGCTGATTCTATCTCTGCTCTTCTCAGAATTTCCTTTATTTGTTCTGCTTCCCTTAGAGTGGATCTCCTCCTTTCCGGTTCCTGACGAACCAATTTCTTCAGAGTATTTGTATTGCTGGTAGCAACTGTCTCTTCATGTTGATCTGCTGCTAACTTGGTTAACATCTTGCGAATGCGGCGATTCTTGTTCCTTCGCTGAGTGGCTGTGAGAGTAGCTCTCCTTACCCCTTGGATTTCTGTGGGCATGGCGCTGACAAGCCTGCCCTCTGCTGTAGCAACAACAAACTTAACTTTCTTATCTTCTCCCGTTGCATGAGCGGTGTTTATTTTTCTCTTTTTTCTGGTAGATGGTTGATTTGAGCCACCCAATTTCATCACTGTATGGCTCCGGAGTTCTTCCCGATCGATTGGGGTCCAATCATTTTCTTCATATTGTAGCCCAGCTGGTGTGAAGTCAGAGTCAATCTCGATCACGGGTCCATCCCTTACCCTCTTTTCATCAAGTGCTAGACTCGCGCCATTCTTAAAGTTGAGAACTAACTGCCCGTTCGACATTTCCTTGCTAAAAATAAGGAAAGGATCAGGGGCTGTACAAAGAACAAGAATAGTAGAAAAAAATATGTTTATTAATGAAGAGCTTTTATTCGTTTATTTTAATTTTAAATAGGAGTATGAAAAAGATCAAGAGTGAGACTCGATTTAAAAGGAAGGATAAAGACCTTATTATCATGATTTCACATGTTTTCTTTTTTTAACATTTTTTTTAACGATTTTCTTATCATCCAATTTTTATATTTTTGGGTTCGGACCCAGTCGTAAGTAATTACTGTGCCCGTGCTTCTAGGAATGAGGATTCATCCTTTGAAACATCAGGTTGCGTAATACTTCTTTAGATATAGTCCATTAACTGGAAGCATAGGTCGCTCTCCACGACAATTTACAAGCTGGTAGGAACCTCCTGAGTAAACTATCTCGACCACGAATGGCCCTTCCCAAGTTAGTTCGAATTTACCTCTTATCTTGCGAAGTGTAAGAATAGGTCTTCTGAGATCTAAAACCAAGTCACCGACTTTGAATGTCCTTGGACGGACCAATTTATCATGGGCCTGGATCATCTTGGCTTGATACAGTTCTCGATTCTGCTGTGCTGAAAGTCTTTTCCCTTCCAGGCATTCCAATTCTTCTAGTCGTAATTTGGCATTTTTTTTGTAGTGATCTTGTTTGCAACTACAATTCTGAGAGAAGGAAGCTGAACCTCTAAGGGTAGAACGGCCTTGGACCCGTACACTAAGGCGTAAGGCGTAGACTGGGTGGGCGTTCTGAAAGTCGTCCTGTATGCCCATAAGGCTTCTAACAACTTCTCGTGCCAATTTCTTTTGTTGTCGTCCAAAGTTTTCTTTAGGATTTGGACGAGAGTTTTATTAAAAGCCTCGGCCAAGCCGTTCGCTCTTGGGTAGTAGATTGTTGAATAGTGCCAGTCGATCCCGTGTCTTCTGACAAAATTGTTGATCTTTGTGCTTCTGAATGCGGTCCCGTTATCTGAGATAATTCTGTGCGGTACCCCAAATGGTAGACAACTTGATTCTTGAAGAACTGTAGCACATGATGTGCTTTCACTTCTCTGAGCGGTACTGCTTCTGCCCACTTGGAAAAGTAATCTGTAGCTGCAAGAATGAAGCGATTTCCTCTTGAAGAAGGCGGTTCTATCGGACCCATAATATCTGTGCCCCAACTTTCAAATGGCCACGACGCGACTGTCAGATGTAGCACATTTGGAGGTTGATGTAGAACCACTACATGCACTTGGCACTGGTGACAACTTTTGGCAATCTTCATGCAGTCGGTCATCATTGAGGGCCAGTAGTACCCTAGTCTTTTAATCTTCATTTTCATTTTCGGACCCGACTGATGAGCGCAGCAAAGTCCTGAGTGTACTTCTTTAACAACTTCACGAGCCTCGGACCCGCTTAGGCATCTTAGCCACATCTGATCAAAAGACCTTCTGTATAATGTATTGTTTATTAATGCATAAGACAGAGTTCTTTTCTTGCTTTGATGGGCTATCGACTTATCGTCCGGTAGGTTTCCTGTTTGCTTGTAGTCTATTTGTGGCTGCCGCCAATCGTCTCCATTTTTTGTTACTGCCGCAATTGTTTCTTCTGCTTTTTCTGCTGATTTGTGTATTGTATTCATGTCGAGCTGTGATAGGACCTGTCGTCCTTGAACTGACACTTCAACTGACTCATCCTGCAAGCAGGCAAATTCCTTTGCAAGGCGGGCTAACGCATCTGCGAGAGCATTTTCTCTTCTGGGAATCTTATAGATTGTTACATTTAGAATTTGCTCCAACAGTCTCATGGCATACTAAAAGTACTGCTCGAGTCTTGGCTTTAGAATTCTGTATTGTCCAGCGACTTGTTGAATGATCAACTGAGAATCCCCATAGATGTTGATATCCGTTATCCCCATCTGAATGGTTAATTCCAGTTCGGTTATGAGGGCTTCGTATTCTGCTTCGTTATTTGTACACGGTTCTGTTAAGTGGTAGGAATACCTTAACATCGCCCGCTCCGGCGTTATAAATATTAGTCCGATTCCTGGCTTACCGGGCACTATCGTTTGCAATTCTTTGTCTTTCTGTGCTGAGGATGCTCCATCGAAGTACAGTTCCCAATGCTGCTTATTAGGATCTTCTAGGCTCATTATCTGCTCGTCTGGCAAGTCGTTGTTGAGAGGCGATTCTGTCGGTAAAGGGTGTGCTGCGAGGAAGTCCGCTAGGACTTGTCCCTTTACGGCACGAAGCGGAACGAAAGTTATATCGAATTGCAATAGTATCATTGACCACCTGGCAAGTCTGCCGGAAAGTGTCGGACGGGTCATCAAATATTGCAACGGATTAAACTTTGAAATAAGGTTATCCTTATGAGAAAGCATGTAATGCTTGAGCTTTTGTGCGGCGAAGATTAGGGCCAAACAATGCTTCTCAATTGGAGGATACTTTACTTTTGTCGGAATTAGATGACGGCTTAAGTAGTAGAGAGCATTTTCTTTTCCCTCATCATTGACCTGGGCTAGCAGGGCTCCGAGAGAGTCGTCTAGAGCTGCGGTATAAAGTATCAACGGTCTACCCGAGGCTGGGGCTGCTAAGATAGGAGGTGTCATTAAATACTGTCTAATGTCATCAAAGACATGTTGACATTTGGAGTCCCAAGAAAACTTGGCATCCTTCTTAACCAAATCAGAAAAAAGATGACACCTTCCTGACAATTTCTAGATAAAGCGTCAAAGATATGCCAATTTTCCTTGAAAGGATCGTAATTATTTCAAGGTTTTAGGAGCTGGCATTTCTAAGATAGCTTTAATCTTCTCCGGATCGATTTCAATTCCACGATGTCGAACAAAAAATCCTAAGAATTTCGCAGAGGTGACGCCAAAGGCGCATTTCAAGGGATTCATCTTAAGGTTATATCGTCTTAATCGCTTGAAAACAATTCTCAAATCATTCAAGTGATCCTCTTTTAGTTTGCTTTTGATGACCACATCATCTACGTAACACTCAACTTGGTTGTGAATGAGATCATCAAAAATTCTTGTCATTGCTCTTTGATAAGTTGCTCCTGCATTCTTTAATCCAAACGACATCACTGTGTAGCAGTATACCCCGATCGGCGTTCTGAAGGCTGTAAGCTTTTCATCTTCTGGTGCCATCTTTATCTGGTTGTATCTCGAAGATCCATCCATGAAAGAAAAGATTTCATGTGTTGAAGCAATGTCAATCATCAATTCTGGAATTAGTAGCGGGAATTCATCCTTTGGACATGCTTTATTCAAATATCTGAAATCCACGCAGATTCTGATCTGACCATTCTTCTTTCTGACCGGTACCATATTGGCTAACCAAGTTGGATATTGTTCCTCAAAGACAAATTTAGCGTCTATTAGCTTCTTAACTTCAGCTATAACTTATTGTTCAATCTCTAGACGCATTCTTCTCGGAGCTTGTCTAATTGGAACGGCAGTGGGATCCACTCCTAACTTGTGAACTGCGACTTCCGTGGCTAATCCTGGCATTTCATCATAACTCCAAGCAAAAAAGTCCTTGAATTCCATTGATAGCTTGATTATCTCTTCGGAATCTTCTTTATTGAGTAAGGAGCTAACAAAGGTCGGCCTAGGCTCTTCGCTAGTACCTAAGTTAACTTCCATTAACTCGTCTATTGTAGATTTAATTTCTTCTTCAAATTCTAGTAGAGAATCTCCGATTGGTAGATTTTCGAGATATTTTGAAGCTTCCAAGCAGTCTTCATTAGGCTCGCAAGTGATAACCAAGCAAAATCCCGTATCATCAATTGATCCTACTATGCCGAATCCGAGACCATGTTTTGAATTGGGAGGCCGACTGGCATTGTTCCATAATTTTTCAAAGTGTTGTGATTGACCTTTTGTCCATCATCGAGGTAAGACACCACTTTGAATTAAATTTTGAACACAGGGAGAGTACCACTCAAAAGGTAGTTCCATTAATTCGGAAGAAGTAACATCTTCAAATTGTACATCATTTTCAGTATTGGAAGAAGAAGCACCACGGTAGAATTTGATCGGTTTAGTACCACCACGTACTTCCTTGACCGACATACCCTCGATCTTATTAGAATGGATCGGGGTCAGGGTCATAGTATGTACATAATGGTTAATCTTCTCGTACATTGATTTGTATTCCTCATTCTATTTATCTTCAAGAGAGATCTTGAACTGGGGCTTCTTTTGATTTACTGTTGCTGCTTCTTTCTTGATTTCTTCTCCTTCGAAACTGGTCTCCCAATCAACATTGATGACTGGTTTCTTCTGTCCAACTGTTCCAATGTCTCTTCCATGACCTCGTCCCCGGCCTCGACCTCGGGTGTGAGTTCTGGAGAAACCTTCACCATCTTGCCGTAAGGGAGTGGTGAGTAACTGTTCGACTAGAATTTCTGACTCTTTATCATCTTGCACTTCTTTTGCTTCATTTGGTATGGTGTTTCTGGAAAAGATTTTTTTCTTCGGAGGCACATAATAGGCTGCATCTTCATGAATTCCGATTTCATGTACGGAAAACGGCTGCAAGTCACCTTTGATACATTGTTCTCCTCCTTCATAACATTTTATGCACTGGTGCAGAGACGACGGTACCATCCGGTTCTCATGGATCCATGGCCGACCCAGTAGAGCGTAGAATGTTGTTTCAGAATCAATTATGTGGAATTTTGCGATTGTCATTGCTAAATCACCTGTCTTCATCAGTAGTGTTATCGATCCAAGAGCTCTTTCTCCTTTCTGATTGAACCCTCTTAATAACATCTTGTCTGCTTCAAGTTCGCGAGCATCAATTTCCAAATATGCTAATGTTTGAAGGCTCATTATGTTGATTGATGCTCCTCCCGAATCAACTAACACCCTGGAGAGCGTAAACTTTCCAATAGTGACTGAGATGTACAATGGTCGATTGTGATCAGCCGTTCCGAGTAGTAAATCATTGTCCGTGAAGGTAACACCTCACTGTTCTTTTAACGAGCAAACCTCATCGAAGGAATTACTGACCATTTGAGCTAAACAAATCTCTGGATCAAATAGAGTCTTGATCAGAGCTTCCCTCATCTCCTTTGATAGGATCAGAGCGTCGTATATGCTTAGTTTGGCTGGTAGCTTCCTAAGATGGGCTAGCACGTTGTAGTCTACTTTATTACCATGTTCCTTGGTTTCTTCCCAAATGGGCAATTCCTCTGCTGGGGTTGGCTCTTCCTGAGCAACCACCTGCTTTCCTTTATCCTTTGGACCCATTCTCGGAGGTAGAACTTTTCCACTCCTTAGATTGACTTTGGTTATTTCTTCTTAATTTGATACTGGATCTGACAGTGTCTCCCCTTGAATCGGAACGATTGGCTCTTCTGGTGTTGCTTCGGAATCTGATAACTCCAACTCTATCGTGATTGGAGCTCCTCAAAATTTGCAAATAGACTCATTGCTTGTTGAGCTCTCGTAGCCATCCTTATGAACGTCTTCTCGTTCGTCGTGGTCATCGAGGTTTAGTATGATTTGAGAATCGTTATTTATATCGAAATCGAGATCCGAATTAGGTTGGTTTTCTTTAGTTATGTAATCGTTAGAAACAATCAAAACATAGCCAACGCCAAAAATCTTATCATTATAAGATCCCGCCTGGGCGAGCAAATAATCATAAAGAGTCAGAGGATCGAGGGATTTCTCCCCCGAATCGGAAATAACCATCCTAGGATAAGCAGCCCTTAGTCTACTCTTTGGAGACTCGATTTTCTTCTCTTCTACGATTTTCTCTTCCTTCTGGGGCGGTTCTTTAATCGCAAGTGATAGTTCCGGCTCAGCAGGTTTCAAACTTTGAGTTGAAGCACGCACCGAAGTAGTTTGGATGTGATCTAAGATTTTCTTTGAAGACTTTGTCCAGACGGTACTCCATCCATCCTGGGTTGTGTAAGGGTCTATAGGAACAATGTGATCCGTTGAAATAACATTGAAGGAACCTCCCTTTTGGGGCTCCTTCATGTATTCCGTCGGGATCGTTATGTTCCCTTTCCAGAGATTGTCCTCAAGCCAACTCTTGAAAGTGATGCAATCCTCTATCTTGTGCCCAAGCATCTGGTGGTAAGGGCAATAGTTTGGATGTTCTTTCTTATTGACTTCTTCCGGCCTCTTGGGCTCTGGTAGCTGAAAATCTAGTGTTTTCATTAAACTGCGGAAAATTTTCGCTACTGATTCAGTTTTGAATGTGTATTCCTTTTTTAGAAGTTCTTTCAAGTGAGGTTGTTGGTAAGTACACTACGGTGGTTGATAGCTAGGCTGTGGCCGCTCTGGCTGTATCTGCACTGGCTGCCTGCCCTTATCTACTACTGCGATGATTCCGGACTTTATTTCGAATGCTTTTATGGGCTTTTGTTTATCGGTCTTGTCCACGAAGCTTAGCTGCTTTGCTTCCTCCTGTAAGCTCCCGGCCTTGCTAAGCAGCTTCTCGAAAGTCTTGATTGTAAATCCTTTAAGGAGAAGTGCTATCGGGCCATGGTTACTCTTAAGCAAGATGCCTACTGCATGCTGTTCCTGAAGTTTTGGTTCACACTTCATGCTTAAAATTCTTCATTGAAGTATGTAATCCAATAAAGTCTCGTTCGGTTTCTGGTGCTCCACTACTAGATCACCGATGGTGATGTGGTGCTGAGCCCCGACAAACCGCTTAACGAAAAGGTTTTCTAACTCTGTAAAGGTCTTAACTGAACCATTTGGAAATTCTGCGTACCAGTCGAAGGCAATCCACGACAAACTACCGACGAAGCGACGAAAAAGTAAGCGTCACTCCCACCGGCATTACGACGAACTAGCACGAAAATGTGTGACATGCCTGCCGGGGGTTTCCCGTTCCATCAAAAGTCTTAAACAGAGGTGGCACGAAGCCTTTGGGGTATTGGAATGCATCAAACTCTTCGGGGTAAGGTCTACCCGTCTGAATAGATGCTCCACTCTTAGATTGTGCTAGGGCTTCTCGTACCTGCTGTTCTACCATGTTTTTAATGTCCTTTTCAGGAATCATACTCTGTTTAGAATCCTTCTTTGTTGGCTCATCTCCGTTGACGGATGTGATCTCTTTTCCTCCAACTGCAATATGGATGATCTCTGGGGGTGTTTCTTTCTGAGGTTTCACCTGACTCTAGAAAGTGGCTAAAGCAACAGCCATGTCTTCCATCCTCTTTGCCATCTGGGAAATTGTGTCATCTCTTTCCCGAAGCTGTGCTCTCATCACTTCCAGATCATCTCTTTCCGTAGCTGCCGGAGCACCTTGTGAGGCTGACGACGCTCGTGTTTCAACCATGTTGATCTCGGCATACTCCTCATCCATGAACTCTGATGAATCAACTTCCTTTTCCAACTTTTCTCCCCTTTCTTTTGCTAACCGTCGGATATCCGTTTTTAGCTTTCCTATAGCATCCTCGAGGGGTCTCTTCCAGACGGTCTCGCGGTTGTCGTGCGATGGCTGTTGAACTTCTTTTTCGGGAGTTTCTTTTATCGCAGTAGCACTTCCTTCTGATTCAGGCTCTTTAACGAGACTTTTCTTCTCAGGGCGTTGTGTTGGTCTCGGCTCGGTAATAATAGGTCGCCACACCATCCTTCTTGCAGTAGAAGGCCTAGGACCGAAAGTTCTATTGGCTATATGCTGGTAGGTGTTGTCCTCCCGAATATGGTGGCCCGATACAACAACAGGTGAACTAGCTCTCATTTTCTTCCATGGTTTCTCTATGGCAGTGACAGGCTCTACTCGTGGTCCGAGGCGGGATCTAGCTGGCACTCGTCCCATTCATCTTAAGATTTCTGATACGGGGCATCTTTCTTTCTTTGCCAATCTTTCTATTACAGCTTGTAGCCGAGCCAATGGCGTAGTCTTAACCCTTTTCTTTGGCAGTCACTATAGTATGCTGGTCGGGGTAGTGTAGCGGCAATCCTTCGGACATCTTCTTCATCTGATGCAGCAGAGAGGGGGTGAAACCTACTCCCTTCCAACGGAGGTACATACTCGAGCGTTCTTCTCTTTCCTCGGGAATTTCTTCTAGAAAAGCAACTTCGGCAGCCTTGGCTTTCTCAATCCCGGCTATCTTTACGCTACGTTTGTCCTTTCAGTCCGAGTTAGGGGTGCAACTCTTGAACTGGACCCAATCTCGAAAATAGATGGTATTGTAGAAGAACTTGTACCCTCCACGGTGACAGGCTCACCACAGACTTGGATTTCCTTCCCCTTTAGTTTGGCAGAAGCCGGGGTAGGTGCAGAGATGACTAGACCGGTGGGGGTAGAGACAACAGTCCTCCTACAAATAGCAGTACTTCTTTCAGCTAGAACCCTTTGCAGGGGAGGGAATTCTTGAGCCGACTTCAAGTTGAACTCAATTACAGGCTCTTCAGTTTCTGGCACTTTGTCCATAAGTGCGAAGAGAGTGACGTTAGCGAACTTGATATCTGTGTTGTCGAAACCTTGTCCAGAATGGATGATCCCATTGTCAGGCAGCTCATCCTTGTAGACGGCGAAGTCCATTCCATTGATGAAGGAGAAAATTAACTTTGGCGCAGTCATTTTCTGTAGGGTAGATTTCGAACGTCAGTCCCGAATTATGCTTCCTTTTGTCGCAAAACTTAGGACGAAAAAGAAAGAGTTCGAACACATTACCATTTTTCTTAATGTATTTATGATTTAGAAGAGTTTGTTTATTAAAAGGGTCTTTTATTAGAAGATTTGTTGATTAGGAATGAAATGTTTAAAGTACGGAGTTTATAGAAAAAGGAAGGGACCTGGTTCAGAATTGAAAAGGAAGAGAAACTCTCGCAAAACATCTCAACCCGAAGGACCACTCCTAAGCTAACACCTATTAGGGGTCCACCCCACCTCAGAAAAGAGGTAAAAGGATTTCGGAACCTCTCTGTTTAGGGGTGTCTAAACAGTGGCTCCTAAATCCGAGAGAAGTTGACTATACCCGTTCAAGATAGAAATGAACGTGGTATGTCAACGAAAAGAATGATAGTTTTGGTCCACTAGGGATATGGACTCACTATCGATTTATGAAATTAAAACCATCTAATCAAAATGGAGAGAGGAACTAGTCCCCAACGGAGTCGCCAGAAGCTCTCGGCATATTTTAGGTTGAGTGTTGTTTTTTTTAGAAAAGCGTCGCCTACAGAAGTTGTCGGCGAATTTTTTTTAGATTTTAAATTTAATTTAAATATATATGTAATTTAGAAATTAGTATTTGATTTTGAAAATAATTTTGAGTTTGAAAATTTAAGATATGAAATCAAACTGATCTCCCATCCCGAATTGTTTATATAAACGAGCACCGCACCACAAACTGTATATCTATCCTGGAGAATAGACACACTGCTTGATGATGGGGCTCAGTTAAAAAAACTAGAAGGTTTGTGACATCCGTTTCGTTTGTGAACCAACTTTATAAGCCGACAGGTTCCCCTACTTAATATAAAGAAATTAAGCAGGGTTTATATTACCTGGGTTCTTAAAGTTCCCTATAAGGGCAAGCCCCTATAGTTAATTACATCTTAAATGACGATAATCACTTAAGAAAACTCTCGATAATGATCAGTGGTTTTGCTCTCAAGAATTTCAAAGTTTAAGGTTTTCGAAGGATTGAATTCTGGAAATTTCAATAGGGAATAACTCAAATTTGGAACAGTTTATTTTAGGAGTCCAAAGGAAGAGAAGTAGGAGAAGCTGAGGATCCAAGAAGAAACTTGACAACTTCTCAAACTATCCTATTGTTTGGCTTCAATTTAAGAGTTTATTTAATGTTGTAATCCTGCCAATTTTAATTAATTAGGACTTACATTTGTATGCATAATCACACAAGTTGCCTCAAAGATGTGAGGGTTTATGTCGTACCAAACGACTATCTCGGAGTCCTAAGACCGGTTAGGGCTTAATTTGCATAACATGATTATGCAAATGCCTAACGAAAAGTTGAGGATTTATGTTGCACTAGGCAAACTACCTCGAAATCCTATGGCTTAGTTACTGAAGTAGACCCGAGTTTTGCCGATGACGATGGTCGTGCTGCCCACCATGCTCCAAGCTCCTTGTTGTTACAGAGGTTTAGTTTTAGAAGGTGAAATTCAAGAGATGAGAGAAGTGTTTTGGTTTAGAAATCTTAAAGTTCAAATATTTTTAATATTTTAATTAAAACAAATCTTAAAGTTGTTTAAACAGAACAAATTAAGATCCCACGGTTTCGTCATCCCGGCACTGTTATTTTCATCGAATTCACTTAGTCCAGATGAATTTGCTAAACTCAACTGAATGAGTTCCACACTTTCATTTAGACCGTGGAAATCCCGTTAGCAACACATGGGTTACATCATCCGAGGTATTCCCGATCATTCAACGAGACGTTTTAATTTAGTTGCAATTGTAGTTTTGTTGTTCTGTTTGTGATTAAATTTTGAGTTGTTTTATATTTTGGAATGTTATGGTGGTGAATTTTATGTTGTGGTGACTTTTTATTTTGTTTTGGGTTTCAGTTTTGTGACTATCCTAAAGGTTTCAGTTTTCATGCAACAATCTTGTTTAACATGCAAGAAAAAGTAAAGTGTAGTGCATGTAATTAAATTGCAATAAAGTAAATTGTAATAAAATAAAAGCGTACCTGGAGGGTCTTCCCGTCATCCCAAGCTGCACGTAAAACACATATTAAGGCATTTAAATATTTCAACAAGTACCTAGGTAAAGCTAAGGGACAGGTTTTGGTTGTCTACCAAAGTCCTAGTCCTATTGCTAGTCATCTCCTATGACGTCTAGGTTCTTGTATTTTGTTTAAGGATGATTTCCTTCATTCAAGAACAATTAAATTCAATTTTTCTTCTAAAACATCTTATCATATCGGGAAGGTGCTTAGGACGAGTTCTAAACATCTTTTCAATATTTCCGAGATTATTTTGAGTCCAAGTAAATTTAATTGCACAGGTGAAATAATCATCCAAGAGTTTAGTTAAGCTTTGTCGCTTGCTCAGTGAACTTGGGCATTTGATTACCCGATGAATGAAGTGACATTTCACTTAATATTCTATTTAAGAGTTATAATAATTAAAGCCTTTAGGGGCAAGTTGGTTTGTTGAGAATTTTAATCATTCTTAATTTGAAGTTTGAGTTAAAGGTTTAAAGTGATTTAGTTTAATTATTAGGTTTTAATTAATAATTTTAAGTTTGGAATAGTGTTCAAATTATTTTTGGTTTAAATCTTTATACTTTAAGTGATCTTAATATTTAAATTTGTTTTACTTTTATTATTGAATGATGTTAACTTTAATATAATTTAAATTTGATTTAATTGAATGTAACTTAATTTAATTTAATTTAATTTCAATATTTTAAATTTAATTTAATTTAATTGCTAAAATGTTAATTTAATTTAATTTTTAATTAATTTAATTTAATTTAATTGTTAAATTATTTAGTATTTTGAGCTTTTCTTTAACTTAAGGGTTATTTATTTATTTTTTTTACTTTTAATTTACTTAGTTTGGATTATCATTTTAGTCTTAACTAAAAGTTAAATATTATTGAAATGATTTATTTAGGGATTTTTTTATTAAAGAATTAATATCCTCTCAAATTATATCCCTATTTTTAATAATCCAATTTTTCATTAATCTTCCAAAATTTTAAATTGTTTAAATAATTAAAGTTTCATTTTTGGTTTATCAAAAGTGATTAATGGGTTCCTATCCTTTTAATTTCCCAAAGTTTCAATCATCCAAGAAAGATAAAATCAAATATTTTACCCTCCATTTTAATTAAACCTAAAATTTTAATAAAGGGGTTTAAATTCTTTAATTACCTTTATGCCCTTTTAGGCTTATTTATTTCATAACTCACTAGATTGAGTTCAAATGAACTTAAAATTTTTATGTCACTTCACTCATATGTCAATTAAGACATTAGAGGAGAAAATGTGATTTTTCTGAATTTAATTTATTTATATAATTATTTTTAATAAAAAATAAGGGATTTCAAGGAAAATTTAACAACATGACCAAAGTAAGGTTTCTGTAATTAAGAAAATTATGGAATGTTCCTAATGATTAGAGGATCACTTGGGCCCATTTTGGTGATTTTTTGAATTATATTTTATTTATTATAATTATTTTGAGTTTTGGAGTTTTAATTACTTATAAAATAAAATTGAAGTTGAAAAGTGGATCTTATATTTTTCTTAAATCTCTCTATCCTCAAGGAGTTCAAAGAAACAAATTTTACAATTTTTTGATTTTTTTTTATTTATTGGAATTAATTTACTGAAAAGGTTGGAAAATACATTTTTTAATATTAAAAATTGTTTTGAGCCTTTAAAGTTCAATATCTTTACTTTGAGACCCAGGAAAAATATTTGGTTTATTCCTAAGTGATTAGGAGTCAAAATGTGACATTTTTATGATTTTTAATATTTTTATAATTTTTATTATTTTTTAATTATTAAAATATTAAATATATTATCAAAAATGAAAAATTTTAGAAAATTCCAGTTTTAATTTTTGTAGACTCCTCTAATATCAGAGAGCCCATAAAACAAATTTGGTGAATTTTTAAAGTGTATTTTTGGAGTTATGAATTTTTAAAGTTTATTTTTGATAATGTGGCTTAATTAATTCATTTAGTGGGGTTAAACATTTCCAATTGATCTCAAATTTATATGCAAGGTTCTCTGTATCCTCAAGATCAATGGAGAATTGATTTCATGTTATTTTAATGTGTGGTTAACCCTAATTAATTAAAATTCAATTTTAGGTATTTAGGCTAATTAGGGTTATTCTTAATGAATTAAGCCTAACCATAATTATCGTAGGGTCCTCTGGTCCTAAGGAACTTCACCAAATTTTCCTAGAATTTTCTAAGCAGCATGCTAATTATTGGAATTAAAATACCAAAAACAGTGACATAAACTTGAAAAATACATAACTTTCCATAGAGATGGCCTCTGACCTTGAAAAATTCAGAATGTTCCCAAGATCAGATGCTTCAAAAGCCCTATGGTCTCATGCCATGATGAATTGTACTATGCAAATGGAGAATCAAAATACCGAAATGAGTAAATAATTAATTAAAAATAAAATACTCATCAAAATAACTTGATTTCTTTTCCACATTATTCTCCTCTGTTCACGAAGAAAGAGGGTATTTTTAGTTTATTTTTATGATTTTCCTACACAAAGAAGTTCTGGGTATTTAAATAAATGAAAAAAATCCATATTTTTCTACTTATCCACGCGGAGCCGACTCATCCTCGGCAGCTCCGAAAGCCCACGTGTCGCGCTCCCATTCGACGCCGCCATCTGACTCAGTGCTCCAGGGGCCCGTGGTTCATGTAACACTCTTCGATCCAGCGCGATCTGGACCGTACACTCGATACACGCTCGATCGGACGGCGCCTGGTCATCATCTACGACTGGTGTGCACCCGTGACCGTACACACTAAAACCCTAAGAACTCTCTCATTTCTCAACAGATTTTTGTGTTCTTATGCTCTATGGATTCGTCTTGAAGAGAAGAACACATCCATATGGTTTACATCTATGAAATTAAGTAAAACAAAATGGAGAATCACTGGAAGCTCGGGAGGAAGGAATGATCCATACCTTTGCTCTGAGAAGTGTAGCTTCAATCAGAGAGTTGTGTCACCTTCAATTGCACCTAAGGAAGCTCCAGATGAAGTCTCTGGCTATAGGGATTGTCTAGGTATGAAAGTGTCCACAGCCAATTTCAAAGCATGGATGCTAGAGCAACTGGGTGGCCTGGAGAGGGGGCTTTCACTGGGCAACTCCTTCTCTTGGTCCTGTGTAGGTGTGGGTGAGTTTAATTTGGATTTGGTGGAGGTTTGGGAGATGTCCTGGTTCTGGTCTGAGAATTGAGCTCAATCAATGAGGTTTAGGGCAGGAGAACAATGGGGATCAATTGATCTAGGTGAGGAGAAGGTCCTGTAGCAATTTTGGCAGAGTTTTGTTTAGGTCTGGTTCATCACCTTCTTTGGCCGAGAGGGTGGTGGGTTTAAATAGACATGGCTGGAGGGCCTCCCAGGGGGAGTTGAAGCTTTGGATCGGCTGCTTCTGGTCAAGGGAAGAACGACCATGGTGTCTAATTAGGTTGGGACGACTTAGCAAGGAAGAATTGAATTTTGAACCAAATGGGTGCTCTCGGCTCTGGTGTTTTCCGGTGATCGTGGTGGTGGCCGGCTAGGGTCGGGTCACCCTCAAGGTCGGGGAGGTCAAGGTCAGGGTTTCATTGCAGTCAATTGGCCTGGACATGTGTAAATGAGTTTGATTTAAATGGAATGGGAGAAGGCTCATTTTGGCTTGTTTTGGTTCAACTCATGTATTTGGGCTAGGTTCACCCCCCCATGATCTGATTTGGGCTGAAGGGGATCAGTTGGGTCAGCTAGGAAGGGGTGGTGAAGTCCCCATCCAAGGTGATGTGGCTAATTTTAGTTTAGAGTGTAGCATGGATGAGGTTAAAAATGCTTAATGAAGGTTTAAGAAAGAGTCCCCTCTTCTTGCCATTAAAGGCTGGGTGAGGTGTCAAAGCTTTCATGGCTTCATATGGCTTGTAAATGGCTTCATTTGACTTGCTGATGGCTTGGGAAAAGGTTGGCTTATTTTCATAGGAATGGGTTATGGGATTTTTGATGAGTTTAAGGAAAATTGGCATGAGGCTTGATTTGGATTTATTTGATGATTGATTTAGAACTTAGGGATGATATCAATTAAAGGTATGATGAGAAGAAATTGTCATGTGGGCTTTGGAGCTAATTTTGGGCTTTTGGATTTGGTGGAAATGGGCATTTAGGATGGTTTAAGAAAGTGGGCCTTTAGGTTTGAAAACAAAGTGGTGGATGAAAATTTTGTGAAGGATTGGGCCAAAAAAATATTGAGTTTATTTTAGGGATGTGTCATGAACATTTTAGAAAAGGGTTGGTGTCATTTAGAGAGGAATTGGATTTAATTTGGGCTTTTTTGATAAAGGGGACAAAGTGGGTGAAATTGGGCTAACTTGGGCTAAGGTTGGGCTAAGGTTGGATTAGATGTAAAATAAATGTTGAGAAATGCTTATGGGAGTGTCACAAAGAGTTTTTAACTTTGGTTGGGCTTTGATTTTGGGATTTGGGCCAAAAATGGAGATTTCAGTTTTGGGTTAGGTTTGGGTGGAGTTTAGGTTCAAATTTAGGATAAATATTGTTAGTATTTTGCTTGTGGGGATGTTAGGAAGGTTTTAGATAAGATTTGGGGTTAACTGGAGTTGAATTGGGTTGGTTTGGGCTAAGTTTAGGTCATGGGCCAAAATTGGGCTTTAGGCTTCAAATTGGAATTGGATTTAAATGTCAATCAAATTGGGATTTAATTTGGTCTAAATTGATATTGAGGATATTGAATTGAAGTTTAGAATTGAATTGGGTCAAAGTTGAGGTCAATTGGGTTGATTTGGTTTGACATTGGGTCAACTTGGGTTAAGAATGGATCAAATTGGGAGTTTTCGCAAAAGTGGGCCAAATTGGCAACATTCACCTATGGTGTAGTTAAACAAAATGAAATTTGGAATATTTGGGATTTTCTAGAATTTTTTGAGAATTTTTGGAATTTATGGAATTTTTTGTTAAGAATGACATTTTGGGTATTTGGAGGGTATTGGGGGGTATTTTTGGAAATTTTTGGTATATTTGGCTAAGGATGATCAATTTGAATGGTGGGAAATTTTTAGGACTGATTTTGATGAATTTTGGGTAATTTAGGAAATTTTGCAAATTTCGGGCAATCTGAAGGGTGTTTGGTAGGTTTGGTGGGTTTAGGGCCCCGGGGGTCAAAAATTGAAATTTAGGGAAAATGAAGATTGATTAAGTGTGAGTAAAATGAAATCATTTTGGTTGATCCATGAAGCCATATTAAGCTCACAAAAGCCATGAGAGGACTCATTTTAGACATTCACTATGTTGTTCCTCACCCTCTTAGTCAGGGGCCTAGGGGTTGAGGTCTATCTATATGAATTGCCTACATGAGTCGGGAAGTCAAATTGGCTAAAGGTAGTTTTAGGGTTTGGAATGTGTGTGTGTGGGAGTGTGGTGTGTGCAAACTTACCCTCACCAGACCAGGCCACCCAGGGTAATCCTAAGGCCAAAGAGTCCTATACGAAACTCATCCTTTAAACCTTCACATTTGATTTTAACCCTCAAAGTGGCTTGGGGGTTTATAGTCAAACTTGTGGGGTTTGAAGGGAGTCAAGAAGTGTTTTTAATTTCTAAGTGGCGGGTTCCATCTCTAGTCCTCTAGGATAGTCGAAGGGAAAGCCTGAGGCTAGATCCTAAGTACTAAGGAGAGAGATTAGACCTTATCAAAAATGAGGTCAACATGACCAAATCGTCCACGTAGCATTCCACTTGGTTATGGATGAAGTCATCAAAGATTCTTGTCATTGATCGTTGGTAGGTTGCACTGACCCACCTGGACCTGAGGGTGACCCATGCCTGCCGGCCAGCCGCCTGGGTCGCCGGAAAACACCATGGCCGAGACCTTGGGAGGAGCCAAACTTTGGAATTCCACCTTCGTCGAGTTGCCCCATGCCCAATGGCCACCATGGCTGTTCTTCCCTTGACCTAAGCAGCTGATCCCAAGCCCTAACTCCCCCGGGAGGCCCTCCGCCCTCCCTATTTAAACATCACCTCCTCTCGGCCATGAGGGGTGCTGAACCAGACCTTACTGAAACTCTGCCAAAATTGCTCCAGATCATTCTCCATACTTAGAGCAGTTGATCCCCAGTGCCAATTTGCCCTAATCCCCACCAACAGAGCCCAATTTCTAAGTCAAAATTCCACCCAAAACCAGGACACTTCTCCACGAGTGGATCAATCCTCAAATTGATTGGTCCTACACCTTCACCGGACCAAGGGAAGAAGTCCACCAGCAAAAGCCCCCTCTCCAGGCCACCCATCTGTTCCAGACTCCAAGCTTTGTGATCGAGCTTGGTCGAAATCATACCTAGGCAATTCACCAGACCAGGAGACCTCATCTGGGGCTTGCTGGGATCCAATCGAAGGTGACACAACCCTCAGATTGAAGCTACACTTCTCTGAGCAAAGGTATGAGCTAACTCTTTATCCCGAGCTTCTGGAGATTCTTCATTTCAAATGCCTTAATTTCAATGCATGATCACCGTATAGATGTATTCGTCTCTTCAAGACGAATCCATCGAGCATAAAAACACGAAAATCCGTTGAGAAATGAGTGAGTTCTTAGGGTTTTAGTGTGGATGGCTCTCGGGTGAGGACGCTTGGGGACGATGAACGGATGCCGTTCATTCCATACACGCGCGGACGGACGGCCAGGATCGCACCGGATGAGGAGACGGAACGATACAGCGGGCCCCTGGAGCGCTGAGTCGGATGGCGGCGTCGAATCAGAAAGCGCCACGCGGCGCTTCGAAGATGCTAAGGTTGACGCGGCGCCGATTCGGATAAATAGAAAAATAGGGATTTTCTTATTTATTTAATTCCCTAAACTTTAAAAATGCATAACTTTGTGTAGAAAAATCAGAAAAATAAAATAAAAATACCCTCTTGCTCAGTGAACAGAGGAGAATAATGTGGAAAAGAAATCATTTAATTTCATCAAGTATTTTATTTTTAATGATTTATTTACCCTCTGCATTGTTTTAATTCTCCATGCATATAGGAAATTCACCATGGCATGAAACCATAGGGCTTTTGAAGCCTATGAATTTGGGAACATTCCCTGAATTTTCCAAAGTCAGAGGCCATCCCTATGAGAAGTTATTGATTTTTCAAATTCATGTCACTGTTTTGAAAATTTTAAATCCAATAATTAGCATGTTGTGAAATAAATTCTAGGAAAATTTGGTGATGTTTCTGACCAGAGGACCCTAGGAAAAATATGTTTTGAATTAATTCACATGGAATAACCCTAATTGGCTTAAACACCCAAAATAGGTCCTTAATTAATTAGAGCTAATCATACACCAAATTGACTTGAAATCAATTCTCCACTGACCTTTAGGATCAGAGGAACCCACCATAAAAATTTGATGTCAATTGGACTTGGTTAGCCCTACTAAATGGGTTGATTAAGCCATTTAGCCAATTTAAAATTTAAAAATTCATAATTTTCAAAATGCTTTTCAAAAATTTACCAAATTGGTTCTGAAGCCTCTCAGATATCAGGGGAATTTAAGAAAATTAAAATTTCAATTTTCTAAAAAAGTTAATTTTTTGCATTATTTTAATATTTTAATAAATAAAAAATAATAAAAATCACAAAAATAATAAAATTCACTAAAATGTCGCATTTTGAATTCTAATCACTTAGGAACAAACCCCCTATTTTTCTTAAGTCTCTATAATGAGATATTAAATTTTAAAGCCCTAAGGTAATTTTAAAATTTAAAAAATGTATATTTCTAGTATTCCCATTAAAATAATTCTAATAAATCAAAGAAAAATCAGAAAATTGTAAAATTGATTCTCTGATTTCCTTGATATCAGAGAGATTTTTGAAAAATATAAAATTCATTTTTTCAACCTTTATTTTATTTTTAAATTAATTAATACTCCAAAACTCAAAATAATTATAATAAAAAGAATATAATTCAAAAAATCACCAAAATTGGTCCAAGTGGTCCACTGGTCATTAGGAATGTTCCATAATTTTCTTAAGGACAGAAACTTTCCCTTGGTCATATTATTAAATTTTCCTTGGAAATCCCTATTTTCCACCAAAAATAACTACATAAATAAATTAAAAACAGAAAAATCACATTTTCTCCTCTCATGTCTTTATTGACATATGAGTGAAGTCACATAAAAATTTCAAGTTCATTTAAGCTCAATTTAGTGAGTTATGAAATTATTAAGCTTGAAGGGCAAAATGGTAATTAAAATTTCAATCCTTAATTAAAACTTTAGGCTTAATAAAATTAAAGGGTAAAATATTTGATCCTAATCTGATTTGGATGATTGAAATTTAAATAATTAAAGGGTAGAAACCTATTAAACAATTTAAAAATAATTGAAATGAACTTTAATTAAATAATTGATTAAATTTGGAGGAATAATAAAATTGGAATTATTAAAATAGTGATATTATTTGGAAGAGATTTGTTCTTTAATTTAAGAATCCATAAATTAATCATCTCAATGATATTTAATTCCTAATTAAAATGATAATTCAAATTTAAGATTTAAAATGCTAAAAGGCTTAATCATTAAATTGAATTAAAATTAAATTATTTAAATCAAACCCTTTAAAATAAAATATTAAATTAAAATTAAAAATAAAATTAAATTAAATCAAATTAAATTAAATAAATTAAATTAAATTAAATTAAATTAAATTAAATTAAATTAAATTAAATTAAATTAAATTAAATCAAATTAAATTAAAATCAAATTAAATTAAATTAAATTAATTCATATCAAATCAAATTGAATTAAATTAAATTAAATATTAGAATCAAGTTAAAATTAAAATCAAATTAAATTAAATTAAAATTAAAACTAAACTAAATTAAATTAAATTAAAGTTAAATTGAATTAAAAATAACATCACCTAAGACATAAAGAAATTCAAAAATAAAACAACTTGAACACTATTCCAAACTTAAGCCCATTAATTGAAATTAAGTTAAATCATAAATCATTTGAACATCCATTTGCCCTCGAAAGCTCCTGTTGTCATAACTCTTAAATGGAGTATTAAGTGAAGTGTTACTTCATTCATAAGATATTCAAATGTCCTAGTTCATCGAGCGGGATAATAAACTTGAACTCCGGACGATTAATTCATTTGTATAATTAAATTCTCTTGGACTTAAAATAATCCACAGAAATATTGAAAAGTGGTTTAAGACTCGTCTTAAGCACTTCCTCGATATGATAGGATATTTATAAGAACAATTGAATTTAATTGTTCTTCGATGAAGAAAATCGTCCTCAAACCAAAATACAAGAACCTAGACGTCATAGGAGATGACTAGCTATAGGATTAGGAACTTGGTAGAAAACCATAACCCTTCCCTTAGCTTTACCTAGGAATCTGCTTTAAATGCTTAAATATTCTAATTGTGTTTTAAGCGCAGCTTGGGATGACGGGAAGACCCTTCAGGTACGCTTTTATTTTATTGTAATTTACCTTATTGCAATTTATTTAATCGCATCGCACTTATTTTTTCTTGCATGATAAACAACTGTTGCATGAAAACCCAGACCTTTAGGATAGCCCCTAAAACTGAAACCAAAACTAAATTAAAAGTCATTGCAAAATAAAATTCACCGCCACAACATTTCAAAATATAAAACAACTCAAAATTTAATCACAAACAAAATAACAAAACTACAACTACAACTAAATTAAAACGTCTTGTTGGATGATCGGGAATACCTCGGATGATGTAACCTAGTGTTGCTAACGGGATTTCCCACGGTCTAAATGAAAGTGTGGAACTCATTCGGTTGAGTTTAGCAAATTCATACGGACTAAGTGAATCCGATAAAAATAACGATGCCGGAAGGATAGAACCGTGGGATCTTAACCGGTGTTGTTATAATCAACTTTAAGATTTGTTTAATTAAAGTATTAAAAAAAACACCTGGATTTTAAGATTTTCTCTAAACCAAAACACTTCTCTTATCTCCTGATTTATGATTTCTAAAACTAAACCTCTGCAACAACAAGGAGCTCGAAGCATGGTGGGCAGCACGGCCATCTTCGTCTGCAAAACAACTCTACATCAGCTAAACTTTCCTAGAATTAAACAACAAAGTCATAGGACTTCGAGGAAGTTTGCCTAGTGCAACATAAATCCTCAACTCTTCGTTAGGCATTTGCATGATCATATCATGTAAATTAAGCCCTAACCGGTCTTAGGACTCCGAGGTAGTCGTCCGATACGACATAAACCCTCACATCTTCGAGGCTATTTGTATGATTTTATCATACGAATATAAGTCCTAACTAATTAAAATTAGCGAAGATCAAAATACTAAATAAACATTAGGGCTTTCCTAAATCCAAGCCAAACAATAGGACAGTCGGGAAATTACCGGAGTTCGCATCGAATCTGTAATTTCTCCTACCTTTCTTCCTTTAGATTCCCAAAATAAAGTGTTCCAAATTTGATCCATTCCCTATTGAAATTCCAAAATTCAATCCTTTGAAAACTTAAACTTTGAAATTCTTGAGAGCAGAACTAATGATTATTATCGAGAGTTTTCTTAGGTGATTCCCGTCGCTTAAGATGTAATTAACTATAGGGGCTTGCCCTTATAGGGAACTTTAAGAACTCAGGTAATATAAACCCTGCTTAATTCATTTATATTAAGCAGGGGAACTTGTCGGCTTATAAAATTGGTTCGTAGACCAAACGGACGTCACAAATCTTCTAGTTTATTTAATCGAGCCCCATCATCAGGCAGTGTGTCTATTCTTTGGGATAGATACACGGTTTGTGATGCGGTGCTCGTTTATATAAACTATTTGGGATGTGAGATCGGTTTGATTTCATATCTTAAAATTTTCAAATTTAAAATTATTTTCAAAATCAAATACTACTTTTCAAATTATTTATTTAAATTAAATTAAAAATTCGCCGACAATTTCTGTAGGCGACCCCCTTTCCAAAATACAACATTCAACCTAAAAATATGCCGACAATTTCTGGCGACTCCGCTGGGGACTAGTTCCTCTCTCCATTTTGATCAGATGGTTTTGCTTTCATAAATCGGTAGTGTATCCATGTCCCTTGTGGATCAAACTACCCTTCTTTCCGTTGGAAAACTATGTTCATTTCTACCTTGAACAAGTATAGCCAACATTCTCTCGGATTTAGGAGCCACTTGTTTAGACACCCCTAAACAGAGAGGTTCCGAGATCCTTTTACCTCATTTCTGAGGTGGGGTGGACCCCCAATAGGTATTAATTTAGGAGCGATCTTGCGGGTCAAGAAGTTTCTACAAAACCTTCTCTTCCTTTTCCAGTTCCTAATAAATTCCTTTTACCCTTCCTACAACTCTCCTTCTTTTAATAATTCGCCTTCCTAACGAACAAATCTTTTCAAAAAAAAGATGATTTTCCTTTAATACCACAAATACACTAAGATAAACAGAAATGTGTTCGGACTCTTTCTTTTCGTCATAAGTTGTACGACAAGAAGAAGCACGATTCGGGAACTAACACTTGGAATCTGCCCTGCAGAAATGGAAGCCCCAAAACTGATCTTCTCCTTCGTCAACGGACTCGACTCGGCCGTATTCGAGGACAACCGCTCGATAATGGAATCATTCGATTCGGACAAGGATTCGGGGAAACCGACATCAAAGTCCCCGACGTCACTCTCTTTTCACTCACAAGCAAAGTATCAGAAGCTGAGAAACCGTTGATTGAGTTTAACCTCAAGTCAACTCACGAATTTTCTCCTCTGCAAAAAATTCCAACTGAGAGGAGTACTGCTGTCCACAGAAGGGCTGTTGTTGCTACCACCACTGGTCTAGTTGTCTCTACACCTACCCCGGCTCCTGCCAAATTAAAGGGGAAGGAAATCCGGAACTATGATGAACCTCGTTACTCGTGGAGGGTACGGACCTTCTGTGAGACCTTCGTTTTTGAAATCGGGTCCAGCCTACTAGAATTCCATCGGCGACACGGACTCGGAGAAGGAACGAAGTAGAAGGATTGCTAGAGAAGCCGTAGGCCGCTGAAGTTCCTTTCCTAGAAGAAATCCCGGAACTACCCGAGTATACACCGTTGCTCGAATACATACCACTTTTGGGAGGAAGTAGATTCCATCCCCTCTCCGCCGCAGAAGGATGAGGAAAATGTTCGCAAGATTGCTTGCCGCATTGCCTCGGCTTGTATATTACAACGATAGCCGTAAGAAAAGGGCCGAACTACGTCATTTGCTCGACTGCAAACTTTGATAGAGAAGTTAGCAAAGAAGGAAAGGTGCCCTGTATCAGAAATTTTAAGAAGGATAGGGCGGGTGCCAGTCAAATCCCGTCTTGGGCCGCGAGTAGAACCTGCTATCGTTGCAGAAAAGCCAAATAAAAGGATGAAAGCTAGTCCACCTGTCGTTGTTTCAGGACTACAGATTAGGGAGGATACCACCTTCCAGCATTTGGCTGACAGACCATCCGGTCCTAAACCTTCTCCTACTAGAAGGATGGTATGGAGTCCCACTACTGGACAATTAAGATTGAAACTGCAGCCTGAGAAGGAAAGTCTCGTCAGGAGACTTGAATCTGAAGAAAGTGCTACTACAGTAAAGGGGACTCATCAGAAGGAAACCTGACAGTTATCACATGACAACTGCAAAGATGTACAGAAAAGACCACTAGAAGATGCTATGGAAAAGTTAAGGACCGATATTCGACGATTAGCAAGGGAGAGAGAAGAGAAATTCGGAGATGAGATTGACTCGTCAGAGTTCATGGATGATGAGTATGCAGAAATTAACATGGTTGAAACACGAGCTTCGTCAGCTTCACAAGGTGCCCCTGCAACCGCAGAAAGAGAGGAACCGGAAGTAATGAGGAGGCAGCTTCAAGAGAATGATGATACGATCGCCCGAATGGCAAAAAGGATGGAAGAAATGGCTGTAGCCCTAGCCACTCTCCAGAGTCAAGTTCAACCCCAAAGAGAAACACCCCCAGAAGTCATTCACATTGTAGACGGAGGAAAGGAGATTACATCCATCAACGGGGATGATCAATTAAAGAAGGATGAAACACAAAGTATGATTCCGGAAAAGGATATCAAGAGCTTGGTGGAACAGCAGGTGCGAGAAGCCTTGGCACAATCAAAGAGCGGGACATCCATTCGAACGGGTAGACCTTACCCCGAAGAATTCGACGATGTCCGAGTATGCGAAGGCTTTGTACCACCTCCGTTCAAGACCTTTGATGGAACCGGAAACCCTCGGCGGCATGTTGCACATTTTCGTGCCGGTTGTTGCAACGCCGGCGGAAGTGATGCATTACTCTTCGGACAATTTGTCGTGACACTGTCAGGGATCGCCTTTGATTGGTATGCGGAATTACCGAACGGTTCGGTGAAGACATTTTCAGAACTAGAGAACCTCTTCATCAAGCGATTTGCCGGAGCTCAGCACCACATCACTATAGGTGATTTAGTGGTAGAAAAGGAGAAACCCAACGAAACCTTGGTGGACTACATACTTCGATGGAGGAACCTAAGTATGATGTGTGAGCCGCAGCTACAAGAACAGCATGCAGTCGGCATTTTACTAAAGAGCATCCATGGCCCGATAAGCACTTATCCTCGAGGGATTTACTATTAAGACTTTCGAGAAGTTGTTAAGCAAGGCCGGAAGCTTGCAAGAGGAGGCGAAGCAATTAAGTTTCACCGATAAAACGGACAAACGAAGCCCGTGAAAACTTTTGAAAAGAAGTCCGGGATCGTTCCGGCGATCGATAAAGGCAAGCAACCGATACAAATATCGTCAGAACGGCGCGAGCAACCTCGACAGATTACCGGCAACCCCGACCCGGCTATCGGTCATCTCAATAGTATGAACAACCGCCTCGTCCGCAACGTACGTTAAGGGAGCTTCGAGCGAGGAGTATCCGTTCAAGAATGAGGCGATCGCGAAAATGTTCCGCAGTCTGATGAAGACTCCAAATTTCCAACTGCCAGAGCCTAAAAGACCAGAAGAAGTCGACAAGAAAGGTGATCCCAACTTTTCCCTTTACCACCGGATGCTTGGGCATAAGATAGAAGATTGTGTTACCTTCAAGAGTTGGCTCAACGACAATCTTCGGAAAGGGAATATAACGATCCCGAAGGAGTACATGAAGGAACCCCAGAAAGGAGGTTCCGTCAATGTTATCTCGACGAATCTCATTGTTCCAATAGATCCCTATACGGTTGATGATGGATGGACTACCGCTTGGACAAAGTCTTCGAAGAAGATTTTGGATCACATCCAAACCGCTTCGGTGCGAGCCTCGATTCGGAGTTCGAAACTCCGTCAAGTCGACACTATCACTTGCGATAGAAGAACCACCTCAACAAGAGACGATCGAAGAAAAGAAGAAAATCGATGAAGAAGAGAAGACTGAGGCTCTTAAGGCTAGACTAGGGGCTGCTTATCCTAGGATAGTTGTTTCCGATTTGGGGGAGAAATCCCTCGAACCTTTGACTCTGTATGATTATCTGCTCACCCCGGTGGGATCTTATAATGATAAGGGTTATGGCGTTGGCTACGTTTTGACTGTTTCTAACGATTACGTAACTAGCGACAATCCGGACATCGATTCCGATACAAATGAAAATTCTCAAATCATACACAATCTCGACGATCACAATGACAAAGAAGACATCCACCAAGGTGGCTACGAGAGTTCAACAAGCAACGAATCTATTTGCGAGTTTCGAGGAGCTCCAGTCACAATAGAGTTAGAGCCTTCAGACTCCGAAGCTAATCCAGAAGAACCTGTCATTCCGATTCAGAAGGGCACATCAGCAAACTCAATACTGGATTCAGAAGAAATTTCAGAAGTTAACTTGAGAAGTGGAAGAGTTCTACCTCCGAGAATGGGTCCGAAGGACAAAGGAAAGCAGGTGGTTGTTCAGGAAGAACCAACCCCGGTAGAAGAAATACCCATTCGGGAAGAAATTGAGACACATGGAAATAAAGTGGACTACAACGTGCTAGCCCATCTTAGGAAACTACCGGCCAATCGAGCATCTACGACGCTCTCATTTTATCGAAAGGAGATGAGAGAAGCTCGATCGAGGCCTTACTTGATCCATAAATTTGCTTAGCTCGAATGGCTGGAGATTCCTTAGATGAGGTTTGTTCATTAAGGGAACGACGAGGTGTCACCTTCACGGACAATGATCTACTACTTGGGACGACGAGACCACAACCGACAAGCAGTTGTACATTTCGATTATAATTGGGAAGTTTACACTCTCCAGAGTATTGGTGGATCCAGGAGCATCAATCAATATAATGAATCTTTGAACGCTAGCATACTTGGAAATTGATGCTCGCGAGCTCGAAGCGGACAAAATGTTATTAAGAGGATTCAACCAGAAAGGAGAAAGAGCCCTCGGCTCAATAACACTGCTAATGAAGACCGGTGACTTAGCAAAGAAAACCGCGAAATTTCACATAATTGATTCAGAAATGTCATTCAACGCTCTACTGGGGCCGACCATGGATACATGAAAACGAGGATGGTACCATCATCTCTACATCGGTGCATCAAATACTACGATGGAGGGGAACGAGTGCATCAAAGGTGACTTACAACCATTCTCCGTACATGAAATTGGAATCCATGAAGATGCGGCTTATTACGCACCCCGAAGAAAACAATCTTCTCCGGAGATACCATAACAAATGAAACAAAGGAAGTTCGGGACGACGAAGAACCCGAAGTTCTAGTCCAACGATCACTCACCACTCCCTTACGGCGAGATGGTGAAGGTTTCTCCACAACTCGCATCCGAGGTCGAGGCCGGGGACGAGGTCGTGGCGAGACGTTAGGACGGTTGGACGGAGGAAACCAGCCATCAATGTTGATTGGGAAGATAGTTACGAAGAAGAAAAAGAAATCAAGCAAGAAGCGACGACAATAAGTCGGAAGAAGCCGCAATTCGGGATCTCTCTCGGAGATGAAAAGAACGAGGAATATAAATCGATGTACGAGAAGATTAACCACTATGTACATACTTATGACCACGACCCCGATCCATTCTACTAAGATCGAGGGTATGGTGGTCGAAGAGGTACGTAGCGGCGATACAAAGCCCATCAAGTTCTACCGTGGTGCTCCTTCCTCCAAAGCCGAAAACAATGTACAATTTGAAGATGCTACTTCATCAGAATTAATGGAATTACCTTTTGAGTGGTACTCTCCCTGTGTTCAAAATTCAATTCAGCGTGGTTTCTTACCTCGACAATGGACAAAAGGTCAATCATAACATTTTGAAAATTTATGGAATAACTCCGGTCGTCCACCCAATTCAAGGCATGGTCTCGGATTCGGCACAGTAGGATCAGTTGACGATACTGAATTTTGCATGGTTGTCACTTGCAAGTCTAATGAAGACAGCATGGAAGCTACAGAAGAACTTGAAGATTTACAAATTGAAAACGCTCCACCAGAGTTCGAAGAAGAGATCAAATCTACAATAGATGAGTTAACGGAAGTTAACTTAGGTACTAGCGAAGAACCTAGACTTACCTTTGTTATCTCCTTACTCAATAAAGAAGACTCCGAAGAAATAATCAAGTTATTAATGGAATTTAAAGACTGTTTTGCTTGGAGCTACGATGAGATGTCAGGATTAGCTCCAGAGGTTGTAGTCCATAAGCTAGGAGTGGATCCTACTACGTTCCGGTCGGACAAGGTCCCGGAAGAATGCGTCTAGAAATCGAACAGCAGGTCATAGCTGAAGTTAAAAAGCTAATAGACGCCAAATTTGTCCATGAAGAACAATACCCGACTTGGTTAGCCAATGTGGTACCAGTAAGGAAGAAGAATGGTCAGATCAGAATTTGTGTGGATTTCAGAGATTTAAACAAGGCATGTTCGAAAGATGAATTCCCTCTACCGATCCCAGAATTAATGATCGACATTGCTTCAACACATGAAATATTCTCATTCATGGATGGATCTTCAGGATACAACCGGATAAAAATGGCTCCGAGAAGATGAAAAGCTTACGGCATTCGGAACGCCGATCGGAGTATACTTGCTACACGGTGATGCCATTCGGATCGAAGAACGCAGGAGCAACCTACCGGAGAGCGATGACAAGAATTTTTGATGATCTCATCCACAATCAAGTCGAGTGCTACGTGGATGATGTGGTCATCGAAAGCAAAGTAAAGGAAAACCACTGTATGATTTGAGAATTGTTTTCGAGCTATTAAGACAATTTAACCTTAAGATGAATCCCTTAAAATGCGCCTTCGGCGTCACCTCCGAGAAATTCTTAGGATTTGTTGTCCGACATCGTGGAATTGAAATCGATCCGGAAAAGATAAAAGCCATCTTAGAAATGCCGCCTCCCAAAACCTTAAAACAACTACGATCTTTTCAAGGGAAGTTGGCATATCTTCGACGCTTTATCTCAAACTTGTCAGGTAGGTGACAGCCTTTCTCGGCACTGGTTAAAAAGGACGCCAAATTTATTTGGGAAGAAAAATGCCAGAAGGCCTTCGAGGGCATTAAGCAATATTTAATGACACCTCCTGTCTTAGCAGCCCCAGTCTCAGGTAGACCGCTGATACTTTATACCGCGGCTTTAGACGACTCTCTCGGAGCCTCGTTAGCCTGAGTCAATGATGAGGGTAAAGAAAATGCTCTTTACTACCTAAGCCGTCGTTTACTTCCGACAAAAATAAGGTATCCCGCAATTGAAAAGCATTGTTTGGCCCTGATCTTCGCCGCTCAAAAGCTCAGGCACTACATGCTTTCTCATAAGGTCAACCTGATCTCGAAATTTAATCCATTGCAATACTTGATGACCCGTCCGACGCTTTCGCGGACTTGCCGGATGTTCAATGATATTATTGCAATTCGATATAACTTTCGTGCCTCTTCGTGCCGTAAAGGGACAAGTCCTAGCGAGACTTCCTCGCAGCGACACCCTTTGCCGGCGAATCTCCACTCAATGATGACTTGCCGGATGAACAAATAATGAGCTTAGAAGACCCTGATGATCGACGTTGGGAATTATATTTCGATGGAGCATCTTCAGCACACAAAGATGAAGAATCGCAAGTGATAGTGCCCGGTAAGGCAGGGATCGGATTAATCTTTATAACACCAGAGCGGGGGATATTGAAATACTCCTACCACTTGACAGAGCCGTGTACGAACAAAGAAGCAGAATACGAAGCCCTCATAACAGGACTAGAATTAACTATTCAAATGGAGATAACAAACATCAACATCTACGGGGATTCGCAGTTAATCATTCAACAGATCGCCGGACAGTACAAAATTTTAAAGCCAAGACTCGAGCAATACTTCCAGTATGCCATGAAACTGTTGGAACAAATTCCGAATGTGACGATCTACAAAATTCCCAGGAAAGAAAATGCTTTAGCAGATGCGTTAGCCCATCTCGCAAAAGAATTTGCCTGCTTGCAAGATGAATCAGTGGAAGTGTTAGTTCACGGACGTTAGGTCCTATCACAGCTCGACATAGACACAATACACAAATCAGAAAAAGAAAAAAAATTAGTTGCAGCAGTGACAGAAAACACAGAAGATTGGCGACAACCATTAATAGACTACTTGCAAACAGGAAAACTACCAGATGATAGGTCGTTAGCCCATCGGATCAAGAAAAGAACTGCGTCCTACGCATTAGTAAACAACACGTTATACGAAGGTCTTTCGATCAAATGTGGCTAAGGTGCCTAAGCGGGTCCGAGGCCCGTGAAATTGTTAAAGAGGTGCATTCGGGACTCCGTGGCGCTCACCGATCGGGTCCGAAGATGAAAATGAAAATTAAAAGACTAGGGTACTATCGGCCCTCGATGATGACCGACTGCATGAAAATCGCCAAGAGCTGTCACCAATGCCAAGTGCACGGAGTGGTTCTACACCAACCTCCAAATATGCTACATCCGACAATTGCGTCGTGGCCATTTGAATGTTGGGGCACGGATATAGTGGGTCCAATAGAACCACCATCTTCAAAAGGACATCACTTCATTCTTGAGGCTACAGATTACTTTTCCAAGTGGGCGAGGCGGTTCCACTCGGAGAAGTGAAAGCACACCACGTGCTACGGTTTTCAAGAACCAAGTCGTCTACCGTTTCGGAGTGCCGCGCGAGATCATCTCGGATAATGGGTCGGCATTCATAAGCACACAAATCAACAATTTTGTCGGGAGACACGGAATCGGCCGGCGATATTCAACAATTTACTACCCAAGAGCAAACGGCCTTCGTCGAAGCTTTTAATAAAACTCTCGTTCAAATCTTAAAGAAAACCTTGGACGATAATAAGAGAAATTGGCACGAGAAGTTGTTAGAAGCCTTGTGGGCCTACCGGACAACCTTCGAACTCCTACTCAAGCTACACCTTACGCTCGGTGTATGGGTCCGAGCGAGTGTTACCTTTAGAGGTCCGAGCTTCCTTCACTCGGAATTGCGGTTGCAAACAAAATCACGACGGAAGAGAATGCCAAATTACGACTAGAATAATTGGAAAGCCCGGAAGGGAAAAGGCTTGCAGCGCGACGAGATTTAGAACTATACCAAGCTAAGATGGTTCAAGCCCATGACAGACTGGTCCGCCCAAGAACCTTCAAAGTTGGTGACTTAGTTCTCGTTCTCAAAAGACCTATTCTTGCACACCGCAAGATAGGAGGAAAATTTGAACCCACTTGGGAAGGGCCATTTGTGGTTGAGGCAGTCTACTCAGGAGGCTCCTACCAGCTAGTGAATTGCCGAGGGAACGACATATGCTTCCGATCAATGGACGATACTTGAAAAAGTATTACGCTACCTAATGTTTCGAAGGAATGGATTTTTCATCCCTAGAAGCACGGGTGAAGTAATTACTTATGACCGGGTCCGAACCCAAAAATAATAAAAAAATGTGCTAAAATAAATAAAATCATGATAATAAAGTTTTCCTTGTTTTCTTTTCCAAATCAAAATCTCTTTCCTAATCTTATCCCACTTCATTCCTGTTGAATTTAAAAATATGAAAGGAATAATAAAAAAAAAATTGTCTTTAAAAAACATTTTCTTAATGTTCTTGTTCTTAGTACAGCCCCTGATCCTTTTCCTTGTCTTTTCGCAGGGAAATGTCGAACGGGCGGTTGGTCTCGAACTTTAGAAATGGCGTAAGCCTTGCACTCGACGAAAAGAGGGTGAAAGATGGAGCAATAATCGAGATTGACTCGGACTTCGCACCAGCAGGCCTGCAATACGAGGAAAGTGACTGGGTCCCAGTTGACCGAGAGGAACTGCCCAGTCAGACAGTAATGAAAGTGGGTGGCCCAAGCCACCAATCCAAGACGACGAAAAGAAAAACAAACACCGAAGAAGACAAGAGAATCAAATCGCGTAGTCGCTACAGCGGAGGGCGAGCTTGTCGCCGCCGCGCCCATAGAGATTCGGGAAGTTCGAAGAGCTATTCTCACGACGAACTCAACGAAGAAATAAAAATCGCCGTATCCGCAAGATGTTAACTAAATTAGCGACGGACCAGGTGCGACGAGGCGATTGCTACCGCCGGCACATACACTTCGAGGACACCGGTTCACCGGGGACTCGAAGAAAGGACGCCGACTCCGAGGATAACAGAAGAGACCGGGGAAATCTTAAGAAGAACAGAAGAAAGAAGGCTACAACGCCACCAGTCAAAGCCACCGGTAATGCATAACCTTGTCGCAGAAGCAACCCCGGAGGATGTCCCGACGGACACCATCCCCGAGGAGCCGAGGTATGCAGGAGAACGTGAAGGGAATGAGCCATATATCCCACAATACGTCACCAGGCATCGCCATTTGCAAATTATTCCAGAATACGAGCTAGAAAGGATGCAGAATGTCGAGAAGAAAACTTTTGAATACTTCGAGAGAATCAGAGGCAGGAGGATCAATATACTAGAGGGCCTCGAGCTACATACAGACGTGTTCTCAGAGCACGAACAACAACAAATCGTGGACTGCATCCGGGATTTGAAAAGAATGGGCCGAGCGGGCCGCCTAAGAGAAAACACTTACTCAGAACCCCGGAGATGGATGCCAGGGAAAGGTAGAATTACCATGCAAGTGTGGATGCTGCTACAACTTCGCGAGAAGACGGGAAGGGAAACCCACCGGGAATACTCCATCATGGCCGAGTGGATCCAATGCCGTTAGTCATCAAAAGGATGGTAAAAAGAATGATAACATGGAGGGTACCGCCGGCAGATTGCATACCCAACAGTTGCATCATTAACATTTACAAGAAGGGTGATCGCATACCCCCGCACATAGATCACCACGACTTTGTCGGACCTTACGCACTGTTTCTTTTACGAACGAATGTGATATCATGTTCGGATGTGACCTCCGAATAGCGAGCCCGAGTGAGTTCCGAGGGCCGCAAAGATACCATTACCGGTAGGTTCCGTCATGATACCGAAGGGCAACGGAGCGGATGTCGCTAAACATTGCATACCGGGAGTACCGGTGAAGCGGATCTCGGTTACTTTCGAAGGATGGACGACAGGAAGACACCTTATCACTTCCAGCCAGACCCGGAGCTAGAAAGCCTTCGGCCTTACGAGCTGTGAGTTACATGGAAAGTATCACACCTCCAACGTACATCCACACGGCATCCTTGCCAAGGATGGCCTGGAAGGTGATGTTATTGACCATGTACCTCACTATTCAGACATGGATTTTTGACAGATACCTTTTTGGATGGATCGACAAAGATCATACATAGTCCGTTTTGAGTCTACATGGATTGTATGAGATGTATTCCAGATCGAGTTGTATTATGTATCTTCAGCATGATTGGAATGAAAGTGACCATGTCACATTTTTGGCCTTCACCTCTTTTGTGCAAGTTGACTGAGAAACGCCACTAAAGTTAAATGAACTTCAAACAAAGAACAGAAACGAAACAAGAAAAAAAAGAATGAAAGAAAACCTTCCTTAAAAATCTAAATAAAAAATGATGAACTCCAAATTCACGATAAAATAACATTTGAATCGTTAAAGGACAAACAAAATGAGCACAAATTTTAAATCAAATTCAAATTCAACTTTCCAGATTCCAAATCAAATTTTAAATCAAATTCAAATTCAACTTTCCAGATTCCAAATCAAATCTCAATCAAATTTCAAATTCAATCTTTCCAAATTTCAAATCAAACCTACATCAAAATTCAAACTCTTGGAGTTGAGGATTTTACATCCGAGACTGCATTGCTTTAGGATTCATTCCCTATCGCAATGAAATACATCAAATTCAAACTCTTGGGGTTGAGGATTTTGCATCCGAGACTGCATTGCTTTAGGATTCTTTCCCTATCGCAATGAAATACATCAAATTCAAACACTTGGGGTTGAGGATTTTGCATCCGAGACTGCATTGCTTTAGGATTCTTTCCCTATCGCAATGAAATACATCAAATTCAAACTCTTGGGGTTGAGGATTTTACATCCGAGATCGCATTGCTTTAGGATTCTTTCCCTATCGCAATGAAATACATCAAATTCAAACTCTTGGGGTTGAGGATTTTACATCCGAGACTGCATTGCTTTAGGATTCTTTCCCTATCGCAATGAAATACATCAAATTCAAACTCTTGGGGTTGAGGAATTTGCATCCGAGACTGCATTGCTTTAGGATTCTTTCCCTATCGCAATGAAATACATCAAATTCAAACTCTTGGGGTTGAGGATTTTGCATCCGAGACTGCATTGCTTTAGGATTCTTTCCCTATCACAATGAAATACATCAAATTCAAACTCTTGGGGTTGAGGATTTTACATCCGAGACTGCATTGCTTTAGGATTCTTTCCCTATCGCAATGAAATACATCAAATTCAAACTCTTGGGGTTGAGGATTTTACATCCGAGACTGCATTGCTTTAGGGATTCTTTCCCTATCGCAATGAAATACATCAAAATCAAATTCTTGGGGTTGAGGATTTTACATCCAAGACTGCATTGCTTTAGAATTTTTTCCCTATCGCAATGAAATACATCAAAATCAAATTCTTGGGGTTGAGGATTTTACATCCAAGACTGCATTGCTTTAGAATTCTTTCCCTATCGCAATGAAATACATCAAAAATCAAACTCTCGAGGTTAAGGATTTTACATCCGATACCGCATTGCTCTGAGAACTCTCCTCATTGTAATGATTCAAATCTAATCAATCCAATTTTCTTTTGAGGTTGAAGATGTTACATCTAAAACCACAAAATTCCAATTTTCATTTCAAGTTCAAATCCCTTCAAATTAACTTTGACAAAACTTCAATTTAAATTGAAACTCAAACTAAAATCTGAGCTCACACATCAAAGCTTAAACTGAAACAAAACGAAATCTAAATTGGAATTCTCCCAGGTTATATGATTTGGGATTCACCTCATTTTCCTTTCCCAGCCGAGAATTCGGGAATCTCAGGTCTCGGAGAGATACTTGACACTCCCCAGCGGAAACTCTCCTACTCTGTCCTAAGTTAGTCACTTGGACTTTTGTGTTGGTATCGTTGATCGCTTCGGTAAACACCAATACGTGCGGTGTGCTCCGTCAGCTCACCACACCTATTGGGGGTCCATTTGTTGACCTCATTTTTTATGAGGTCTCCTCTTCTTCTCTTTAGTACTTAGGATCTAGCCTTAGGCTTTTCCTTTGACTAATCTTAGAGGACTAGAAGTGGAACCCACCCTTTAGAAATTTCAAACCACTTCTTAACTCCCTGCAAACTCCAAAAACTTGACTGTAGACCCCTAATCACCTAGAGGGTTGAAATCAAATGTGGAAGTTTAAAGGATGAGTTCCTATAGGACTCTTTGGCCTTAGGACTGCCCCGGGTGGCCCGGTCGCGGTGAGGGCCGACTTACACATACACTACATTTATACACTACACTTTCACACACCTCCTAAAACCACACCCATACCCAACTTGATCTTCTGACTCATAAAGGTGATTCACATGGATGGTCCTTAACCCCTAAGCCTTTGGCTAAGAGGGTTAGGAACAACATAGTGGATGCCTCAAATGAGTCCCTTCATGGCTCATGTGGTCTAGATATGGCTTCATGACTCAACCAATATAATTTCATTCTACTTACATTCACCTAATCTTCAATTTTGCAAATTTTTAATTTTTGACCCCCGGGACCCTACACCCGCTTAGCTTACCCAAAACCCTTGAAACCACCCAAAATTTGCAAAATCACCTAAATTACCCAAAATTCCTCAAAATCAAACCCAAACATTCCCACATTACTCAAATTGATCATCCATACCCAAGAATACCAAAAATTCCAAAAATACCTCCCAATACCCTCCAAATACCCAAAATACCCCTCTTAGCCAAAAAAATCCAAAAATTCAGAAAATTCCCAGAAAATTCCAAAAAATCCCAAATATTACCAATTTCATTTTGTTCAACTACACCATGGGCCAATTTTGTCAATTTACCCCACTTTTATCAAAATCCCCAATTTGACCCATTTTTAACCCTAAGTGAACCCAATGTCAAACCAAACCTACCCAATTGACCCAAATTCTGGTCCAATTCAATTCTAAACTTCAATTCAACATTCCCAACACCAATCTAGGCCAGATTCAAGTCCAATTTGATTGACATTTGGATCCAATTTCACTTTTGGCCTTAAAGCCCAATTTGGACCCATGACCCAAACCTAACCCAAACTAACCCAATTCAACTCCAATTAACCCCAAATCTTTTCTAAACCTTCCTTAACATTCCCACAAACAAAACACTAACATGATTTGCCCAAAATTTAGACCCAAACCCCACTCAAATTCAACCCAAAGCTAAAAGGCCCAATTTTGACCTAAACCCAAACCTAACCCAAATAAGCCCAAACCCCAAAATCAAAACCCAACCAAAGCCAAAACCTCTTTGAAACACTCCCATAAACATTTACCAACATTTATTTTACATCAATTTCAACCCTAGCCCAACATTGGCCCAAGTTAGCCCAATTTGACCTATATTGGCCCATTCACCAAGGAAGCCCAAATTCAACCCAATTCAAACCCAAATCACTCCCAACTTGCTTCAAATCACTCATGACACATCCATGAACTGAACCCAACATTTGTTTGGCCCAATCCTTCACAAAATTCCCATCCATAAATTTATTTTCAAACCAAAAGCCCACTTTCTTAAACCTTCCTAAAAGCCCAAACTTCATGCTAAAGCCCATATGACAAATTCTTCTCATCATACCCTTAATTAAAATCATCCCTAAGTTCAAATCAATCATCAAATGGTTCCAAATCAAGCCATGTGCCAAATCCCATCAAATCACTCCTAAATTACCAAAATTCCTAAAAACCTCTTTCATGAAAGTTGACTTAGCTTTTTCCAAGCCAAAGGTGAGCCATGAAGTCATGCATGAGCCACATGTGAGCCATGAAAGCCTTGGACACTTCACCATACCCAAAATGGCAAGAAGAGGGGACCCTTTAATGATTCTCTTAAGAGTGATTAACCACTCCCATGTTTCCCCTAACTCTTGCTTAAGCTTAATTGTACTTGGATTGTGACTTGACCCCACTAATCAAGCTGATCCAAGTGACTTTCCCTTCAGCCCAAATTGGCCTTGGAGGGTGAACCTAACCCAAAATCAAGGGTTGACCCATTTAGACCCCAAAACTAGCCCTTTCCAATTCCATTTTGATTCAAACCCTTTACACATGTCCATGGCCAATTGACTGCACAAACCTCCAGCCCTGACCCACCTGGACCTGAGGGTGACCCATGCCTGCCGGCCAGCCGCCTGGGTCGCCGGAAAACACCATGGCCGAGACCTTGGGAGGAGCCAAACTTTGGAATTCCACCTTGCTGAGTTGCCCCATGCCCAATGGCCACCATGGCTGTTCTTCCCTTGACCTAGCGAGCTGATCCCAAGCCCTAACTCCCCCTGGGAGGCCCTCCACCCTCTCCTATTTAAACATCACCTCCTCTCGGCCATGAGGGGTGCTGAACCAGACCTTACTGAAACTCTGCCAAAATTGCTCCAGATCATTCTCCATACTTAGAGCAGTTGATCCCCAGTGCCAATTTGCCCTAATCCCCACCAACAGAGCCCAATTTCTCAGTCAAAATTCCACCCAAAACCAGGACACTTCTCCACAGTGGATCAATCCTCAAATTGATTGGTCCTACACCTTCACCAGACCAAGGGAAGAAGTCCACCGAGCAAAAGCCCCCTCTCCGAGCCACCCATCCGTTCCGGACTTCAAGCTTTGTAATCGAGCTTGGTCGAAATCATACCTAGGCAATTCACCGGACCGGGAGACCTCATCCGGGGCTCTGTCGGGATCCAATCGAAGGTGACACAACCCTCAGATTGAAGCTACACTTCTCTGAGCAAAGGTATGAGCTAACTCTTTATCCCGAGCTTCTGGAGATTCTTCATTTCAAATGCCTTAATTTCAATGCATGATCACCGTATAGATGTATTCGTCTCTTCAAGATGAATCCATAGAGCATAACAACATGAAAATCCGTTGAGAAATGAGTGAGTTCTTAGGGTTTTAGTGTGGACGGTTCTCGGGTGAGGACGCTTGGGGACGATGAACGGATGCCGTTCATTCCATACACGCGCGGACGGACGGCCGGGATCGCACCGGATGAGGAGACGGAACGATACGGCGGGCCCCGGAGCGCTGAGTCAGATGGCGGCGTCGAATCAAAAAGCGCCACGCGGCGCTTCGGAGATGCTAAGGTTGACGCGGCGCCGATTCGGATAAATAGAAAAATAGGGATTTTCTTATTTATTTAATTCCCTAAACTTAAAAAATGCATAACTTTGTGTAGAAAAATCAGAAAAATAAAATAAAAATACCCTCTTGCTCAGTGAACAGAGGAGAATAATGTGGAAAAGGAATCATTTAATTTCATTAAGTATTTTATTTTTAATGATTTATTTACCCTCTGCATTGTTTTAATTCTCCATACATATAGGAAATTCACCATGGCATGAGACCATAGGGCTTTTGAAGCCTATGAATTTGGGAACATTCCTTGAATTTTCCAAAGTCAGAGGCCATCCCTATGAGAAGTTATTGATTTTTCAAATTCATGTCACTGTTTTGAATATTTTAAATCCAATAATTAGCATGTTGTGAAATAAATTCTAGGAAAATTTGGTGATGTTTCTTATGACCAGAGGACCCTAGGAAAAATAGGTTTTGAATTAATTCACTTGGAATAACCCTAATTGGCTTAAACACCCAAAATAGGTCCTTAATTAATTAGAGCTAATCATACACCAAATTGACTTGAAATCAATTCTCCACTGACCTTTAGGACGAGAGGAACCCACCATAAAAATTTGAAGTCAATTGGACTTGGTTAGCCCTACTAAATGGGTTGATTAAGCCATTTAGCCAATTTAAACTTTAAAAATTCATAACTTTCAAAATGCTTTTCAAAAATTCACCAAATTGGTTTTTGAGCCTCTCTGATATCAGGGGAATTTAAGAAAATTAAAATTTCAATTTTCTAAAAAAGTTAATTTTTTGCATTATTTTAATATTTTAATAAATAAAAAATAATGAAAATCAAAAAAATAATAAAATTCACTAAAATGTCACATTTTGAATTCTAATCACTTAGGACAAACCCCCTATTTTTCTTAAGTCTCTATAATGAGATATTAAATTTTAAAGCCCTAAGGTAATTTTAAAATTTAAAAAATGTATATTTCTAGTATTCACATTAAAAAAATTCTAATAAATCAAAGAAAAATAAAAAAATTTTAAAATTGATTCTCTGATTTCCTTGATATCAGAGAGATTTTTGAAAAATATAAAATTCATTTTTTCAACCTTTATTTTATTTTTAAATTAATTAATACTCCAAAACTCAAAATAATTATAATAAAAAGAATATAACTCAAAAATCACCAAAATTGGTCCAAGTGGTCCTCTGGTCATTAGGAATGTTCCATAATTTTCTTAAGGACAGAAACTTTCCCTTGGTCATATTATTAAATTTTCCTTGGAAATCCCTATTTTCCACCAAAAATAATTACATAAATAAATTAAATACAGAAAAATCACATTTTCTCCTCTCATGTCTTTATTGACATATGAGTGAAGTCACATAAAAACTTCAAGTTCATTTAAGCTCAATTTAGTGAGTTATGAAATTATTAAGCTTGAAGGGCAAAATGGTAATTAAAATTTTAATCTTTAATTAAAACTTTAGGCTTAATAAAATTAAAGGGTAAAATACTTGATCCTAATCTGATTTGGATGATTGAAATTTAAATAATTAAAGGGTAGAAACCTATTAAACAATTTAAAAATAATTGAAATGAACTTTAATTAAATAATTGATTAAATTTGGAGGAATAATAAAATTGGAATTATTAAAATAGGGATATTATTAGGAAGAGATTTGTTCTTTAATTTAAGAATCCCTAAATTAATCATCTCAATGATATTTAATTCCTAATTAAAATGATAATTCAAATTTAAGATTTAAAATGCTAAAAGACTTAATCATTAAATTGAATTAAAATTAAATTATTTAAATCAAACCTTTTAAAATAAAATATTAAATTAAAATTAAAAATAAAATAAAATTAAAATTAAAATTAAATTAAATTAAATTAAATTAAATTAAATTAAATTAAATTAAATTAAATTAAATTAAATTAAATTAAATTAAATTAAATCAAATTAAATTAAAATTAAATTAAATTAAATTAAATTAAATCATATCAAATCAAATTGAATTAAATTAAATTAAATAATAGAATCAAATTAAATTAAATTAAAATTAAAACTAAACTAAATTAAATTAAATTAAAGTTAAATTGAATTAAAAATAACATCACCTAAGACATAAAGAAATTCAAAAATAAAACAACTTGAACACTATTCCAAACTTAAGCCCATTAATTCAAATTAAGTTAATTCATAAATCATTTGAACATCCATTTGCCCTCGAAAGCTCCTGTTGTCATAACTCCTAAATGGAGTATTAAGTGAAGTGTTACTTCATTCATAAGATATTCAAATGTCCTAGTTCACTGAGCAGGATAATAAACTTGAACTCCAGGATGATTAATTCATTTGTATAATTAAATTCTCTTGGACTTAAAATAATCCTAGAAATATTGAAAAGAGGTTTAAGACTCGTCTTAAGCACTTCCTCGATATGATAGGATATTTATAAGAACAATTGAATTTAATTGTTCTTCGATGAAGAAAATCGTCCTCAAACCAAAATACAAGAACCTAGCCGTCATAGGAGATGACTAGCTATAGGATTAGGAACTTGGTAGAAAACCATAACCCTTCCCTTAGCTTTACCTAGGAATCTGCTTTAAATGCTTAAATATTCTAATTGTGTTTTAAGCGCAGCTTGGGATGACGGGAAGACCCTTCAGGTACGCTTTTATTTTATTGTAATTTACCTTATTGCAATTTATTTAATCGCATCGCACTTAGTTTTTCTTGCATGATAAAAAACTGTTCCATGAAAACCCACACCTTTAGGATAGCCCCTAAAACTGAAACCAAAACTAAATTAAAAGTCATTACAAGATAAAATTCACCGCCACAACATTTCAAAATATAAAACAACTCAAAATTTAATCACAAACAAAATAACAAAACTACAACTACAACTAAATTAAAACGTCTTGTTGGATGATCGGGAATACCTCGGATGATGTAACCTACGTGTTGCTAACGGGATTTCCCACGGTCTAAATGAAAGTGTGGAACTCATTCAGTTGAGTTTAGCAAATTCATCTGGACTAAGTGAATCCGATAAAAATAACGATGCCGGAAGGATAGAACCGTGGGATCTTAACCGGTGTTGTTATAATCAACTTTAAGATTTGTTTAATTAAAGTATTAAAAAAAAACACCTGGATTTTAAGATTTTCTCTAAACCAAAACACTTCTCTTATCTCCTGATTTATGATTTCTAAAACTAAACCTCTGCAACAACAAGGAGCTCGGAGCATGGTGGGCGACACGGCCATCTTCGTCGACGAAAACAACTCTACATCAGCTAAACATTCCTAGAATTAAACAACAAAGCCATAGGACTTCGAGGAAGTTTGCCTAGTGCAACATAAATCCCCAACTCTTCGTTAGGCATTTGCATGATCATATCATGTAAATTAAGCCCTAACCGGTCTTAGGACTCCGAGGTAGTCGTCCGATACGACATAAACCCTCACATCTTCGAGGTTATTTGTATGATTTTATCATACGAATATAAGTCCTAACTAATTAAAATTGGTAAGATCAAAATACTAAATAAACATTAGGGCTTTCCTAAATCCAAGCCAAACAATAGGACAGTCGGGAAATTACCGGAGTTCGCTTCGAATCTGTGATTTCTCCTACCTTTCTTCCTTTAGATTCCCAAAATAAAGTGTTCCAAATTTGATCCATTCCCTATAGAAATTCCAAAATTCAATCCTTTGAAAACTTAAACTTTGAAATTCTTGAGGGCAGAACTAATGATTATTATCGAGAGTTTTCTTAGGTGATTCCCGTCGCTTAAGATGTAATTGACTATAGGGGCATGCCCTTATAGGGAACTTTAAGAACCCAGGTAATATAAACCCTGCTTAATTCATTTATATTAAGCAGGGGAACTTGTCAGCTTATAAAATTGGTTCGCAGACCAAACGGACGTCACAAATCTTCTAATTTATTTAATCGAGCCCCATCATCAGGCAGTGTGTCTATTCTTCGGGATAGATACACGGTTTGTGATGCGGTGCTCGTTTATATAAACTATTTGGGATGTGAGATCGGTTTGATTTCATATCTTAAAATTTTCAAATTTAAAATTATTTTCAAAATCAAATACTACTTTTCAAATTATTTATTTAAATTAAATTAAAAATTCACCGACAATTTCTGTAGGCGACCCCCTTTCCAAAGTACAACATTCAACCTAAAAATATGCCGACAGGCATCTTTCTTTCTTTGCCAATTTTTTTATCACAGCTTGTAGCCGAGCAAATGGCGTAGTCTTAACCCTTTTTCTTTTGTAGTTACTATAGTATGCAGGTGGGGGTAATGTAGCGGCAATCCTTCGGACGACTTCTTCATCCGATGCAGCAGAGAGGGGGTGAAACATACTCCCTTCCAACAGAGGTATATACTCAGGCAGTTCTTCTCTTTCCTCAAGAATTTCTTCTAGAAATGCAACTTTAGCAGCTTTGGCTTTCTCGATCCTGGTGATCTTTCTACTTCTATTTCTCCTTTGAGTCCAAGTTAGGGGTGCAACTCTTGAATTGGACCCAATCTTGAAAACAGATGGTATTGTACCAAAATCTGTACCCTCCACGGTGACAGGCTCATCACAGGCTTGGATTTCCTTCCCCTTCAGTTTGGCAGAAGCCGGGTAGGTGCAAAGATGACTAGACTGGTGGGGGAAGAGACAACAGTCCTCCTATGAATAGCCGTACTTCTTTCAACTAGAAACCTTTGCAGGGGAGGGAATTCTTGAGTCGACTTCAAGTTGAACTCAATTACGGGCTCCTCAGTTTCTAGCACTTTATCCATTAGTGCGAAGAGAGTGACGTCAGCAAACATAATATCTGTGTTGTCGAATCCTTATTCAAAATGGATGATCCCATTGTCAGGCAGCTCATCCTTATAGACGGCGAAATCCATTCCATTGGTGAAGGAGAAAATTAACTTTGGGGTAGTCATTTTCTGCAGTGTAGATTCCGAACGTCAGTCCCGAATTACACTTCCTTTTGTCGAAAAACATAGGACAAAAAAGAAAGAGTCCGAACACATTTTCGTTTATCTTAATATATTTATGATTTAAAAGAGCTTGTTTATTAAAGGGTTGTTAATTAGAGGATTTGTTTGATAGGAAAAAAATGATTAAAGGTATAGAAAAGGTAAAGGACCCCATTCAGAATTGGAAAGGAAGAGAAAGTCTCGTAAGACTTCTCAACCCGAAGGACCGCTCCTAAGATAAAACCTATTGGGGGTCCAACCCACCTCAGAAAAGAGGTAAAAGGATTTCTGAACCTCTCTATTTAGTGGTGTCTAAACAGTGGCTCCTAAATTCGAGAGAAGTTGGCTATACCCGTTCAAGATAGAAATGAACGTGGTATGCCAACCGAAAGAATGGTAGTTTGCTCCACTAGGGACATGGATGCACTACCGATTTATGAAAGCAAAACCATCTGATCAAAATGGAGAGAGGAACCAGTCCCCAGCGGAGTCACCAGAAGTTGTCGGCAAATTTTTTAGGTTATGTACTTTGAAAAGGGGTCTCCTACAGAAGTTGTCGGTGAATTTTTTTGATTTTAAATTTAATTTAAATATATATATAATTTAGAAAGTAGTATTTGATTTTGAAAATAATTTTGAGTTTGAAATTTTTAAGATATGAAATCAAACTGATCTCACATCCCAAATAGTTTATATAAACGAGCACCGCACCACAAACCGTATATCTATCCCGAAGAATAGACACACTTGCTTGATGATGGGGCTCGGTTAAATAAACTAGAAGATTTGTGACATCCGTTTGGTCTGCGAACCAACTTTATAAGCCGACAAGTTCCCCTGCTTAATATAAAGAAATTAAGAAGGGTTTATATTACCTGGGTTCTTAAAGTTCCCTATAAGGGCAAGCGTATCGGCATATTTTTAGGTTGAGTGTTGTTTTTAGAAAGTCGCCTACAGAAATTGTCAGCGAATTTTAGATTTAATTTAAATATATATATATTTTGGAAAGTAGCATTGATTTTGAAAATAATTTTGAGTTTGAAAATTTTAAGATATGAAGGCAAACTTATCTCACATCCCAAATAGTTTATATAAACGAGCACCGCATCACAAACCGTCTATCCCGAAGAATAGATACACTGCTTGATGATGGGGCTCTGTTAAATAAACTAGAAGATTTGTGACATATGTTTGGTCTGCGAACCAATTTTATAAGCCGACAAGTTCCCCTGCTTAATATAAAGAAATTAAACAGGGTTTATATTACCTGGGTTCTTAAAGTTCCCTATAAGGGCAAGCCCCTATATTTAATTACATCTTAAATGATGGGAATCATTTAAAAAAACTCTCGATAATCATCAGTGGTTTTGCTCTCAAGAATTTCATAGTTTAAGGTTTCAAAGGATTGGATTTTGGAAATTTCAATAGGGATTAGCTCAAATTTGGAACAGTTTATTTTAGTAGTCCAAAGGAAGATAAGTAGGAGAAGCTGAGGATCCAAGAAGAACCTTGGCAACTTCCCAAACTATCCTATGGTTTGGTTTCAATTTGAGAGTATATTTAATGTTTCAATCCTGCCAATTTTAATTAATTAGGACTTATATTTGTATGATATGATCATACAAATAGCCTCGAAGATGTGAGGACTACCACGGAGTCCTAAGACCGGTTAGGGCTTAATTTACATAACATTATTATGTAAATTCTGAAAAGTTGAGGATTTATGTTGCACTAGGCAAACTACCTCAAAATCCTATAGTTTGATTGTTAAATTCTAGGAATGTTTAGCTGATGTAGAGTTGTTTTGCTGACGAAGATGGCCGTGCTGCCCACCGTGCTCCAAGCTCCTTGTTGTTGCAAAGGTTTAGTTTTAGAAGGTGAAAATCAGGAGGTGAGAGAAGTGTTCTGGTTTAGAAAAAGTCTTATGTTTAAGTATTTTTAATGTTTTAATTAAAACAAATCTTAAAGTTGATTATAACACACCGATTAAGATCCCACGGTTCCATCATTCCGACATCGTTATTTTCATCGGATTCACTTAGTCCAAATGAATTTGCTAAACTCAACTGAATGAGTTCCACACTTTCATTTAGACCGTGGGAAATCCTGTTAGCAACACGTAGGTTACATCATCCGAGGTATTCCCGATCATCCAATGAGACGTTTTAATTTAGTTGTAGTTGTAGTTTTATTGTTCTGTTTGTTAATAAATTTTGAGTTGTTTTATATTTTGGAATGTTGTGGTGGCGAATTTTATCTTGTGGTGACTTTTAATTTAGTTTTGGTTTCAGTTCAGGGACTATCCTAAAAGTTTTGGTTTTCATGCAACAATCTTGTTTAACATGCAAGAAAAAGTAAAGTGCAGTGCATGTAAGTAAATTACAATAAAGTAAATTGCAATAAAATAAAAGCGTACCTGGAGGGTCTTCCCGTCATCCCAAGCTGCACTTAAAACACATGTTAAGGCATTTAAATATTTCAACAAGTTCCTAGGTAAAGCTAAGGGACAGATATTTGTTGTCTACCAAGATCCTAGTCCTATTGCTAGTCATCTCCTATGACGTCTAGGTTGTTGGTTTGGTTTAAGGATGATTTTCCTCATCAAAGAACAATTAAATTCAATTGTTCTTATAAAATATCTTGTCATATTGAGGAAGTGCTTAGGACTAGTCCTAAACATCTTTTCAATACGTCTGGGATTATTTTGAGTTCAAATGAATTTTATTGTATTGGTGAATCAATCATCCAATGATTTTTATTTTTTTTGTTTCTTGCTCAGTGAACTTAGGACATTTGAATATCTTATGTGTGAAGTGACATTTCACTTAATACTCTAATTAAGAGTTATAATAATTAAAGCCTTTTAAGGGCAAGTCGGGTTGTTGAGAATTTTAATGATTTTTAATTTTAAGTTTGAGTTAATGATTTAAAGTATTTTAATTTAATTATGGGGTTTTAATTAATAATTTTATGTTTGGAATAGTGTTCAAATTATTTATATTTAATTTAAATCTTTACACTTTCAATTACCTCAGTATTTAAGATTGATGTTCAAGTTTTAAATTTACTTAGATAGAAAGAGGTGTTGAAATTATTGGTATGTTTTGATTTAACTCTTAATGATTTCATTTAGGTTTGCTGTTAAGTGATTTTAATTTAATTTAATTTTATTTAATTTGATTTAATTTAATTTCATTTCATTTTAATTTAATTTTTAATTTAATTTTAATTTAATTTAATTTTAGTTTCAATATTTTAAATTAAATTTAATTTAATTAATAAGGTGTTAATTTAATTTAACTTAAACTTTAACTTGACTTAATTTAATTCCAAGATTTTAAATTAAATTTTAATTGTTGGACCATTTAACATTTTAAGCTTTAATTCATTTAAGGGTTACCTTCTTTTAATTTTTTAATTTATTTAGTTTGAATTATTATTTTAATTTTTAATTAAGAATTAAATATTATTGAAGTTACTTATTTAGAGATTTTTAAATTAAAGAATAAATATCCTCTTAATAATATCCCTATTTTAATAATCCAAATTTAAATATATATATTCTTTCCGAAATTTAAATTATTTAGTTAATTAAAGTTTCATTTTGATATTTTCAAAGTGTTTAATGGATTTCTACCCTTTTAATTACCCTAAGTTTCAATCATCCAAGAGAAAGTTAAAATCAAATATTTTACCCTCCATTTTGATTAAATATAAAGTTTTAATTAAGGGTTAAAATTCTTAATTACCTTTATACCCTTTTAGGCTTATTTATTTCATAACTCACTAAATTGAGCTCAAATGAATTTAAAATTTTTATGACACCTCACTCACATGTCAATTGAGACATTTGAGGAGAAAATGTGATTTTTCTGAATTTAATTTATTTATATAATTATTGTTAGTAGAAAATTGGGGTTTTCAAAGAAAATTCAACAACATGACCATGGTAAAGTTTCTGTTCTTAAGAAAATTATGGGATATTCCTAATGACTAGAGGACCAATTGGACAAACTTTAGTGATTTTTTGAATTATATTTTATTTATTATAATTATTTTTAGTTTAAGAGTATTAATTAATTTTAAAATAAAATAAAAATTGAAAAATAGATTTTATATTTTTCCTAAATTTCTCTAATCTCAAGGAGTCCAGAGAAACAAATTTTACAATTTTATAATTTTTCTTTGATTTATTAGAATTATTTTAGTGAAAAAGGTTGAAAATTCATTTTTTAATATTAAAAATTACATTAAGCCTTTAAAATTCAATATCTTATCCTAGAGACTTAGGAAAAATACTTGGTTTGTTCCTAAGTGATTAGGATTCAAATTGTGACATTTTTATAATTTTTAATATTTTTTTTATTTTTATTATTTTTAATTATTAAAATATTAAAATATTGTGAAAAATCAACTTTTTTTAGAAAATTCCAATTTTAATTTTCCTAAACTCCCCTGATAGCAGAGAAGCTCCAAAACTATTTTTGTAAATTTTTGAAAAGTATTTTTGGAGTTATGAATTTTTAACGTTCCATTTTGCTTATAAGGCTTATCAATCCATTTGGTGGGGTTAAACAAGTCCAATTGATTTCAAAATTTTATGTAAGGTTCCTCTGACCCTAGAGAGCAATTGAGAATTATTTTCAAGTCAATTTGGTGTGTGGTTAACCCTAATTAATTCAAATTCAATTTTGAGAGTTTATGCCAATTAAGGTTATTATGAATGAATTAGCTCAAAATATATTTTTCATAGGGTCTCCTGGTCCTAAGAAACATCACCAAATTTTCCTAGATCTTATTTTACAACATTCTAATTATTGGAATTAAAATACCTAAATCAATGACATGAACTTGAAAAATCAATAACTTCTCACAGGGATGGCCTCTGACCTTGAAAAATTCAGGGAATGTTCCCAAGATCAGAGGCTTCAAAAGCCTTATGGTCTTATGCCATGGTGAATTGTATATGCAAATGAAGAATCAAAATATTGAAAATAGTAAATAAATTATTAAAAATAAAATACTCATCCAATTAACTTGTTTTCTTTTCCCCATTATTCTCCTCTGTTCACTGAGTAAGTGGGTATTTTTATTTTATTTTTGTGATTTTTCTATTCAAAGATATGAACTTTTGAAGTTCTGGTATTTAAATAAATCAAAAAAACCTAATTTCCTACTTATCCGACTCAGCGCCGCGTCATCCTCGTCCGGATCGAAAGCCCACGCGTCGCTCTATGATTCGGCACTGCCATCTGACTCAGAGCTCCAGGGGGCCGCGGTTTGCGTAACATTCCGCTGTATGGCTTGATCTCGACCGTCCGCTCGATACACGCGCGATCCAACGGCTCCTGGTCATCATCTATGACTGGTGTGCACTCGTGACCGTCCACACTCAAACCCTAATATCTCTCTCGATTCTCAATGGATTTTCGAATTCTTATGCTCTATGGATTCGTCTTGAAGAGACAAACACATCCATACAGTTTATAAGCTATGAAATTAACTCAAACAAAATGGAGAATTGCTGGAAGCTCGGGAGAAATAATGAGTTCATACCTTTGCTCAGAGAAGTGAAGCTTCGATCTGAGGGTTGTGTCACCTTCGATTGAGTCCAAGAAAGTTCCAGATGGAGTCTCTAGCTCTGGGGAAATGTCTAAGTATGAAAGTGTCCACAGCCTATTTCAAAGCTTGGAGGCTGGAGCAACTAGGTGGCCTGGAGAGGGGGCTTTCATTGGGGAACTCCTTCTCTTGGTCCTGTGCAGGTGTCGGTGAGTTTAATTTGGATTTGGTGGAGGTTCCAGAGATTTCCTATTTTTTATGTGGATTTTCAACTCAGAAATTGAGCTCTGTTAATGGGGTTTAAGGAAAAGGAACACTGGGGATCAATTGCTCTGGGTTAGGAGAAGGTCCTGGAGCAATTTTGGCAGAGTTTCCTTAAGGTATGGTTCATCACCTTGTTTGGCCGAGAGGTAAGTGGGTTTAAATAGAGGTGGCTGGAGGGCCTCCCAGGGGGGTTTAATGGCTTGGATCAACTGCTCAGGGCAAGGGAAGAACAACTGCAATGGCCATTTAGGTTGGGACAAGTCAGCTAATTCAAATTGAATTTTTGATTCAAATCAAGCCTCTCGGCCTGGTGGTTTTCGGCGGCTGTGGTGGCTGGCCGGCCAGGCATGGGTCACCCTCAGATTTAGGGAGGTCAGTGCTTGAGTTTTATGAGTTCAATTGGCAAATGCCAAGTGTGAAGGAGTTGAATCAAAGTGGAAGGGGGAAGAGATCATTTTGGGCTTGGTTTGGTCAAATGCATGGATTTGGGTTTAGTGTACCCACCAAGGCCTGATTTGGGCTGAAGGGAATCATATGGCTCAGCTGAATTGGAGTGGAGAAGTCTCCATCCATGGTGAGGTGGCTAAGCATGGTTTAGTGTGTATCATGGATGAGGTTAAAAAAGCTTAAAGAAGGCTTAAGAAAGGGGCCCCTCCATTTGCCATAAATGACATGGTGAGGTGTAAAAACTCTCATGGCTTCATATGGCTTGCAAATGGCGCACATTTGGCTTACATTTGGCTTGGAAAAGGTTGGCTTGTTTCATGAAAAAGGGTTTTAAGGATTTTTGGTATTGAGGGGTAATTTGGCACATGGCTTAGTTTAGAAAAATTCAATGATGAATTTGCAACATAGGGAATGATTTAATTAAATGGATGATGAGATGAAAGTGTCATGTAGGCTTTGGATTGATTTTGGGCTTTTGAAATGGTTTTGGATGGGCTTTTAAAATGTTTCAATGAAATGGGATTTTAGATTTAAAGATGGACCTTTGGATGAAAATTTTGTAAAAGACCATCCAAATAAATGTTAGGTTTAGTTTAGGGATGTGTCATGAGTGATTTGAATCAAGTTTAAAGTGATTTTGAATTGAATTGGGTTGAATTTGGGCGTTTTAGGTAAAGGAGCCAAAGTGGATCAAATTGGGCTAAATTGGGCTAAGGTTGGGCTAGTGTTGTATTTGATGTAAAATTAATATTGGGAAATGTTTGTGGGAGTGTTACAAGGAGTTTTCAACTTTGGTTGGGCTCTAATTTTGGGATTTGGGCCCATTTGGGTTAGGTTTGGGCTTAGGTCAATTTAAGGGATTTTGGTTTTAGGTTAGGTTTGGGTGGAGTTTAGGTTCAAATTTTGGGCAAATTAAGTTAGTGTTTTGTTTGTGGGAATGGTAAGAAGGTTTTAGAAAAGATTTGGGGCCAATTGGAGTTGAATTGGGCTAGGTTTAGGTCATGGGTCAAAATTGGGCCTTAAGCCCCAAATTGGAATTGGGCCCAAATGTCAATCAAATTGGACTTGGATTTGGTCTAAATTGATATTGGAGATATTTAATTGAATTTTAGAATTGAATTGGACCAAAATTGAGGTTAATTGGGGTGGTTTGGTTTGACATTGGGTTCACTTGGGTTTAAAATGGGTCAAATTGGGGTTTTGGTAAAAGTGGGGTAAATTGGCAATATTGGCCCATGGTGTAGTTGAACAAAATGAAATTGGGAATATTTTGGATTTTTGGGAATTTTCTGATAATTTTTAGAATTTTTGGATTTTTGGGGTAAAAGGGTATTTTGGTAATTTTGGGGGACTTAGGGGTATTTTTGGAAAATTTTTGTATTTTTCGCCGAAGATGGTCAATTTGAGTGGTGGGAAGTGTTTAGGGTTAATTTTGAGGAATTTTGGGTAATTTAGGTGATTTTGCAAATTTTGGGTAGTTTCAAGGGTATTTAGTAGGTTTGGTGGGTCCGGGGCCCCGGGGGTCAAAAACTGAACATTTGGAAAAATGAAGATTGATCAAGTTTGAGTGAAATTGAATCATTTTTGGTTAAGCCATGAAGCCATATTAAGCCCATATGAGCCATGAGAGGACTCATTTGAGACACTCACTATGTTGTTCCTAACCCTCTTAGCCAGGGGCTTAGGGGTTAAGGACCATCCATATGAATTACCTACATGAGTCAGGAAGTCAAGTTGGGTGAAAGTGTGGTTTTAGGACTTGGAATGTGTGAGAGAGTGTAGTATATGTGCAAGCCAACCCTCATCATACCAGGCCAAAAAGTCCTATAGGGAACTCATCCTTTAAACCTCCACATTTGATTTCAACCCTCTAGGTGATTACGGGTCTACAATCAAGCTTATGGGGTTTACAGGGAGTTAAGAAGTAGTTTGAATATATAAATGGTGGGTTCAATTTCGAGTCCTCTAAGATTAGTCAAAGAAAAAGCCTAAGGCTTGATCCTAAGTACTAAAGAGAGAAGCAAAAGACCTCACCAAAATTGAGGTCAACAAATGGACCCCCAATAGGTGTGGTGTGCTAACCAAGCACACCGCGCGTATTGGCGTTGACCGAAGAGATCAACTAAACTAACACAGATGTCCAAGTGACAAACTTAGGACGAACTAGTAGAATTTCCGCTGGGGAGTATCAAGTATATTTCCAAGACTAGGGATTCCTGAACTCTCGCTGGGGAATGGAAAAAGAGGTGAACTCCAAATCATAAGATATGGGAATTCGATTTAGATTTCATTTTACTTTTAAATTTCAAGTTTCAATGTGTGAGTTTAGATTTCGATTTATTCTGAGTTTCAATTTTGATTGAAGTTTAATTTAAAATCAATTTAAGGAAATTTTGAATTTGAAATTTGGATTTGAAATGGGAATTGAAACCTGAGTTTCAATCTCGGGATTGCGAAGAGAACCGGAATTTAGGTGCCAGCCTTAGAGTGAGAATCAGAGTTTAAGTATTGACGGAAAAAGGATGAGAATCAGAATTTAGGTACTCATCTCGAGAGAGTGAGATTTGAAATTTAAGTATCAAACCTGAAAGAGAATCGAAATTTAGGTATCGATCTCGGAAAGAGAGTCAGAATTTAGGTACCGACCTTGAAAGGAGAGAACTGGAATTTGGTACCAGTCTTGGAATTTAGAGGATTGAAATTTGGTATCAACCTAGAAAGAGAATTGAAATTTAGGTATCGATCTCGGAATGAGAACTAGAATTTGGTACCAGTCTCGGAATTTTAGAATTGAAAATTAGGTATCAATTCGAAAGAGAATTTAAATTTAGGTATCAATCTCGGAATGAGAACTGGAATTTGGTACCAGTCTCGGAAATTTAGAATTGAAATTTAGGTATCAATTCGAAAGAGAATCGAAATTTAGGTATCGATCTCGGAATGAGAACTGGAATTTGGTACCAGTCTCGGAAATTTAGAATTGAAATTTAGGTATCAATTCGAAAGAGAATCGAAATTTTGGTATCGATCTCAGAATGAGAACTAGAATTTGGTACCAGTCTGGGAAATTTAGAATTGAAATTTAGTTATCAATTCGAAAGAGAATCGAAATTTAGGTATCGATCTCGAAATGAGAACTGGAAATTGGTACCAGTCTCAGAAATTTAGAATTGAAATTTAGGTATCAATTCGAAAGAGAATCGAAATTTAGGTATCGATCTCAGAATGAGAACTGGAATTTGGTACTAATCTCAGAAATTTAGAATTGAAATTTAGGTATCAATTCGAAAGAGAATCAAAATTTAGGTATCGATCTCGGAATGAGAACTGAAATTTGGTACCAGTCTCGGAAATTTAGAATTGAAATTTAGGTATCAATTCGAAAGAGAATCGAAATTTTGGTATCGATCTCGGAATGAGAACTGGAATTTGGTACCAGTCTCGGAAATTTAGAATTAAAATTTAGGTATCAATTCGAAAGAGAATCAAAATTTAGGTATCGATCTCGGAATGAGAACTAGAATTTGGTACCAGTCCCGGAAATTTAGAATTGAAATTTAGGTATCAATTCGAAAGAGAATCGAAATTTAGGTATCAATCTCGGAATGAGAACTGGAATTTGATACCAGTCTCGGAAATTTAGATTTAAAATTTAGGTATCAATTCGAAAGAGAATCAAAATTTAGGTATTGATCTCGGAATGAGAACTGGATTTTGGTACCAGTCTCAGAAATTTAGAATTGAAATTTAGGTATCAATTCGAAAGAGAATCGAAATTTATGTATCGATCTCGGAAATTTATCTGTATGAAGAGGGACCCAGTTGTTGACCTCATTTTTGATGAGGTCTTCTCTTCTTCTCTTTAGTACTTAGGATCTAGCCTTAGGCTTTTCCTTTGACTATCCTAGAGGATTAGAATTGGGACCCACCACTTAGAAATTCAAACCACTTCTTAACACCCTGAAAACTCCACAAACTTGATTGTAGACCCCTAATCACCTAGAGGGTTGAGATCAAATGTGGAAGTTTAAAGGATGAGTTCCTATAGGACTCTTTGGGCCTTAGGACCGCCTACAGGTGGCCCGGTCCAGTGATGAGCTGACTTACACACACACTACACCTATACACTACACTTTCACACACCTCTTAAAAACACACCCATACCCAATTTGACCTCTTGACTCATGAAGGTGATTCACATGGATGGTCCTTAACCCTAAGCCCTTGGCTAAGAGGGTTAGGAACAACATAGTGGATGCCTCAAATGAGTCCCTTCATGGCTCATGTGGGCCTGATATGGCTTCATGGCTCAACCAAAATGATTTCATTCCACTTACATTCACCCAAGCTTCAATTTTCTAAATTTTCAATTTTTGACCCCCGGGACCCTACACCCGCCTAGCCTACCCAATACCCTTGAAACCCTCCAAAATTTGCAAAATCACCTAAATTACCCAAAATTATCCAAAATCAATCCTAAACATTGCCTCACCAATCAAATTGATCATCCATACCCAAAAATACCAAAAATTCCAAAAATACCTCCCAATACCCTCCAAATACCCAAAATACCCCTCTTAGCCAAAAAATCCAAAAATTCAGAAAATTCCCAGAAAATTCCATAAAATCCCAAATATTCCCAATTTCATTTTGTTCAACTACACAATGGGCCAATTTTTTCAATTTACCCCACTTTTATCAAAACCCCCAATTTGACCCATTTTAACTCAAAGTGAACCCAATGTCAAACCAAACCTACCCAATTGACCCAAATTCTGGTCCAATTCAATTCTAAACTTCAAATCAACATCCCCAACACCAATTTAGACCAAATCCAAGTCCAATTTGATTGACATTTGAATCCAATTTCACTTTGGGCCTTAAAGCCCAATTTGAACCCATGACCCGAAACTTAGCCCAAACTCACCCAATTCAACTCCAATTAACCCCAAATCTTTTCTAAACCATCCTTAACATTCCCATAAACAAAAAACTAACATGATTTGCCCAAAGTTTAGACCCAAACCCCACTCAAATTCAACCCAAAGCTAAAAGGCCCAATTTTGACCTAAACCTAAACCTAGCCCAAATAGACCCAAACCTCAAAATCAAAACCCAACCAAAGCCAAAAACTCTTTGAAACATTCCCATAAACATTTCCCAACATTAATTGTACATCAATTTCAACCCTAGCCCAATATTGGCCCAAGTTAGCCCAATTTGACCTACATTGGCCCACTTACCAAATAAACCCAAATTCAACCCAATTCAAACCCAAACCACCTTAAATCTATTTCAAATTACTCATGAAACATCCCTAAACCAAAACCAACAATTATTTGGCCCAACCTTTTAAAAAAATTCCCATCCATGAACTCATTCTTAAACCTAAATGCCCACTTCCCTTTAACCTTCCTAAAAGCCCACTTCCTTCAAATTCAAAAGCCCAAATCATCCTAAAGCCCACATGACACTTTCCTTCATCATACATTCAATTTAAAGTCATTCCTAAAGTCCTAAATCATCAATTAAACAATTCCAAATCAAGCCCCATACAAATTCCCATCAAAATACCAAAATTTTCTTAAATCCATTTCCATGAAATTGACTTAACTTTTTCCCAAGCCAAAGGTGAGCCATGAAGTCATGCATGAGCCACATGTGAGCCATGAAAGCCTTAGACACTTCACCATGCCCAAAATGGCAAGAAGAGGGGACCCTTTAATGATTCTCTTAAGAGTGATTAACCACTCCCATGTCTCCCCTAACTCTTGCTTAAGCTTAATTGTACTTGGATTGTGACTTGACCCCACTAATCAAGCTGATCCAAGTGACTTTCCCTTCAGCCCAAATTGGCCTTGGAGGGTGAACCTAACCCAAAACCAAGAGTTGACCCATTTATACCCAAAACTAGCCCTTTCCCCATTCCACTTTGATTCAAACCCTTTACACATGTCCATGGCTAATTGACTGCACAAACCTCCAACCCTGACCCACCTGGACCTGAGAGTGAACCATGCCTGCCGGCCAGCCGCCTGGGTCGCCGGAAAACACCATGGCCGAGACCTTGGGAGGAGCCAAATTTTGGAATTCCACCTTGCTGAGCTGCCTCACTCCAAATGCAACTGTTCTTCTCCTCACCAGAGCAGCTGATCCCAACCATTAAACCCCCCTGGGAGAGCCTCCAACCATGCCTATTTAAACACCACCCCCTCTCGGCCATGAGAGGTGCTGAACCAACCATACGAAACTCGCCAAAATCATCCCGGACTCTCCCCACACCCGAGTGCACTTGATCCCCACCGTAATTCCCCCGCCATTTCTTCTCTCGTGAGCTCGATTTCGAGTTGAAATTCCACCTAAAAATAGGACACTTCACCATAGTGAGGCAATCCCCAAATTGATTGGCTCTACACCGCACGAGGACCAAGAGAAGGGATTCCCAGGTGAAAGCCCCCTCTCCGAGCCGACCGGTTGCTCCGGACTCCAAAGGTTGAAATCGGCCTTGGTGGAAATCACACCTAGGCAATTCACCACATCCCCAGGCTTCATCCCTAGCCTCCTGCAGCTCCAACAAACGTGCCGAGCATCTCTGATCGAGACTTCACCTCTCAGAGCCAAGGTATGGATCAATTCTTCATCCCGAGCTTCTGAACATTCTCCATTTCAAATGAGTCGATTTCAATGAACATTAGCCATATAGATGTGTTCGTCTCTTCAAGACGAATCCATAGAGCATAAGAACATAAAAATCCATGGAGAATCGAGTGAGATATTAGGGCTAGAAGGTAGACGGCTCTCGGGTTAGGACGCTCGGGGACGATGAACGGATGCCGTTCATTCAATACACGCGCGGACAGACGGCTCAGATGGCGTCGGATCGGCAAACGGTATATGAACCGCGGGCCGCGTGGCGCTGACTCGGAAGGCGGCGTCGAATGGGAGCGCGCCGCGTGGCTGTTCGGAGACGCTGAGGTTGACGCGGCGCCGATGTGGATAAGTAGAAAATTAGGTATTTTCTGATTTATTTAAAATACCAGAACTTCAAAAATCCATATCTTTGTGTAGAAAAATCACAAAAATAAAATAAAAATACCCTCTTGCTCAGTGAACAGAGGAGAATAATGTGGAAAAGAAATTAATTAATTTTGTCTAGTACTTTATTTTTAATTAATTATTTACTCCCTGCATTGTTTTAATTCTCCATGCATTCATACAATTCACCATGGCATGAGACCATAGGGCTTTTGAAGCCTCTGAACTTGGGAACATTCCCTGAATTTTCCAAGGTCAGAGGCCATCTCTGTGAAAAGTTATTGATTTTTCAAATGCATGTTGCTGTTTTGAGTATTTTAATTCCAAAAATTAGCATGTTGTGAAATAAATTCTAGGAAAATTTGGTAATGTTCCTTATGACCAGAGAACCCTAGAAAAAATAGGACTTGAGTTAATTCACTCAGATTAACCCTAATTGGCCTAAATACCCAAAATTGAACTTTAATTAATTAGAGTTAACCATAGATCAAATTGACTTGAAATCAATTTCCCACTAACCTTTAGGATCAGAGGAATCCACCATAAAAGTTTCAAGTCAATTGGACTTGGTTAGCCCCATCAAATGGGTTGATTAAGCCACTTAGCCAAAATTAAACTTTAAAATTTCATAACTTTCAAAATACTTTTCAAAAATTCACCAAATTGGTTTTGAAGCCTCTCTGATATCAGTGGAATTCAATAAAATTAAAATTGCAATTTTCTAAAAAAGTTGATTTTTTATCATTATTTTAATATTTTAATAATTAAAAAATAATAAAAATTACAAAAATAATAAAATTCACCAAAATGTCACATTTTGAATTCTAGCCACTTAGGAACAAACCCCATATTTTTCTTATGTCTCTAGGTTGAGATATTAAATTTTAAAGCCTTGGGGTAATTTTTAAAACTAAAAAATACATTTTCTAGCATTTCCACTAAAAGATATCCAATAAATTAGGGAAAAATCAGAAAATTGTAAAATTTGGTTCTCTGGAATCCTTGATATCAGAGAGAATTTTAAAAATTATAAAATTCATTTTTCAACTTATATTCTATTTTTAAATTAATTAATACTCCAGAACTTAAAATAATTTTAATAAATAAAATATAATTCAAAAAATCACAAAAATTGGTCCAAGTGGTCCTTTGGTCATTAGGAATGTCCCATAATTTTCTTAAGGACAGAAACGTTCCCTTGGTCATATTATTAAATTTTCCTTGGAAATCCTTATTTTCCACCAAAAAATAATTACATAAATAAATTAAATACAGAAAAATCACATTTTCTCCTCTAATGTCTTTATTGACATATGAGTGAAGTTACATAAAAATTTCAAATTCATTTGAGCTCAATTTAGTGAGTTATGAAATTATTAAGCTTGAAGGGCAAAATAGTAATTAAAATTTTAACCCTTAATTAAAACTTTAGGCTTAATAAAATTAAAGAGTAAAATATTTGATCCTAATCTGATTTGGATGATTGAAATTTAAATAATTAAAGGGTAGAAACCTATTAAACAATTCAACAATAATTGAAATGAACTTTAGTTAAATAATTAATTAAATTTGGAAGAATAATAAAATTGGAGTTATTAAAATAGGGATGTTATTAGGAAGAAATTTGTTCTTTAATTTAAGAATCCCTAAATTAATCATCTCAATAATATTTAATCCCTAATTAAAATGATAATCCAAGTTTAAGGTTTAAAATGCTAAAAGACTTAATCATTAAATTAAGTTAAGGTTAAATTATTTAAAGTAAATCCCTTTAAAATAAAATATTAAATTAAATTAAATTAAATTAAATTAAATTAAATTAAATTAAAATTAAATTAAATTAAAATTAGATTAAATTAAAATTAAATTAAATCATACTAAATTAAATTAAATTAAATTAAATTAAATTAAATTAAAACTAAATAAAATTAAACTAAATTAAATTAAATTAAATTAAATTAAATTAAATTAAATTAAATTAAATTAAATTAAAACTAAATCAAATTAAATTAAATCAAATTGAATTAAATTAAGCTAAAGCATATCATATTAAATTAACTTAAATTAAATTAAAATTAAATTAAACCACATTAAATTAAATTAAGTTAAGTTAAATTGAATTAAATTAAATATAACATCACCTAAGTCATAAAGAATTCAAAAATAAATCTAAAATAACTTGAACACTATTCCAAACTTAAATCATTAATTTGAACTTAATTTCGAATCACAAATCATTAAATATCATTTTGCCCTTAGGAGCTTTTACTATTATAACTCCTAAATGTAGTATCAAATGAAATGTCACTTCACTCATAAGGATATTCAAACATCCTAATTCACTGAGCAAGAAATAAAACTTAACTTAAACACCCTGGATGATTAATTCACCTGCACAATAAAATTCATTTGGACTTAGGACAATTCCCGAGATATTGAAAAGATGTTTAAGATTCGTCTTAAACACTTCCTCAATATGATGAAATGTCCTTAAGAACAAATTGAGCTTAGTTGTTCTTTGGTGAAGAAAATCATCCTTAAAACCAAAATTGAAGACCTAGACGTCATAGGAATGACTAGCTATAGGATTAGGATTTTGGTAGAAAACCATAACCCTTCCCTAAGCTTTACCTAGGAAATTGCTATAAATGCTTAAATGCTCTAAATTGTATTTTAAGTGCAGCTTGGGATGACTGGAAGACCCTCCGAGTACGCTTTTATTTTATTGCAATTTATCTTACTGCAATTCATTTATTCGTGTTGCACTTTACCTTTCTTGCATGATAAACAACGATTGCATGAAAACCTACACCTTTAGGACATAAACCAAAACCGAAACCAAAACTGAATTAAAAGTCATTACAAGATAAAATTCACCGCCACAACATTTCAAAATATAAAACAACTCAAAATTTAATCACAAACAGAACAACAAAACTACAACTACAACTAAACTAAAACGTCATGTTGGATGATCGGGAATACCTCGGATGATGTAACCTACGTGTTGCTAACAGGATTTCCCACGGTCTAAATGAAAGTGTGGAACTCATTCAGTTGAGTTTAGCAAATTCATCTGGACTAAGTGAATCCGATAAAAATAACGATGCCGAAGGATGGAACCGTGGGATCTTAACCGGTGTTGTTATAATCAACTTTAAGATTTGTTTAATTAAAATATTAAAAAACACCTAGATTTTAAGATTTTCTCTAAACCGAAACACTTCTCTCATCTCTTGATTTATGACTTCTAAAACTAAACCTCTGCAACAACAAGGAGCTCGGAGCACGGTGGGCAGCACGGCCATCGTCATCAGCAAAACCTGAGTCTACTTCAGCAAAACTTTCCTTAGAATTAAATAACCAAGCCATAGGACTTCGAGGTAGTTTGCCTAGTGCAACATAAATCCTCAACCTTCTGTTAGGCATTTGCATTACAAATTAAGCCCTAACCGATCTTAGGATTTCCGAGGTAGTCGTTTGGTACGACATAAACCCTCATATCTTCAAGGCTATTTGCATGATTTTATCATACAAATATAAGTCCTAATTAATTAAAATTGGCAAGATCAAAACATTAAATAAACATTAGGACCTTCCTAAATTCAAGCCAAACAAATAGGATAGTCGGGAAATTACCGAAGTTCGCTTCGAATCTGTGATTTCTCCTACCTTTCTTCCTTTGAATTCCCAAAATAAAAATGTTCAAAATTTGATCCATTCCCTATTGAAATTCCAAAAAATTCAATCCCTTGAAAACTTAAACTTTGAAATTCTTGAGAGCAGTAACTACCGATTATTATCGTGAGTTTTCTTAGGTGATTCCCGTCACTTAAGATGTAATTAACTATAGGGGCTTGCTCTTATAGGGAATTTTAAGAACCTGTGTAATATAAACCCCGCTTAATTCATTTATATTAAGCAGGGAATTTGTCGGCTTATAAAATTGGTTCGCGTACCAAACGGATGTCACAAATATTCTAGTTTATTTAATCGAGCCCCATCATCAAGCAATGTGTCTATTCTTCGGGATAGATACATGGTTTGTGATACGGTGCTCGTTTATATAAACTATTCGGGATGTGAGATCAGTTTGATTTCATATCTTAAAATTTTCAAATTTAAAATTATTTTCAAAATCAAATATTATTTTTTTCAAATTATTTATTTAAATCAAAATTAAAATAAGCCGTACACCAGTCTTATGCCATCAGAACCAAATCGAACAAAGTTCGTGGCTCTATGTCAACAGAACTAGTCGATCCTCTAAAACACAGAGGAAAGAGAACTGAAAGGAACTGGTAAGCGTACCAAGCTGAAAAGACTTGACTTAACGACAAGTCAAAGAGAATATTCAAATTTCAAAAGAGTTTCCAACAGATTTCAATGGAGGAAAGAACTGAAAGGTTCGAATCAGAGGTTTCAGATCAGAATTCAATTTGAGATTTAGATTCGTTTTGTTTGTCCTTTAACGATCCCATTTTTTTATTTTGTTGTTTATTCAGTGTTCATGTGAATTTGAAGTTCATTTTAATATTCAGATTTTTAAGAAAAGTTCTCATTTATTTTCTTTTCTGTTCTGTTCTTCGTTCAAAGTTCATTTAACTCTAATGGCATTTCCCAATCAATTTGCACAAAAAGAGGTGAAGGCAAAATATGACGTAGTCGTTTTCATTCCAACTTGCTGAAAATACATCATACAACTTGATCTAATCATGATGACATTTTCCTCAGAAATTTAATGTCTCATACAATCCATGTAAATCCAAAACAGATTGTGTAAGATTCTTGTTGATCCATCCAAAAGCGCCTGTCAAAAATCCATATCTGAATAGTAAGAAACATGGGTAATAACATCACCTTCCAAACCACCCTTGGCAGGAATGCCGCATGGATGTGTATTGTAGGTGTGCTATTTCCCATGTAACTCACAGCTCGTAGGGCCAAAGACTCTCCAATTCTGAATCTGGCTGAAAGTGGTAAGGCATTTTTTTGTCGTCCATTCTTCTAAAAGTAACTGAGATCCGCTCCACAGGCACTCCTGGAATGCAATTCTTCGCAACGTCTACTCCGTTTCCTTTTAACACCATGACGGAACCTATCGGTAGTGGTATCTCCACCGGCCCTCGGAACTCACCGGGGGCCTGCAATCCAGAGGTTAGATCCGAACATGATGTTGCACTGGTTGATGAATGACACTGTGCAGAAGGGTCTAACAAAGTCATGATTGTCTATATGTGGAGGTATGCAGTCGCCTTCCTTGTAGATGTTAATAATGCGGTACTTGGGTATGCAATCTGCGGGCAATACCCTCCATGTTATCATCCTTTTCACCATTCTCTTAATGATTCTTGGCATCGGATCCACCTCACTGCGATGGAGTATCCCTGGTGGATTTCCTTTTCTGTCTATGGCAAAATTGTAGCAACATCCGCATTGGATTGTAACTCTTCCTTTTCCTGGCATCCATCTTTGGGGTTTTGAATAGGTCTTTTCTCTCGGGCGACCAGCTCGGCCCATTTTCTCGTAATTTGAGGATGCAGTCTACAATTTGTTGTTGCTCATAATATGACAATACATCTGTATGCAGCTCGAGGCCTTCCAAGATGTTGACCCTCTTGTCTCCAATTCTTTCAAAGTATTCAAAGGTTTTCTTCTTAACTAGTTGCATTTTCTCCAACTCGTATTCCGGGATTATCTGAAGTCCTCGGTGTCTAGTAACATTTTGCGGGATGTATGGCTCAACCCCAGCACGTTCTTCTGCATGTCTCGGCTCCTCAGGGATGGTCACTGTAGGGACATCCTCCGAGGTTGCTTTCGCAACAAGACTTTTCGGATCCAGTACCGCTGCTCGGCGTCGAGGTACTTACTCTATTTCTGCTTTTCTTGGTATTTATCTTATCTGTTCCGACTTTCTTGGAATTGACTTTCTTCTTTCTGGTTCCTGACGAACCGGTCTCCTTGGAGCATTTGCACTAACGATATCCACTATCTGTTTATGTTGATCTTCTGTTAACTTGGTCAACATTTTGAGAATGCGACGATTCTTATTTCTTCGCTGGGTAGCAGTGAGAGTAGCTCTCCTTACCCCCTGAATTTCTGCGGGTGCGGCGCTGACAAGCTTGCCCTCTGTTGTGGCAACCACGGACTTAATTTTTTTATCTTTTCCGGTTGCATGCGCGGCGTTTGCTTTTCTTTTCTTGATGTTGGATTGGTGGCTCGGGCCACCCATTTTCATCACTGTCTGGCTGTTAAGTTCTTCTCGATCAACTGGGATCCAATCATTTTCTTCTTATTGTAGCCTAGATGGTGTGAAGTCTGAGTCAATCTCTATCACTGCTCCATCCCTCACCCTCTTTTCATCAAGTGCTAGACTCATGCCATTTCTAAAGTTTAGAACCAACCGCCCGTTTGACATTTTCCTGCGAAAAAATAAGGAAAGGATCACGGGCTGTACTAAGAACAAGAACAATAAGAAAAACAATTAAAAATTCTTATTCACTTCTTTTAAATTCAAAGGAAGTAAGAAGAGATGAGAAAATATCAGGAATGAATGGATTTAAAAGGAAAGTTTGACATTTTATTATTACGATTTCCCATGTTTTCTTTTTTAACATTTTCGTTGATGAGATTTTTTTTATCATCCATTTTATTTTGTTTTGGGTTTGGACATAGTCACAAAGTGATTACTTCACCCGTCTTTCTAGGGATAAGATTCTACTTTTGAGGCCACCCTTCAAAACATCAGGTTGCGTAATACTTCTTTAAATACCGTCCATTGATTGGAAGCATAGGTCGTTCTCTACGACAATTCACCAGTTGGTAGGAACCTCCATAGTAGACTGTCTCGACCACAAACGGTCCTTCCCATGTCGGTTCAAATTTACCACCAATCTTGCGATGTGCAAGAATAGGTCTTCTGAGAACTAAAACTAAGTCACCGACTTTGAAAGTTCTTGGGCGGACCAGTTTATCATGGGCCTGGATCATCTTGGCTTGATACAGTTCCAAATTCTGTTGTGCTGAAAGTCTTTTCCCTTCCAGGCTTTCCAATTCTTCTAGTTGTAGTATGGCATTTTCTTTTGTACTGATCTTTTCGGCAATTGCAATTCGGAGTGACGAAAGCTGGACTTCCAGAGGCAAGACGGCCTCGGACCCGTACACTAAAGTGTAAGGCGTAGACTGAGTAGGAGTCCTAAAAGTCATCTTGTAGGCCCATAAGGCTTCTAACAACTTCTCGTGCCAATTTCTCTTGTTGTTGTCCAAAGTTTTCTTTAGGATTTGGACGAGAGTTTTATTAAAAGCCTCGGCCAAGCCGTTCACTCTTGGGTAGTAGATTATTGAATCGCGCCAATCAATCCCGTATCTTCTGACAAAATTATTGATCTTTGTACTCTTAAACGCGGACCCATTATCTGAAATGATTTTGCGCAGTACTCCGAAACGGTAGACGACTTGATTCTTGAAGAATTGTAGCACGTGATGTGCTTTCACTTCTCTGAGCGGTACTGCTTCTGCCCACTTAGAAAAGTAATCTGTAGCTGCAAGAATGAAGCGATGTTCTCTTGAAGAAGGCGGCTCTATCTGACCCACAATATCTATGCCCCAACACTCGAATGGCCACGACACGATTGTCGGATGTAGCACATTTGGAGGTTGGTGTAGAACCACTCCGTGCACTTGGCACTGGTGACAACTTTTGGCAACTTTCATACAGTCGGTCATCATTGAGGGCCAGTAGTACCCTAGTCTTTTAATCTTCATTTTCATTTTCAGACCAGACTGATGAGCGCTACAAAGTCCCGAATGTACTTCTTTAACGATTTCACAAGCCTCGGATCCGCTCAGGCACCTTAGCCACATCTGGTCAAAAGACCTTCTCTATAATGTATTGTTTATTAATGCGTAAGTCAGAGTTCTTTTCTTGATTTGATGGTCTAATGACTTATCGTCAGGCAGGTTTCCTTTCTGCAAGTAGTCTATTAATGGTTGCCGCCAATCTTTTGTATTTTCTGTCACTGCTGCAATTATTTCTTCTATTTTTCTTGCTGATTTATGTATTGTATCCATGTCGAGCCGTGATAGTGACCCGTCGTCCTCGAGCCGACACTTCAATCGACTCATCCTGCAAGCAGGCAAATTTCTTTGCAAGGCGGGCTAACGCATCGGCGAGAGCATTTTCTCTCCTGGGAATCTTATAGATCGTTACATTTGGGATTTGCTCCAACAGTTTCATGGCATACTGGAAGTACTGCTTGAGTCTTGGCTTTAGAATTCTGAATGATCAACTGAGAATCTCCACAGATGTTGATATCCCTTATCCCCATCTGAATGGTTAATTCCAATCCGGTTATGAGGGCTTCGTATTCTGCCTCGTTATTTGTACACGGTTCCGTTAAGTGGTAGGAGTACCTTAACATTCCCCGCTCCGGTGTTATAAAGATTAGTCTGATTCCTGCCTTACCGGGCACTATCATTTGCAATTCTTTATCTTTCTGTGCTGAAGACGCTCCGTCGAAGTACAGTTCCCAACACTGATCATTGGGGTCTTCTAGGCTCATTATCTGCTCGTCAGGCAAATCATCGTCGAGAGGCGAATCCGCCGGCAAAGGGTGTGCTGCGAGGAAGTCTGCTAGGACTTGTACCTTTACGGTGCTAAGAGGAACGAAAGTTATGTCGAATTGCAATAGTATCATTGACCACCTGGCAAGTCTGCCAGAAAGCGTCGGTCGGGTCATCAAGTATTGCAACAGATTAACTCTCGAAATAAGGAAGACCTTATGAGAAAGCATGTAATGCCTGAGCTTTTGAGCGGCGAAGATCAGGGCCAAACAACGCTTCTCAATAGGAGGATACTTTATTTCCGTCGGAATTAGACGACGACTTAGATAGTAGAGAGTGTTTTCTTTTCCCTCGTCATTGACCTGGGCTAGCAGGGCTCCGAGAGAATCGTCTAAAGCCGCGTTATAAAGCATCAACGGTCTACCTGAGACTGGGGCTACTAAGACAGGAGGTGTCATTAAATATTGCTTAAAGTCCTTGAAACCCCGCTGGCATTTCTCATCCCAAACAAATTTGGCGTCCTTTTTAACTAATGCCGAGAAGGGCTGACACCTACCCGACAAGTTCGAGATAAAGCGTCGAAGATATGCCAACTTCCCTTGAAAGGATCGTAGTTGTTTCAAAGTTTTGGGAGGAGGCATTTCTAAAATAGCTTTAATCTTCTCCGGATCGATTTCAATCCCGCAATGTCGGACAACAAATCTTATGATTTCCCGGAGGTAACGCCGAAGGCGCATTTTAAGGGATTCATCTTAAGGTTAAATTGTCTTACTCGCTCGAAAACAATTCTCAATTCATACAGGTGATCTTCCTTCAGTTTACTTTTGATGACCACATTATCCACATAGCACTCGACTTGGTTGTGAATGAGATCATCAAAGATCTTCGTCATCGCTCTTTGGTATGTTGCTCATGCGTTCTTTAGTCTGAATGGCATTACTGTGTAACAATACACTCCGATCGGCGTTCTGAATGCAATGAGCTTTTTGTCTTCTGGTGCCATCTTTATCTGGTTGTATCCCGACGATCCATCCATAAATGAGAAGATTTCATGCGTCGAAGCGATGTCGATCATCAGTTATGGGATTGGTAGTGGAAATTCATCATTTGGACATGCTTTATTGAAATATATGAAATCCACGCAGATTCTAATCTGACCATTCATCTTTCTAACTGGTAGCACGTTGGCTAACCAAGTTGGGTATTGTTCTTCACGGACAAATTTAGCATCTATTAGCTTCTTAACTTCGGCTATAACTTCTTCAAACTCTAGACGCATTCTTCTTGGAGCTTGTCTAACTGGAACAACAGTGGGATCCACTCCTAATTTGTGAACTGCGACTTCTGGAGCTAATCCTGGCATTTCATCATAACTCCAAGCAAAACAGTCTTTGAATTCCATTAGTAGCTTAATTATCTCTTCGGAGTCTTCTTTATTGAGTAAGGAGCTAACATAAATCGGCCTAGGCTCTTCGCTAGTACCTAAGTTAACTTCCATTAACTCATCTATTGTAGATTTGATTTCTTCTTCGAATTCTGGTGGAGCATCTCTGATTTGCAGATCTTCAAGATCTTCTGAGGCTTCCAAGCAGTCTTTATTAGGCTCACAAAAGACAACCATGCAAAATCCTGTATCGTCAACAGACCCTACCGTGCCGAATCCGAGACCATGTTTTGAATTGGGAGGCCGACTAGCATTATTCTATAATTTTTTCAAAATGTTGTGATTGACCTTTTGTCCATCGTCAAGGTAGGACTCCACGTTGAATTAAATTTTGAACACAGGGAGAGTACCACTCAAAAGGTAGTTCCATTAATTCAGATGAAGTAACATCTTCAAAATGTACATCACATTTAGTTTTGGAAGAAGAAGCACCACGGTAGAACTTAATCGGCTTTGCACCACCATCATGCACTTTCTTGACCACCATACCCTCGATCTTATTAGAATAGATCGGGGTCAGGGTCATAGTATGTACATAATGGTTAATCTTCTCGTACATTGATTTTTATTCTTCATTCATTTCATCTTCGAGAGAAATCTTGAATTGTGGTTCCTTCTGACTTATTGTCGCTGCTTCTTTCTCAATTTCTTCTTCTTCTTCGGAACTGTTCTCCCAATTAACATTGATGACTGGTTTCTTCTGTCTAACTGTTCCAACATTTCTTCCACGTCCTCGTCCCCGGCCTCGACCTCGGGTGCGAGTTCTGGAGAGATCTTCACCATCTCACCGTAAGGGAGTGGTGAGTAACTGTTGGACTAGAACTTCAGGTTCTTCATCATCTCGACTTTCTTTTGCTTCATTAGGTACGACATTTCTGGAAAAGATTGTTTTCTTATGAGGCGCGTAGTAGGCTACATCTTCATGAATTTTGATCACGTGTACGGAGAATGGTTGCAAGTCACTTTTGATACACTGTTCTCCTCCATTGTAATAGTTTATGCACTGGTGCAGAGACAACGATACCATCCGGTTCTCATGGATCCGTGGCTGACCCAGTAGAAAGTTGAACGATGTCTCAGAATCAATTATGTGGAATTTTGCGGTTGTCTTTGCTAAATCACCGGTCTTCATTTGTAGTGTTATCGATCCAAGAGCTCTTTCTCCTTTTTGATTGAAGCCTCTTAATAACATCTTGTCTGCTTCAAGCTCGCGATCATCAATTTCCAAATATGCTAGCGTCCGAAGATTCATTATGTTGATTGATGCTCCCGGATCAACCAACACTCTGGAGAGCGTAAACTTTCCAATAGTGACTGAAATTTATAACGGTCGGTTGTGATCAGCTGTTCCCAGTAATAGATCATTGTCCGTGAAGGTAACACCTCGTTGTTCTCTTAACGAGCAAACCTCGTCGAAGGAATCACCGGCCATTTGAGCTAAACAAATCTCTGGATCAAGTAAAGCCTTGATCAGAGCCTCCCTCATCTCTTTTGACAGGATCAGAGCGTCGTATATGCTTAGTTTGTCTGGTAACTTCCTAAGATAAGATGGGCTAGCACGTTGTAGTCCACTTTATTACCATGTTCCTCGGTTTCTTCCCGAATGGGCAGTTCCTCTGTTGGGGTTGACTCTTCCTGAGTAACCACCTGCTTTCCTTTATCCTTTGGACCCATTCTCGGGGGTAGAACTTTTCCACTTCATAGATTAACCTTTGTTATCTCTTCTAAATTTACCGGTGTCTCCTCTTGAATCGGAACAACTGGCTCTTCTGAAGTTGCGTCGGTGTCTGATGGTTCTAATTCTATCATGATCGGAGCTCCTCGGAATTCATAAATGGACTCGTTTCTTGTCGAGCTTTCGTAGCCTCCTTTGTGAGCATCTTCTTCGTCGTGGTCATCGAGGTTATGTATGATTTGAGAATCGTTATTTGTATTGGAATCGAGATCCGGATTAAGCCTGTTGTTGCTAGTTATGTAATCGTTAGAAACAGTCAAAACGTAGCCAACGCCATAACCCTTATCATTATAAGATCCCGCTGGGGCGAACAGATAATCAAACAGAGTTAGGAGTTCGAGAGATTTCCCTCCCCTAATCGGAAACAACCATCCTAGGATAAGCAGCCCCTGGTCTACCCTTCAGAGCCTCGGTCTTCTTTTCTTCCACAATCTTCTCCTCCTTCTGGGGCGGTTCTTCAATCACAAGTGATAGTGCCGGCTCGACAGGTTTCAAACTCTGAGTTGAAGCGTGTATCGAAGCGGTTTGGATGTGATTCAAAATTTTCTTCGATGATTTTATCCAGACAGTACTCCATCCATCATCGGTCGTGTACGGGTCTATCGAAACAATGGGATCCATTGAAATAACATTGACGGAACCTCCTTTCTGGGGTTCCTTCATGTATTCCTTTGGGATCGTTATGTTCCATTTCCGGAGATTGTCATCAAGCGAACTCTTGAAAGTGATGAAATCCTCGATCTTGTGTCCGAGCATCCGGTGGTAAGGGCAATAGTTCGGATGATCTTTCTTATTGACTTCTTCCGACCTCTTGGGCTCTGACAGCTGAAAATCCGGTGTCTTCATTAAGCTACGGAACATCTTCGCTACTGCTTCAATTTTGAATGGATATTCTCTATTTAGAAGTTCTCTTAAGGTACGCGATGAACGAGGTGGTTGTTCATAATGCTGAGGCGACTGGTAGCTCGGACGAGGTTGCTAATAGCCCTGCTGATGTTGCTGATAGCCCTGCTGAGGTGGTTGGTAAGTCCGTTGCGGTGGTTGATAACTGGGCTGTGGCCGTTCTAGTGGTATCTGCATTAGCTGCTTGCCCTTATCTACTACCGCGACGATTCCGGATTTCTTTTCAAATGTCTTCACAGTTTTCTGCTTATCGTTCTTGTCCACGAAACTTAACTACATTGCTTCCTCTTGCAAGCTCCCGGCCTTGCTAAGCAACCTCTCGAAAGTCTTAATTGTAAATCCTTTAAGGAGAAGCGCTATCAGGCCATGGATACTCTTGAGCAAGATGCCAACTGCATGCTGTTCCTGAAGTTGTGGTTCACACTTCATGCTTAAATTCCTCTATCGAAGTATGTAATCCACTAAAGTCTCGTTCGGCTTCTGTTGCTCCACCACTAGATCACCGATGGTGATATGGTGCCGAGCCCCGACAAACTGCTTAACGAAAAGGTTTTTCTAACTCTGCAAAGGTCTTAACTGAACCATTTGGCAATTCTGCGTACCAATCAAGGGCAATCCCTGACAAACTGCTGACGAACTGACGGAAGAGTAAAGCGTCACTCCCACCGGCATTGCAGCAACTATCACGAAAATGTGCGACATGCTGCCGGGGGTTTCACGTTCCATCAAAAGTCTTAAACAGAGGTGGTACGAAGCCTTTCGAATATTGGACTGCATCAAACTCTTCGGGGTAAGGTCTACCCGTATGAATAGATGCTCCATTCTTAGATTGTACTAGGGCTTCTTACACCTGCTGTTCTACCATATTTTTAATGTCCTTTTCTGGAATCATGCTTTGTGCAGAATCCTTCTTTGGTGGCTCGTCTCCGTTGACGGATGTGATCTCTTTTCCTCCATCTGCAATATGGATGATCTCTGGGGGTGTTTCTTTCTGAGGTTGTACCTGACTCTGGAGAGTGGCTAAGGTAGCAGCCATCTCTTCCATCCTCTTTGCCATCTGGGAAATTGTGTCATCTCTTTCCCAAAGCAGTGCCCTCATCACTTCTGATTCGTCTCTTTCTGCAGCTGTTGGAGCACCTTATGAAGCTGATGATGCTCGTGTCTCAACCATGCGGATTTCAGCATACTCCTCATCCATGAAGTCTGATGAATCAACTTCATCTTCAAGTTTTTCTTCTCTTTCTTTTGCTAACCGTCGAATGTCGGTCCTTAACTTGTCCATGACATCTTCTAGTGGCCTTTTCTGCACGGTCTCGCAGTTGTCATGTGACGGTTGTTGAACTTCCTTTCTAGGAGTCTCCTTTATTGAAGTAGCACTTCCTTCTGATTCAAGTCTCCTGACGAGACTTTTCTTCTCAGGACATTGTTTTGGTCTTAGCTCGCCAGCAGTAGGTCGCCATACCATCCTTCTTGCAGCCGGAAGCTTAGGAGTGGATGGTCTGTCGGCTATATGCTAGAAGGTGGTATCCTCCCTAATTTGCAGACCCGATAAAACAACGGGTGAACTGGCTTTTATATTCTTCTTTGGTTTCTCTGTGGCAGAAACAGGCTCTATTCACGGTCCGAGGCAGGATTTTGCTGACACCCGTCCCATCCTTCTTAAGATTTCTGACACAGGGCATCTTTCTTTCTTTGCCAATCTTTCTATCACAGCTTGCAGTCGAGCAAATGGCGTAGTCCTATTCCTTTTCCTTTTGTAATTGTTGTAGTACGCAGGTCGGGGTAATGCAGCGGCGATCCTACGGACATCCTCTTCATCTGATGCGGCAGAGAGAGGGTGAAACCTGCTCCCTTCCAACAGAGGTATATACTCAGGCAGTTCTTCACTTTCCTCAGGAATTTCTTCTAGAAAAGCAACTTCAGCAGCTTTGGCTTTCCCGATCTTGGCGATCTTTCTGCTTCTATTTCTCCTTTGAGTCCGAGTTAGGGGTGCAACTCTTGAACTGGACCCAATCTCGAAAACAGATGGTATTGTAGCAAAATATGTACCCTCCACGGTGACAGGCTCATCACAGACTTGGGTTTCCTTCCCCTTTAGTTTGGCAGAAGTCGGGGTAGGTGCAGAGATGACTAGATCGGTGGGGGTAGAGACAACAGTCCTCCTACAAATAGTAGTACTCCTTTCAGCTGGAACCCTTTGCAGAGGAGGGAATTCTTGAGTCGATTTCAGGTTGAACTCAATCAGAGGTTTCTCAGTTTCTGGCACTTTGTCCATTAGTGCGAAGAGAGTGACGTCAGCAAAATTGATATTTGTATTGTCGAATCCTTGTCCAAAATGGATGATCCTATTGTCAGGCATCTCATCCTTGTAAATAGCGAAATCCATTCCATTGGTGAAGGAAAAGATTAACTTCGGGGCAGTCATTTTCTGCAGGGCAGATTCTGAGTATTAGTCCCGAATTACACTTCCTTTTGTCGCAAAACTTTGGATGAAAAAGAAAGAGTCCGAACATATTTTCGTTTATCTTAGTGTATTTATGACTTAAAAGAGTTTGTTAATTAAAAGGTCGTTTATTAGAAGATTTGTTTATTAGGAATAGAATGTTTAAAGGTATAGAAAAGGTAAATGATCCGATTCAGAATTGGAAAGGAAGAGAAAGTCTTATGCAAGACTTCTCGACTCGAAGGACCGCTCCTAAACTAACACTTATTGGGGGTCTACCCCACCTCAGAAAAGAGGTGAAAGGATCTCGGAACCTCTCTGTTTAGGGGAGTCTAAACAGTGGCTGCTAAATCCGAGAGGAGTTGGTTATACTCGTTCAAGACAGAAATGAACGGGGTATTCCAATGGAAGAATGGTAGTTTGCTCCACTAGGGACATGGATATACTACCGGTTTATGAAAGCAAAACCATCTGATTAAAATGGAGAGAGGAACTAGTCCCCAGCGGAGTCGCCAGAAGCTGTCGGCATTTTTTTAGGTTGAGTGTTGTTTTTAGAAAAGGGGTCGCCTACAGAAATTGTCGGCGAATTTTAGATTTAATTTAAATATATATATAATTTGGAAAGTAGCATTGATTTTGAAAATAATTTTGAGTTTGAAAATTTTAAGATATGAAATCAAACTGATCTCACATCCCAAATAGTTTATATAAACGAGCACCGCATCACAAACCGTCTATCCCGAAGAATAGACACACTGCTTGATGATGGGGCTCGGTTAAATAAACTAGAAGATTTGTGACATCCGTTTGGTCTGCTAACCAATTTTATAAGCCGATAAGTTTATATAAAGAAATTAAACAAGGTTTATATTACCTGGGTTCTGAAAGTTCCTTATAAGGGCAAGCCCCTATAGTTAATTACATCTTAAATGACGGGAATCATTTAAGAAAACTCTCGATAATGATCAATGGTTTTGCTCTCAAGAATTTCAAAGTTTAAGGTTTCAAAGGATTGGATTTTGGAAATTTCAATAGGGATTAGCTCAAATTTGGAACAGTTTAATTTAGGAGTCCAAAGGAAAAGAAGTAGGAGAAGCTGAGGATCCAAGAATAATCTTGGCAACTTCCCAAACTATCCTATGGTTTGGTTTCAATTTGAGAGTATATTTAATGTTTTAATCCTGCCAATTTTAATTAATTAGGACTTATATTTGTATGATATGATCATACAAATAGCCTCGAAGATGTGAGGGTTTATGTCGTACCAAACGACTACCTTGGAGTCCTAAGATCGATTAGGGCTTAATTTACATAACATTATTATGTAAATGCCTAACGAAAAGTTGAGGATTTATGTTGCACTAGTCAAACTACCTCAAAATCCTACGGTTTGATTGTTTAATTCTAGGAATGTTTAGCTGATGTAGAATTGTTTTGCTGACGAAGATGGCTGTGCTGCCCACCGTGCTCCAAGCTCCTTATTGTTGCAGAGGTTTAGTTTTAGAAGATGAAAATCAAGAGGTGAGAGAAGTGTTCTGGTTTAGAAAAAGTCTTATGTTCAAGTGTTTTTAATGTTTTAATTAAAACAAATCTTAAAGTTGATTATAACACACCGATTAAGATCCCACGGTTCCATCATTCCGACATCGTTATTTTCATCGGATTCACTTAGTCCAAATGAATTTGCTAAACTCAATTGAATGAGTTCCACACTTTCATTTAGACCGTGGGAAATCCTGTTAGCAACACGTAGGTTACATCATCCGAGGTATTCCCGATCATCCAACGAGACGTTTAAATTTAGTTGTAGTTGTAGTTTTATTGTTCTGTTTGTGATTAAATTTTGAGTTGTTTTATATTTTGGAATGTTGTGGTGGTGAATTTTATCTTGTGGTAACTTTTAATTTAGTATTGGTTTCAGTTCAGGGACTATCCTAAAGGTTTTGGTTTTCATGCAACAATCTTGTTTAACATGCAAGAAAAAGTAAAGTGCAGTGCATGTAAGTAAATTGCAATAAAGTAAATTGTAATAAAATAAAAGCGTACCTGGAGGGTCTTCCCGTCATCCCAAGCTGCACTTAAAACACATGTTAAGGCATTTAAATATTTCAACAAGTACCTAGGTAAAGATAAGGGAAAGGTTTTTTGTTGTCTACCAAGATCCCAGTCCTATTGCTAGTCATCTCCTATGATGTATAGGTTGTTGGTTTGGTTTAAGGATGATTTTCTTCATCAAAGAACAATTAAATTCAATTGTTCTTCTAAAACATCCCGTCATATTGAGGAAGTGCTTAGGACTAGTCCTAAACATCTTTTCAATACTTCTGGGATTATTTTGAGTTCAAATGAATTTTATTGTAGTGGTGAATCAATCATCCAAGGATTTTTATTTTGTTTTGTTTCTTGCTCAGTGAACTTAGGAAATTTGAATATCTTATGTGAAGTGACATTTCACTTAATACTCTATTTAAGAGTTATAATAATTAAAGCCTTCTAAGGGCAAGTCGGGTTGTTGAGAATTTTAATGATTTTTAATTTAAAGTTTGAGTTAATGATTTAAAGTGTTTTAATTTAATTATGGGGTTTTAATTAATAATTTTAAGTTTGGAATAGTGTTCAAATTATTTTAGATTTAATTTAAATCTTTACACTCTCAATTACCTCAGTATTTTAGATTGATGTTCATGTTTTAAATTTACTTAGATAGAAAGAGGTGTTGAAATTATTGATATGTTTTGATTTAACTCTTAATGATTTCATTTAGGTTTGTTATTAAGTGATTTTAGTTTAATTTAATTTAATTTAATTTGATTTAATTTTATTTAATTTTATTTTATTTAATTTAATTTAATTTTAATTTAATTTTAATTTAATTTTAATTTAATTTAATTTTAGTTTCAATATTTTAAATTTAATTTAATTTAATTATTAAGGTGTTAATTTAATTTAATTTAAACTTTGACTTGAATTATTTTAATTTAATTTAATTTAATTTAATTCCAAGATTTTAAATTTGATTTTAATTATTGGACCATTTAACATTTTAAGCTTTAATTCATTTAAATTTATTTAGTTTGAATTATTATTTTAATTTTTAATTAAGAATTAAATATTATTGAAGTGACTTATTTAGGGATTTTTAAATTAAAGAATAAATATCCTCTTAATAATATCCCTATTTTAATAATCCAAATTTAAATATATATATTCTTTCCGAAATTTAAATTATTTAATTAATTAAAGTTTCATTTTGATATTTTCAAAGTATTTAATGGGTTTCTACCCTTTTAATTTCCCTAAGTTTCTATCATCCAAGAGAAAGCTAAAATCAAATATTTTACCCTCCATTTTGATTAAACATAAAGTTTTAATTAAGGGTTAAAATTCTTAATTACCTTTATGCCCTTTTAGGCTTATTTATTTCATAACTCACTAAATTGAGCTCAAAAGAATTTGAACTTTTTATGTCACCTCACTCACATGTCAATTAAGACATTTGAGGAGAAAATGTGATTTTTCTGAATTTAATTTATTTATATAATTATTTTTAGTAGAAAATAGGGGCTTTCAAAGAAAATTCAACAACATGACCATGATAAAGTTTCTATCCTTAAGAAAATTATGGGATGTTGTTAATCACCAGAGGACCACTTGGACCAATTTTGGTGATTTTTTGAATTATATTTTATTTATTATAATTATTTTGAATTTTAGAGTATTAATTAATTTTAAAATAAAATTAAAATTAAAAAATAGATTTTATATTTTTCTTAAATTTCTCTAACCTCAAGAAGTCCAGAGGAATAAATTTTATAATTTTATGATTTTTCTTTGATTTATTATAATTATTTTAGTGAAAAAGGTTGAAAATTCATTTTATAATATTAAAAATTACATTAAGCCTTTAAAATTCAATATCTTATCCTAGGGACTTAGGAAAAATATTTGGTTTGTTCCTAAGTGATTAGGAGTCAAAATGTGACATTTTTTATGATTTTTAATATTTTTGTGATTTTTATTATTTTTTAATTATTAAAATATTAAAATATTGTGAAAAATCAACTTTTTTTAGAAAATTCCAATTTTAATTTTCCTAAACTCCCCTGATATCGGAGAAGCTCCAAAACTATTTTTGTAAATTTTTGAAAACTATTTTTGGAGTTATGAGTTTTTAAAGTTCTATTTTGCTTATAAGGCTTAATCAATCCATTTGGTGGGGTTAATCAAGTCCAATTGATTTCAAAATTATATGTAAGGTTCCCCTGACCCTAAAGAGCAATGGAGAATTATTTTCATGTCAATTTGGAGTGTGGTTAACCCTAATTAATTCAAATTCAATTTTGGGAGTTTAGGCCAATTAAGGTTATTATGAATGAATTAACTCAAAATATATTTTTCATAGGGTCTCCTGGTCCTAAGAAACATCACCAAATTTTCCTAGAATTTATTTTACAACATGCTAATTATTGGAATTAAAATACCTAAAACAGTGACATGAACTTGAAAAATCAATAACTTCTCACAGGGATGGCCTCTGACCTTGAAAAATTCAGGGAATATTTCTAAGATCAGAGGCTTCAAAAGCCCTATGGTCTCATGACATGGTGAATTGTCTATGCAAATGAAGAATCAAAATATTGAAAACAGTAAATAAATTATAAAAAATAAAATACTTATCCAATTAACTTGATTTCATTTCCACATTATTCTCCTCTGTTCACTGAGCAAGAGGGAACTTTAATTTGATTTTTTTGAGTTTTCTATGCAAAGATATAAATTTTTGAAGTTCTGGTATTTAAATACTTCAAAAATATCCTAATTTCCTACTTATCCGACTCAGCGCCGCATCATCCTCGTCTGCATCGAAAGCCCATGCGTCGCTCTATGATTCGGCACCGCCATCTGACTCAAAGCTCCAGGGGCCCGCGGTTCGCATAACATTCCGCTGTCCGGCTTGATCTCGACCATCCGCTCGATACACACGCGATCCAACGCCTCCTGGTCATCGTCTACGACTGGTGTGCACCCGTGACCGTCCACACTCAAACCCTAATATCTCTCTCGATTCTCAATGGATTTTTGAGTTCTAATGCTCTATGGATTCATCTTGAAGAGACAAACACATCCATATGGTTTATAAGCTATGAAATTAAAAAAAACAAAATGGAGAATTGCTAGAAGCTCGGGAGGAAGAATGAGTTCATACCGTTGCTGAGAGAAGTGAAGCTTCGATCTGAGGGTTGTGTCACCTTTGATTGAGTCCAAGCAAGCTCCAGATGGAGTCTCTAGCTCTGGGGAATTGTCTAAGTATGAAAGTGTCCACAACCGATTTCAAAGCTTGGAGGCTGGAGCAACTGGTTGGCCTGGAGAGGGGGCTTTCACTGGGGAACTCCTTCTCTTGGTCCTGTGCAGGTGTGGGTGAGTTTAATTTGGATTTGGTGGAGGTTCTAGAGATGTCCTATTTTTTGGGTGGATTTTCAACTCAAAAATTGACTCTGTTAATGGGGTTTAGGGCAAAGGAACCCTGGGGATCAATTGCTTTGGGTTAGGAGAAGGTCCTGGAGCCATTTTGGCAGATTTTCCTTAAGGTATGGTTCAACACCTGGTTTGGCCGAGAGGTAAGTGGGTTTAAATAGAGGTTGCTGGAGGGCCTCCCAGGGGGGTTTAATGGCTTGGATCAACTGCTCAGGGCAAGGGAAGAACAGCTGCAATGGCCATTTAGGTTGGGATAAGTCAGCTAATTCAAATTGAATTTTTGATTCAAATCAAGCCTCTTGGCCTGGTGGTTTCCAGCAGCTGTGGTGGCTGGCCGGCCAGGCATGGGACACCCTCAGGGTGAGAGAGGTCAGTGCTTGAATTTCGTGAGTTCAATTGGCAAATGCCAAGTGTAAATGAGTTGAATAAAAGTGGAAGGGGGAAGAGATCATTTTGGGCTTGGTTTGGTCAAATGCATGGATTTGGGTTTGGTGCACCCACCAAGGCCTGATTTGGGCTGAAGGAAATCATATGGCTCGACTCGAATTGGAGTGGAGAAGTCTCCATCCATGGTGAGGTGGCTAAGCATGGTTTAGTGTGTATCATGGATGAGGTTTAAAAAGCTTAAAGAAGGCTTAAGAAAGGGCCCCTCCATTTTCCATAAATGACATGGTGAGGTGTCAAAACTCTCATGACTTCATATGGCTTGCAAATGACGCACATTTGGCTTACATTTGGCTTGGAAAAGGTTGGCTTTTTTCATGAAAAAGGGTTTTAAGGATTTTTGGTATTTAGGGGTAATTTCGCACATGGCTTAGTTTAGAAATATTCAATGATGAATTTGAAAAATAGGGAATGATTTAATTAAATTGATGATGAGATGAAAGTGTCATGTAGGCTTTGGATTGATTTTGGGCTTTTGAAATGGTTTTGGATGGGCTTTTAAAATATTTTAATGAAATGGGCTTTTAGATTTTAAGATGGACCTTTGGATGAAAATTTTGTAAAATACCATGCCAAATAAATGTTGGGTTTAGTTTAGGGATGTGTCATGAGTGATTTGAAACAAGCTTAAAGTGATTTTTAATTGAATTGGGTTGAATTCGGGCTTTTTAGGTAATGGGGCCAAAGTGGGTCAAATTGGGCTAACTTGGGCTAAGTTTGGGCTAATTTTAGATTTGATGTAAAATTAATGTTGGGAAATGTTTGTGGGAGTGTTACAAAGAGTTTTCAACTTTGTTTGGGCTCTAATTTTGGGATTTGGGCCCATTTGGGTTAGGTTTGGGCTTAGGTCAATATAAGGGATTTCGGTTTTGGGTTAGGTTTGGGTGGAGTTTAGGTTCAAATTTTGGGAAAATCAAGTTAGTATTTTGTTTGTGGGAATGTTAGGAAGGTTTTAGAAAAGATTTGGGGCCAATTGGAGTTGAATTGGGCTAGGTTTGGGTCATGGGTCAAAATTGGGCCTTAAGCCCCAAATTGGAATTGGGCCCAAATGTCAATCAAATTGGACTTGGATTTGGTCTAAATTTATATTGGGGATATTGAATTGAATTTAGAATTGAATTGGACCAAAATTGAGGTCAATTGGGGTGGTTTGGTTTGACATTGGGTTCACTTGGGTTTAAAATGGGTTAAATTGGTGGTTTTAGTAAAAGTTAGGTAAATTAGCAAATTTAGCCCATGGTGTAGTTGAACAAAATGCAATTGGGAATATTTGAGAATTTCTGGAATTTTTTGGGAATTTTTAGAATTTTTGGATTTTTTGGGTAAAAGGGTATTTTGGTAATTTTGGAAGACTTAGGGGTATTTTTGGAAATTTTGGTATTTTTGGCCAAACATGGTTAATTTGAGTGGTGGGTAGTGTTTAGGTTTAATTTTGAGGAATTTTGGGTAATTTAGGTGATTTTGCAAATTTTGGGTAGCTTCAAGGGTATTTAGTAGATTTGGTGGGTCCGGAGCCCCGAGGGTCAAAAAACTGAAATTTTGGAAAAATGAAGATTAATCACGTTTGAGTGAAATGGAATCATTTTGGTTAATCCATGAAGCCATATTAAGCCCATATGAGCCATGAGAGGACTCATTTGAGGCACTCACTATGTTGTTCCTAACCTCTTAACTGCGGGACTTGGGGGTTAAGGACCATCCATATGAATTACCTACATGAGTCAGGAAGTCAAGTTGGGTGAGAGTGTGGTTTTAGGACATGGAATGTGTGAGAGAGTGTAGTGTATGTGTAGGCCAACCCTCATCAGACCAGGCCATCCAGGGTATTCCTAAGGCCAAAAAGTCCTATAGGGAACTCATCCTTTAAACCTCTACATTTGATTTCAACCCTCTAGGTGATTAGGGGTCTACAATCAAGCTTGTGGGGTTTGCAGGGAGTTAAGAAGTAGTTTAAATTTCTAAATGGTGGGTTCCATTTCTAGTCCTCTAAGATTAGTCAAAGAAAAAGCCTAAGGCTAGATCCTAAGTACTAAAGAGAGAACAAAAGACCTCACCAAAATTAAGGTCAACAAAGCCCCTATAGTTAATTACATCTTAAATGACGGGAATCATTTAAGAAAACTCTCGATAATGATCTGTGGTTTTGCTCTAAAGAATTTCAAATTTTAAGGTTTTCAAACAATTGGATTTTGGAAATTTCAATTGGGGATGGATCAAATTTGGAACAGTTAATTTCAGGAGTCCAAAGGAAGAGAAGTAGGAGAAGCTGAGGATCCAAGAAGAATCTTGGCAACTTCCCAAACTATCCTATGGTTTGGTTTCAATTTGAGAATTTTTTTAATATTGCAATCTTGCCAATTTTAATTAATTAGGACTTATATTTATATGATATAATCACACAACTAGCCTCGAAGATGTGAGGGTTTATGTCGTACCAAACGACTACCTCGGAGTCCTAAGATCGGTTAGGGCTTAATTTACATGACATGATCATTCAAATGCCTAACGAAGATTTGAGGATTTATGTTTCACTAGGCAAACTACCTCAAAGTCCTATGGCTTGGTTATTTAATTCTAAGGAAGGTTTAGCTGGTGTAGATCCGAGTTTTGCTGAAGTAGATGGCCGTGCTGCCCACTATGCTTCGAGCTCCTTGTTGTTGCAGAGGTTTAGTTTTAGAAGGTGAAAATCAGGAGATGAGAGAAGTGTTTTGGTTTAGAAATCTTAAAGTCCAAATATTTTTAATATTTTAATTAAAACAAATCTTAAAGTTGTTTAAACGAACCGATTAAGATCCCATGGTTCCGTCATCCCGACACCGTTATTTTCATCGAATTCACTTAGTCCGGATGAATTTGCTAAACTCAACCGAATGAGTTCCACACTTTCATTTAAACCGTGGGAAATCCTGTTAGCAACACGTGGGTTACATCATCCGAGGTATTCCCGATCATTCAACGAGACGTTTTAATTTAGTTGCAATTGTAGTATTGTTGTTCTGTTTGTGATTAAATTTTGAGTTGTTTTATATTTTGGAATGTTATGGCGGTGAATTTTATCTTGTGGTGGCTTTTAATTTAGTTTTGGGTTTCAGTTTTGTGACTATCCTAAAGGTTTCAGTTTTCATGCAACAATCTTATTTAACATGCAAGAAAAAGTAAAGTGCAGTGCATGTAAGTAAATTGTAATAAAGTAAATTGCAATAAAATAAAAGCGTACCTCGAGGGTCTTCCCGTCATCCCAAGCTGCACTTGAAACACATGTTAAGGCATTTAAATATTTCAACAAGTACCTAGGTAATGCTAAGGGAAGGTTCTGGTTATCTACCAAGATCATAATCTTATAACTAGTCATTTCCTATGACGTCTAGGTTCTTGTGTTTTGTTTATGGATGATTTTCTTCACCAAAGAACAATTAAGTTCAATTGTTCCTCTAAAACATCTCATCATATTGAGAAAGTGCTTAGGACGAGTCCTAAACATCTTTTCAATACTTCCGAGATTATTTTGAGTCCAAGTAAATTTAGTTGCACAGGTGAATTAATCATCCAAGAGTTTAGTTAAGCTTTGTCTCTTGCTCAGTGAATTTGGGCATTTGATTACCTGATGAATGAAGTGACATCTCACTTAATACTCCATTTAAGAGATATAAAAATTAAAGCCTTTAGGGGCAAGTTGGTTTGTTGAGAATTTTAATCATTCTTAATTTGAAGTTTGAGTTAATGGTTTAAAGTGATTTAGTTTAATTATAAGGTTTTAATTAATAATTTTAAGTTTGGAATAGTGTTCAAATTATTTTTGGTTTAAATCTTTATACTTTAAGTGATCTTAATATTTTAAATTAATCTTTGGTATTTAAAATTCACTTAGATTATTCATATATCTTAATGATTTGGTTTAGGTTAATTATGATATTTTAGGTTAATCTTGATTAGTTTGATTTTTTATTTTCTTAATTATGAATTGTCTTAATATTTCAAATTTGTTTTACTTTTATTACTGAGTGATGTTAATTTAATATAATTTAAATTTAATTAATTGAATTTAACTTAATTGAATTTAATTTAATTTAAATATTTTTAATTTAATTTAATTTAATTGTTAAAATGTTAATTTAATTTAATTTTAATTTTAATTTAATTTTTCCTTAATTTAATTTAATTTAATTTAATTTAATTTAATTTAATTGTTAAACCACTTAATATTTTGAGCTTTCCTTTAATTTAAGGGTTATTTTTTTTTAATTTTTAATTTACTTAGTTTGGATTATCATTTTAATCTTAATTAAGAGTTAAATATTATTGAAGTGATTTATTAAAGGATTTTTTTATTAAAGAATTAATACTCGCAAGTTATATCCCTATTTTTAATAATTCAAATTTTCATTAATCTTCCAAAATTAAAACTGTTTAAATAATTAAAGTTTCATTTTTGGTTTATTAAAAGTGATTAATGGGTTCCTACCCTTTTAATTTCCCAAAGTTTCAATCATCCAAGAAAGATAAAATCAAATATTTTACCCTCCATTTTAATTAAACCTAAAATTTTAATAAAGGGGTTTAAATTCTTTAATTACATTTATGCCCTTTTAGGCTTATTTATTTCATAACTAACTAAATTGAGTTTAAATGAACTTGAAATTTTTATGTCGCCTCACTCACATGTCAATTAAGACATTAGAGGAGAAAATGTGATTTTTCTGAATTTAATTTATTTGTATAATAATTTTTAGTGAAAAATAAGCGATTTCAAGGAAAGTTCAACAACATGACCAAAGTAAGGTTTCTGTCCTTAAGAAAATAATGGGATGTTCCTAATGACCAGAGGACCACTTGGACCAATTTTGGTGATTTTTTAAATTATATTTTATTTATTATAATTATTTTTAATTTTGGAGTTTTAATTAATTATAAAATAAAATTAAAGTTGAAAAATAGATTTTATATTTTTCATAAATCTCTCTAACCTGAAGGAGTTCAAAAAGAAACAAATTTTACAATTTTCTAATTTTTCTTTGATTTATTGGAATTAATTTAGTGAAAAGGTTGGAAAATACATTTTTTAATATTAAAAGTTGTTTTGAGCCTTTAAAATTCAATATCTGAATTTAGAGACTTAGGAAAATATTTGGTTGGTTTCTAAGTGATTAGGAATCAAAATGTGACATTTTTATGATTCTTATTATTTTTGTGATTTTTATTATTTTTTAATTATTTAAATATAAAAAATATCATTAAAAATGAAAAATTTTAGAAAATTCCAATTTTAATTTTTATAGACTCTTCTGATATCAGAGAGCCCACAAAACCAATTTAGTGAATTTTTGAATTGTATTTTTGGAGTTATGAATTTTTAAAGTTTAATTTTGATCATGTGGCTTAATTAATTCATTTAGTGGGGCTAATCATTTCTAATTGACTTCAAATTTTTATGCAAGGTTTTGTGTATCCTAAAGATCAATGGAGAATTGATTTCAAGGTATTTTGATGTGTGGTTAATGCTAATTAATTAAAATTCAATTTTGAGTATTTAGGCTAATTAGGGTTATTCTTAATGAATTAAGCCTAACCATAATTATCTTAGGGTCCCCTAGTCCTAAGAAACTTCCCCAAATTTTTCTAGAATTTATTGAGCAATATGCTAATTATTGGAATTAAAATACCAAAATAGTGACACAATCATGAAAAACACATAACTTGCCATAGAGATAGCCTCTGATCTTGAAAAATTCAGGGAATGTTCCCAAGATCAGAGGCTTCAAAAGTCCTATGGTCTCATTCCATGGTGAATTGTGTATGCAAATGGAGAATCAAAATACTCAAAACAGTAAATAATTAACTAAAAATAAAATGCTTATCAAATTAACCCAATTCTTTTTCCACATTGTTCTCCTCTGTTCACTGAGCAAGAGAATATTTTTATTTTATTTTTGTGATTTTTCTATGAAAATTTATGATTTTTTGAAGTTTTTGTTTAAAAATAAATCAAAAATCCAATTTCCCTCTCAAGCTATCACTATCAAGGGGGGCCACGTGTCATTCTGTGATTGGCTGGTGCGTTTCTGCTTATGGATGAAGCTCCCGTCCGACTGCATCTCGGCCGTCCGTGCGATACACATGTGATCGGATGGCTACTGCTCCTCTCTCCTAGTTCTATTCACCCAAAACCGTCTACCTTGAAACCTTGATATCTCACTCGTTTCTCAACGAAATTGAGTGAAATTTTCTTTTAAAATGATCGTCTAATCGAGTAGCACACATCTATACGGTGATGATATACTTAAAGATGTGAATATTTACAGAAATTTAAAATAAGCTCGGTTGGAGGAGAAAAAATTTGATACCTTTGTCCAAGAGGTGAGGCCTCAATTGGAAATGGTTGGATTGAGCTTAGGAGTGCTTGGAGAAGCTTTGGGAACAATTTGGCAGAGTTTCCCTAAGGTAATATTTTTGCATCTCTTCTCTTTGGCCATGAATGGAGCTTAAATAAAGGAGTTTAAGTTCAAATTGGTCAAAGCATGAGGTTGGGCTTGGTTCACCTTTCCATGGTCTGATTTGGGCTGAGAAAAGCTCCATTGATTCAGCTTGATTAGTGGGGAGAAGTCACTATCCAAGTACAATTAGGCTTAAGCATGGGTTAGGGGAGACATGGGAGTGCTTAATTACTTTAAGGGAATCAAGAAAGAGGCTCCTCCTCTTGCCCAATATGGTATGATCACATGAACACCACTCACATGGCTTGCATGGGGCTTAAGGATGGCTTCATGGCTAGCCTATGGCTTGTCCATGGCTTGGTCAATTTTCATGAAAAAAGGTTATTTGGAATTTTTTAAAAACTTTGGATTTTTTGATTGGTTTTTTCATGATGCTATTTTGGTTTAATCAAAATGATGGGTTTTGGACTTAGGTGTGATTTAAATCATAGGGAATGATGAGGGAAAATTTCATGTGGGCTTTGGAATGAAATTTGGGCTTTTGAATTTGTTGGAAGTGGGCTTTTAAAAAGGTTTAAGGAGGTGGGCTTTTAGGTTTGAAAACAAATTGGTAGATGGAAATTTTGTAAAATATTTGGTCAAACAAATGTTGGGTTTAGTTTAGGGATGTGTCATGAGTGATTTGGAACAAATTTGAAGTGATTTTGAATTGAATTGGGTTTAATTTGGGTCTTTTTAGTAAAGGGACCAAAGTGGGTCAAATTGGGCTACTTTGTTTAAGGTTGGGCTAATGTTGGATTTGATGTAAAATTAACGTTGAGAAATGTTTATGGGAGTGTTACAAAGAGTTTTCAACTTTGGTTGGGCTTTGATTTTGGGATTTGGGCCCATTTGGGTTCATGGTTAGTTTAGGCCAAAAATGGGGATTTTTGTTTTGGGTTAGGTTTGGGTGGAGTTTAGGTTCAAATATGGGGCAAATCTAGTTAGTGTTTTATTTGTGGGGTATTTGGAAGGTTTAGTAAAAAATTTGGAGTTAATTGGAGTTGAATTGGGTTAGTTTGGGCTAAGTTTAGGTCATGGGCCAAAATTGGGCCTTAGGCTTCAAATTGAAATTGGATCCAAATGTCAATCAAATTGGACTTGGATTTGGTCTAAATTGATATTGGGGATATTTAAGGGAAGTTTAGAATTGGATTGGATCAACATTGAGGTTAATTGGGTTGATTTGGTTTGACATTGGGCTTACTTTGGTTAAAATGGGCCAAATTGGGGGTTTTGGTAAACGTGGGTTAAATTGACAAAATTGTCTAATGGTATAGTTGAACAAAATGAAATTGGGAATATTTGCGATTTTCTGAAATTTTTTGGGAATTTTTGGAATTTATGGATTTTTTGGTTAAAAAGGGCATTTTGGGTATTTGGAGGGTATTGGGGGGTATTTTTGGAAATTTTGGTATATTTGGCTAAGGATGATCAATTTGAGTGGAGAGAAATGTTTAGGACTGGTTTTGAGGAATTTTGGGAAATTTAGGCAATTTTGCAAATTTTGGGTTGTTTCAAGGACATCTGGTAGGTTTGGTGGGTGTAGGGCCCCGGGGGTCAAAAATTGAAATTTTGAAACAAATGAAGAATGATCAAGTTTGAGTAGAATGGAATCACTTTGGTTAAGCCATGAAGCCATATCAAGCCCATAAGAGCCATGAGAGGACTCATTTGAGGCATTCACTATGTTGTTCCTAAACCTCTTAGCCAAGGGCCAAGGGTTGAGGACCATCCATATGAATTATCTACACGAGTCAGGAAGTCAAGCTAGGTATGAATGGTTTTAGGATTTGGAATGTGTTTGAAAGTGTAATGTGTGCAGGTCAACCCTCACCAGACCATGCCACCTAGGGTAGTCCTAAGACTAAGGAGTCCTATAGGGAACTCATCTTTTAAACCTCCACATTTGATCTTAACCCTCCAAATGACTTAGGGGTTTACAATAAAACTTATGGGGTTTGCAGGGAGTTAAGAAGTGTTTAAATTTCTAAGTGGTGGGTTCCATTTCTAGTCCTCTAAGATAGTCAAAGGGAAAGCCTAAGGCTAGATCCTAAGTACTAAGGAGAGAGAAGAGAAAAGACCTCATAAAAAATGAGGTCAACAAGACAAAAAGGACAAACAACAAAACAAAATGACATAAAATTGACATGACAAAATGACATTTAGGATTGATAGTGGGTACATCTTTCCTTAAGAAAAAAAATTTCCAGAAAACTAGTGATCAACATTAATTAGAAGTTTTCATAGACAATTATAAATTGCCTAAGATGTAATTAACTATAGAAGCTTGCTCCTATAGGAGATTTAAAAGAACCCACAATAGGGATCTCTGGTTAAAAAGTCATGATTTTCCTTATATGGAAATTTTAGAATATGACATTCTAAAATTTTATTTTATAAGGATTATCATAAACATCCTTTTTTCTATTGTTTTCTATTAGCCCTAAATTTCTTAATTCATTTACAGGATTTATAGAAATAAGATTAGGTCAATATTAAACAGAGTGGTGACTCCTTGACATTGACATGACATCGAAAACTTGACGGCGACACCCGACGACGACCCTCACTCTCCCATCGTCATCAAGAGAGTGGCGACTCCTCTGTAGAATTTTCTTTCCTCTGATCTTTTGTTATCACTAGCTTTCTTTTGACATTTCTATCTTTGACAAATAAAAACTACAAAGTTTTAAAACAAATTCCCAGTTTATAAATAAGTCGATAACATTCATTTTTCTAAAAATTTCAGAAAAGTTGCAATGGATTCTCTGAATTCAATCTTTTCTTATTATCAAGACTTCAATAAACCAATGGAGGGAGATCTTTCCTTTTATCAAAATGATTATGGATTATTTGATGAAAAAGAATTTGCATTAGATAATTCATACCAAACTGATATACACACTTTTAAAGAATTTGATCTGCAACCTTATGAAGACTTTCTGAATTTTATAGAAGACCTGGCTGAATATACACCTGAGAAACCTTATGCTCTTGAAGAAATGAAATGACAAATTGACAGGAAAGGGAAACAAATCTATGAGGAGGATGATATTCCACCCCCATCTATATACGAAGTTGGATCTTGTTCCAAAAATATTCATAAAACAGGGCTCTTCCACTTAAAAGGAAGAAAAGGTGGAATGAGAATGATAATTTTGAAACACCTGAATTTGAGCAAAGTGTTTTCAGAAACCATTCCTTTTCAGAAGAAAATGGGTATATTTCAATTCCTGTTGAATATACTGTAATTTCTTTCAACCTAAGAGTTCTCTCTCAATTCATGCTATACATTCAGTGTTTAAAAGATTAGCATGAAAAGACAAATGTTTAATTTCTGGATTGTTAGACAAAATGGGATGTGCAGTCTCTAAAACAATGAAAAGGAGAATACTAGCAATAGAAAACTCTGTTTAAGAAGAAACAGGTTATCAAACCCCAACAGATGATCAATGTACTCGAGTGCCAGAAAAATTCCGACTTGGGCCAAGAGTAAAAGATGTGACAATTATAAAAGACCGGGCCAGATATGACAAACTGATGTTGGAAGCGAAAGATACATCCACTAAAATGACATATTTGGTCCATATGCTACAAAATGCAAATTTTTCATATGATGATACACCGCCTAGAGGGTCTCGTCCCATACGAAGAAATAATGTATGGAAACGAAGATTGTCTGAAAGAAATTCAGATGCTATGAGCACTCCTGCAGATAGTTCAAAAGAAGGAACTTGTAAAGAACATCTTGCAAAATCATTTGAAGAAAGACTGAAAAAGTTAAAGAATGATATCAAACAATTCTCCGTGTGAGGAAAGAAAGATACTTCTGACAGTTCGAATGAAAATGTTGCCAGAATCAAAATGGTAGAAACACGGTCTACTTCTTTAGCACGAGAGTTAAATAAAGAAGATGCAACAAATGAATTACGAGCAATTATACGATAATGAGAAGAAAAAATCAGTCATCTTGAATAGAAAATGGAAGAGTTGGTAGCAGCTTTACAAAATCTATCAACAAATCCATCACCAGCAATTGAAATCGTTATGCCAGAGGCTATCTATATTTTAGAAGACAAAGGAGAGCCAATAGATGTTGAAGAAAGCACTCAAAAGAAAAAGGATTCCACTCGTAGTGGAATTCCATAAAAAGATATCACACAATTTGTGGAACAAAAAATAAAAGAAATAATGACTCAGGTAAAGGCTAGATAGTTAATTCTAAAGGGTAGACCATATCCAGAGGAATTTGACTCTGTCCAATACCCTAAAGGTTTTGTTCCTCCTGTCTTTAAAATGTTTAATGGAATTGGTAATCCCCGACAACATTTAGCACACTTAAGAGCAAGTTGCTGCAATGCGGGGGGGAAGTGACGGTCTTTTATTCGATCAATTTGTTAACAGTCTCACGAGAGCTACCTTTGACTAGTATGCGGAACTTCCTAATGGGTCTGTTAAAACTTTTGTAGAGCCTGAAAGTCTCTTCATTTAATGATTTGCTGGAGCTCGACATCATACTACAGTTAGTGATCTAGTAGTAGAAAAACAAAAATCAGGAGAAAGCTTAGTGGATTAAATTTTGTGCTGGAGAAATCTCAGCATGAAGTGTGACCACAACTTCAAGAACAACACGTTGTTGAAATCCTGCATAAAAAAATCCATGGTCCTATAGCATTTATGCTTAAAGGATTTACAATAAAAACTTTTGATAAATTGCTCAGTAAAGCTACCAATCTTCAAGAAGAAGCTAAGCATATAAGTGTAATGGAAAAGACAAAGACTATCAAGACATTTAAAAAGAGATCGAGAAATGTTGTAGAAAAAGATAAACAAGTGATGCAAGTTTAACCTGAACAAAAGAAACAACGACAGAATCTGTCAATGTCACAAACATCACCTCAATTACAACTTCAGCAACCAATCACAGTACCGGTAGATAAAAGAACAATGGCTGAAAAAATGAATAAAGAATATTCATTTAAAACAGAAGCCGTTGGCAAAATATTCCGTAGCTGGCTTAAAATACCAGAATTTAAGCTACCAGAAGCTAAAAGGCCAGTAGAAGTAGACATAAAGAAAAATCCCAATTATTGTCCTTATCATAGAATGCTCGAACACAAGATTGAAGAATATTTTGTCTTCAAAGACTGGTTAGAGCGCAACTTTAAAGAAGGAAATATAGTAATCCCGAAAGAATATTTGAAAGAACCTGACAAAGGTTCAGTCAATATGATTTCAGTGGAAAAACTTAAATCCAACAAAAAGAACAAAGACAACACTGTTCGAGGTAAATCTTCTGAGGAGATTCTTATTGAATATTAGGTTACAAAACCTCTCAAGAAAGAAAAGAAAAAGAAAAATAAAGAACCAAAAATGATTAGAGGTCTTCTAGATATAGGGATTGCAGTTCCTGTTGTATCTTCTAGTTCTTATGTTTCTCCGTCTTCTACAAGGGTAGTTATATCGGACGAAGGACGAAAAATCCTTGAACCAATAACTTTGTATGACTTCCTTTTTGCTACTACTGTGAATAATAACAATTCCAGTTTTGCTTACATTCTGTCTATTTTAGGCGATGCTTCTGAAAATGATCATTCAAATCCTAATCCCGTAGACATTACTCAAATCATACATGAATTTGATCAATTTAAAAACAACCAAAATGACAAAAACATTGATGATAATTATGACAATGACAAAGATGAAAGTAACACTGCTATGCTTCAATTACAAGAAACCCTGATTTCCATAGAATTTGAATCTTCAGACTCGGAAACAAAAGAGTTGGACAACCAATTTGAAGAAATAGTTGAAATTAATTTGAGGAGTGTAAAGGTTCTACCTCCTAGAGTGGCTCAACAAGAAAAGGAAAAACAAATATTCACATCAGAAAAGATCATTCCTCCAATACATCCTCAACTCCCTGAAAAAGATAAGGATGATCTTCATAACAAAGTGGAATATAACGTACTAGCTCATTTGAGGAAGTTACTAGCAAAATTGAGCATCTATGATGCTCTTATGCTTTCCAAGGAAATGAGAGAGTCATTGATAAAAGTCCTTTTAGATCCAGACATTTGCCTAGCTCAACTTGCTAGTATTACTCAGATGTAAGTTTGTCCATTAGAAGAATCAACAATGATTACCTTCTTTGATAATGACTTGTTGCTTGTAACAACTGAACATAATCGTCCACTGTGTATTACAGTAAGCTTAAATGACACGACACTTTCAAGGGTTCTTATTAACCCAGGTGCCTTAATTAACATTATGAATTTGAGAACTCTTGCATATATGGATATTGATGCTTCCCAACAATCAAGAGATACAATGATGTTACGAGGATTTAATCAACAAGGAGAACGAGCTCTTGGATCAATAACATTGCTCTTAAAGATAGCCGACTTGACGACAACAACAAAATTCCATATCATTGATTTTGATACCTCTTTTAATGCCTTACTTGGCAGACCATGGCTTCATGAACACAAAATGGTTCCTTCTTCGTTGCATCAATGTATAAAATATTTACAAAAAGGACAAGAATGTTGTATTGTAGGAGATTTGCAACCGTTTTCAATCCATGAAATCGGTATACATGAAGATGCAGCATATTATGCTCCTATAAAGAAAACAATATTCTCCAAAGAAACAATGGTGGATATGAAAGAAAAAGACAAAGAAAAGAAAATAAATGAAAAAGATCATTTTTCTTCAACAAAGACAAAAGGAGTTAATTCCCGTCAAACTCATACTCGAGGCCGAGGCCAAGGACGAGGATGAGGGAAAGAAGATCCAATTGTTATAATGAAGAAACCATTGAAGTTCAAAATTCACCTGGACTCTGTGGAAGATATAAAAGAATAAACGACATCGGTGGTTTTAAAGGAACCTCAATTCAAAATATCTCTAGAAGAAGAAGACAAAGAGAAACAATTTGAATCTATGTATGATAAAATTAATCATTTTATACATTCTATGACTCTGACTCCAATCTCTACTTCTAAGATTGAGAATTTAGTAGTCAAAGAAGTGTATAGTGATGACAAAAAGCCAATTAAGTTTAGACTTGGCTCTACTTCTTCTAATATTCGAAGCCGATGTAAAAATAGAAGATGAAAATCCTTTGAAATCAATGAAAATTCCTTTTGAGTTGTACTCTCCTTAGGCACAAAAATTTATTCAAAATATTTTAATGCTCAAACAATGGTCTTTAAAGCAACCACATTTTTTTAAACAAATGTGGAATAAGAACAAACGAAATCCTAACTCCAAGAAGGTGTTGGATTTGGTACTCTAGAACCACTAGATGAAATGGAATTTTACCTAGTCATCACTGAAGAACATAACTTTGAACTGATATCTGATCTTCTAATTGAAGATGCTCCTCCAGAATTGGAAGAGGAAATTAAATCTATAGTTGATGAATTGAAGGAAATAAATTTAGGCTAATGAAAATTTGAAACCAAATTTCATTAGTTCATTCCTTAATGATATGGAAGCAAAAGACATAATTCAATTGTCAATATAATACAAAGACTATTTTGCTTGGAATTATGACGCAATGCCTGGTTTATCTCCAGAAGTCACAGTCCATAAACTTGGGATAAATCAAATCACAATCCCTGTTAAACAAGCTCTAAGAAGGATGCGTGTTGAAATAGAGTAACCATTTATTGCAGAAGTTAAAAAATTGATAGAAGCAGATTTCATACGAGAAGAAAATCATCTAACATGGTTAGCCAATGTGGTGCCAGTTAAAAAGAAAAATGGCCAGATAAGGGTCTGCATAGACTTCAGGGATTTGAATAAAGCATGTCCAAAAGATGAATTCCCTTTACCAATTCCTGAATTAATGGTTACATAGCATCAAAACATGCAATATTTTCCTTTATGGATGGATCATCAGGATATAATCAAATAAAAATGTTTTCGGAAGATGAAGCAAATACAGACTTCTAGACACCCATAGGGATATATTGTTAAAAGGTTATGCCATTTGAACTAAAGAATGCTGGTGCAATCTATCAAAGAGCCATGACACGGATCTTTGATGAATTAATACACAATCAAGTCGAATGTTATGTGGACGATCTGGTTGTCAACAGTAAACAAAAAGATGATCATATATACGATTTGAGAATAGTCTTTGAACGACTACGACAATACAATCTTAAAATGAATCCCTTAAAGTGCGCTTTCGGTGTCACCCAAGAAAATTTTTAGGATTTGTAGTTCGACATCGTGGGATAGAAATTGATCCTCTTAAAATTGAAGCTATCCTAAATATGCCTCTTCCTAAAAATCTAACTCAAATGAGATCATTTCAAGGAAATTTAGGATATATATGACGTTTTATTTCCAATCTGTCAGGTAGGTGTCAGCCTCTTTCTGCCATAACCAGAAAAGATACCAAATTTGTGTGGGATGAAAAATACCAACACGCCTTTGAAAATATTAAACAATAACTGACAACCCCTCTTGTTTTAGCAGCCCCTATAGTAGGAAGACCTCTAATCCTTTACACTGCGACGTTAGATAATTCCCTTGGAGCATTATTGGTACAAGTAAATTACGAGGGAAAAGAAAATGCATTATATTATTTAAGCCATTGTTTGGTTCCAACCGAAGTAAAGTATCCGGCAATTGAGAAACATTGCTTAGCCTTGATTTTTGCAGTTCAAAAACTGAGGCATTATATGCTTTCTCATAAAGTAACTCTTATTTCAAGAGTTAATCGACTACAATATTTAATAACATGGCTGACACTTTCTGGAAGATTAGCAAGATGGGCAATGATATTACTCCAATTCGGCATAACATTTGTATCATTATGTGCTATCAAAGGACAAATCTTGGTAGATTTCTTAGCAGTACACCCAATTCCAACTGGATCACCTCTCAATGATGATTTACCCGATGAAAAAATATCAGAAATAAAAAGTTCCAATGTGCAACAATTGAAACTGTAGTTTGATGGAGCGTCATCTGCATGGAAAGATAAAGATAAACAGAAAATTATACTAGGCAAAGCTGGAGTAGGATTAATTTTCATCACTCTAGACAAAAAGATGATGCCTTTTTCTTATCATCTGACAGAACCACGCACAAATAATGAAGCCAAGTATGAAGCGCTCATAACCGGTCTAGAATTGACAATATTAATGGAAATTAAAAATATTGACATTTATGGAGATTATCAGTTGATTATAAATCAAAGTGCTGGCAAATATAAGACTTTTAAACCTTGACTTGAACAATATTCTCGTTACACTCTGAAGCTGCTTCAACAAATTCCTAATGTAACATTTTTCTTAATCCCGAGATGAGATAATTCTTTAGCAGATGCTTTGGAAAAACTTGCAAAAGAGTTTGTCTGTCCAGAATAAGACGACATACCAATTTCTATAAAAGGACGACAAGTTCTTTCTCAAATTAACTTGTATAATCTGCATAAAATTGGTGAAAACATGACAGTGACAACAAGTGATGAAAAGGATGATTGGCGACAACCAATTATTCAATATTTACAAACCAGAAGGTTGCCTGAAAACACTTCCATTGCCACTCAAATTAAACAGAGAGCATTATCATATGCTCTAATAAATGATGTCCTTTATAAACAATCTTTTGACCAAATGTGATTAAGGTGCTTAAACCAAGTTGAAGCTCAAGAGTTTGTTAAGGATGTCCATTCAGGTTTATGTGGTGAACATCAATCTGGACCTAAAATGAAAACAAAAATAAAAAGAATGGGATATTTTGGCCGACAATGATGACTGATTGTCTTGACGTTTTAAAGAAATGTCATCAATGTCAAATACATGAAGTAGTTTTACACCAGTCGCCAAATGTCTTACACCCAACTATTGCATCTTGGTCGTTTGAATATTGGGGCACCGACATAGTGAGCCCTATAGATCATTCATCATCTAAGGGCCATCGATTTATTCTAGCAACCACTGATTGTTTCTCCAATTGGGCAGAAGCAATACAGCTTAGAGAAGTCAAGGAAGAACGAGTTCTTTATTTTTTTAAGACACATATTGTTTATAGATTTGGAATTCCTCGAAGGGTCATATCAGACAATGTATTTGCCTTTAAAAATACAAAAATGAACAACTTTATCCAAAGACATGGGATAGTATGGAGGTATTCTACAATCTATTATCCTAAAGCCAATGGTTTAGCTGAAGCCTTCAATAAAACATTGGTTCAAATTTTGAAAATGACATTAGTCAACAGCCCAAGACAGTGGCATGAACGATTAATAGAAGCTTTATGGGCCTATAGAACTACATACCGAACACCAACACGGTCAACACCATTTTCTTTGGTATACGTTTATGAGGCTATATTACCACTCAAAATACAAATCCCTTCTCTCAGAGTTGCAATAGCAAATAAAATAACTGAAGAAGAAAATGCCAAATTACGACTTGAAGAACATGAGAGTTTAGAAGGCAAACGTCTACAAGCCCAGAAAAATCTCGAACTGTATAAAGAGAAAATGGTACGAGCCCATGATAAATTAGTTCATCCTAGAACCTTTTGAATCGGAGAATTAGTTTTAGTTCTTCAAAGACCTATACTAGCACATTGAATGATAGGTGGCAAATTTGAACCAATATGGGAGGGCCAATATGTAATTGAAAAGACATATTCCGGATGATCTTACCAACTGGTGTATTGTCAAGGAGAAAGAATCTTGCCTCGAATCAATGGCCGTTTCTTAAAGAAATATTACGCTACATAAAAAAATGAATGATGACTTATTTATAAATTGGGATAATAAAAAAATCTTTTTTTCAAATCATCTTTGTGATACAAATCTTGACTTTTATGTTTTGTGATATCTACTTCGCTTATTAAACAAATGTTTATAAGCATCATCCCTTAACATAAAAAGGTCTAAAATGTTACATTATCTTGTTGTTTTCAGGAAAAATGTCTAACAACAGACTTCTTTTCACATTCTGATGTGGTGTTTGTCTGGCATTAGACCGACGATGTGTTGAAAAAAGATCTAGAATCAACTTCAATTTTGAGCTCTCTCAAGTTGATTTGCTCTACGATGGACCTTTACGATCCATTGCTAATCGACAAGAAGCAAGAGGAAAACCTTCTGTATTGGACTTCAAGCTCTGACAACAAACTATGGAAACATAAAATGTTATTGACAATGGAAAATTGAATTCATTAATGGCAATTCCACCCTGTGAAGATGGAATGGCATCTATTAGCGGGGTAAAGAAATTAGCTTCTGGAATGACAAGATTCCAAAGGAGAAATCGGAATAAATGGCTCAAGAAACTTACAGAAAATGAAAGACAAAACGTAAAACCAATGGAAGAAGATGATAGATTTGAATTTCTAATACTTGAAAACATTTCTAATGAGACATATTATGTCTTGGGAGAAGAAGTTATTGAAGAAGAGGAGAGAATTGAAAGGACAGTATTCACTCCTGCTCCCTACGAGCCAGCATTGAATCTCATGACCACAGAAGTAATAAATGACAAACGAATTGCTTCTCAAGAGGAATTAAGACGTAATAGAACTATCAAGTAACAATCATTTGAACAATTTCAATATATTAATGGTCGAACCATTAATACATTGGAAGGCATTCAATTGTTCGCTCGCGTTTTTGACGAAGTGGAGCAAGGTGTCATTGTCGAACATGTGATGGAAGCGCGTGATCAAGGGCAAGTTGGACATCTGAAAAGAAGGACGTACTCTGAACCAAATAGATGGATTCGTGGAAAACGTCGCATGATAATTCAATATGGATGCTGTTATAACTATGTTGTAGATAAGGACAGCAATCCCCAAGGGATACTAGAACATGAACGAGTAGATCCACTACCGACAGTCACTATTCAAATGAGCGAGTAGATCCACTACCGACAGTCACTATAATGTGGAATATAATGCCTGCTGATTGTATTCCAGAAAGTTGCATTATGGATATATATGAGTAGGGCGACTGTATACCACCTCATATTGACAGTCATGATTTTGAAAGACCTTTTTGTACTCTCTCCCTCATGAACATATATTATATTTTGTTTGGAAGAGAAATACAGATTATGGGCCCTGGAGAATTTTGTGGATCTTATCAGATTCTATTACCACGGGGATCAGTTTTAGTCTTGCAAGGCAATGGAGACGATGTTCCAAAACACTGTATACCGAGTGTAAGCCGACAGCGCATATCAATAACATTGAGAAGAATGTGCCCCGAAAAGCGTCCTGAGGGATATCAACCAACACCAGAACTGGAAGAGCTACAATCCTTAGAGCTGTCATGACCCCATGAATGTTTAAACACCTAAGACATATGCAATAAACAATGTCTCAGAGTGTTAGACAGTTTGTGGTAGGTCTAACAATATCTGAGAACTTTTGACATAGTAGTTTGCAGTGTGTATGTGTATATTGCATAATACATAATGTAGCGTAAACTTTTGCTATCTATGTACATTATTAGAAGTGGAAAGAAATCTTGTGAGATATTTCCTAAGCTGACCATAATACATCATCAGGTCCAAGAATGCCAAAATGAACTAAAATGACATGATGAATAACTTATGATAACTAAAATGAGAATTATCATTCGGCCTATACAGGTCAAATCCCCAGCGGATATCCCTAACAAATATCTTAGTGAGTTCGCCACTCTCTCTAGTTATTGGATGTATGTTCTTTTCCTGACACAGAAATTATGGCATTCCTCTAAATAAACATCGACATTGATATTTCAAGAAATGGAATATGACATCTATTTTCTCTCTCCATTTATTGGATGTAAGTCCTTTTCCTGACACAAAAATTATGGCATTCCTCTAACTAAACATCGATATTGAAATTTCGAGAAATGGAATATGACATCCATTTTCTCTCTCCAGTTATTGGATGTAAGTCATTTTCCTGACACGGAAATTATGGCATTCCTCTAACTAAACATCGACATTGACATTTCAAGAAATGGAATATGACATCCATTTTCTCTCTCCAGTTATTGGATGTAAGTTATTTTCTTGGCATGAAAATTATGGCGTTCCTCTAACTAAATATCGACATTGACATTTCGATAAATGGAATATGACATCCATTTTATCTCTCCAGTTATTGGATGTAAGTCCTTTTCCTGACACAAAAATTAAGGCATTCCTCTAACCAAATATCGACATTGACATTTCGAAAAATGGAATATGACATCCATTTTCTCTCTCCAGTTATTGGATGTAAGTCCTTTTCCTGACACGGAAATTATGGCATTCCTCTAACTAAACATCGACATTGACATTTCAGGAAATGGAATATGACATCCATTTTCTGTCTCTGTTTATTGGATGCAAGTCCTTTTCCTGACACGGAAATTATGCCAATCCTCTAACTAAACACCGACATTAACTTTTCGAGAAATGGAATATGACATCCATTTTCTCTATACTGTTATTGGATAAAAGTCTTTTTCCAGACATAGAAATTATGACATTCTAATTAATATTCCTCTGAGAAAGGACATATATTGCATGATGTTCCTTCTCAAAACTGACATATAAGACATCTGACATTCTTTAGGAATGATATGACATCCACTCCTTTCCTGATTATTATGAGACATTTCTTGACAATAAATATTCAGACCACTTCAGTCAACACCAATATGTGCGGCATACTTATGCAGTATTCCACAAATGTTGTGGGCCCTTTTGTTAACCTCATTTTTATGATAGGTCAAACCTTGACCTAAAAGTCAACTTTGGTCAAAATGGTCAATTCTGACCCAATGACCAACCTCATTAGCCCAATAGGTCAATCCTTTGACCTAAAAAGTCAACTTTGATCAAAATGGTTAATCATGACCCAATTACCAACCCTACTGACCCAATAGGTCAACCCTTGACCTTAAAAGTCAACTTTGGTCAAAATGGTCAATCATGACCCAATGACCAACCCTACTGACCCAATAGGTCAACCCTTGACCTAAAAAGTTAAATTTGGTCAAAATGGTCAATCCTGACCCAATGACCAACCCCACTGACCCAATAGGTCAACCCTTTGACCCAAAAAGTCAACTTTGGTCAAAATGGTAAATTTTTTACCAAATAACCAATTATTGACCCAATGAGTTATTTAAGACCCAAAATGAAAAAAATTAATCAAATAATTAATTTCAAAATTATTTTTATTACTTAATTGATTAATAATTTAATTTTTAAAAATTTAAATTAATGACATAATTAATTAAAATGAAAAAAATAAATTAAAAGCCATAAAATGATAAAATGCACAAATTAATTAAAAATAATAGAAATAATCTAATAATTAATTTCAAAATTATTTGTAATTAATTGATTGACCAATAATTTAATTTTCATATTTTAGTTAATGACATAATTAATTAAAATGAAAATTAAACTAAAAAGTCATAAAATGAGACAAAATCCAATTTTAAATAAAAAAAATGACATGAAAATTAATCAAATAATTAATTTGGAATTATTTTTAATTAATAATTGATTAATAAAATAATTTATAATATTTTAATTAATGACATAATTAATTAAAACTGAAATTAAATTAAGAAAGGGGTATTAAATGGAATTTTAACCTATGACATTATGGTTTTCCAAAAATTCCAAATCTCCTTTATGACATCATACATGACTTCATATGGGTTAGACATAACCCATATAACCTATTAAAAATGAAATAACCCATGGATGACCCATCATGTATCATATTAACCATGGTAAACATATGTGATGATGCCTTCATCATTATGAAAGAATGATGTGTCACCTCTTCAAGCAACCCTAAGAGAACCTTTGGTGACTCATCTAACACCTCACTTCTTCACCAATAGGAGAGGGGGAGAGCTTAGATCACTATTACCTCATATGATGATCTCATAAATAAAAAATGGGAAAATTAAAGAAATTAAAGGGGTATGTGTCATCTCCCCATGAATCTTTAAGTGAGGTGGTGGACGATGGAGGGCTTATCCCTTTGAGTCACCACAAGCCTCTCCTCTACCCAATAGAAGTGAAACAAAACAATGAAAAACTCATCATGACAATTTGAGTGCAATTATGGCTAAGGCATGGGAATGAGGGGAAATTAACATATGTGTCATCCTACCATTCAATTCATTGGAGGTGCTAAATGAATTACATGGGGGAGGCTGATCCAAGGCATTCTCCTACAGCAATTCCACCTCCCAAACTCTTTAATGAAGGAAGCTATGGGAAAATCCAAGCAAGCACCACCCTTCCTTACCATGGTTAAGTTCATGGTGATTAAGCATGGAAATTGCCAACCTATCATCATCACAACTGAAATTTCATTTCCAAAAACATTTATGGATGAGATAACAACTTCCCCAAGTGAGCCTAACTAGCCCAAGACTTATCTATAGCCATTCCCATGGCTATAAAAAGCCCCTACCCAAAACCATGAGAAGGAGAAAAAAATTCATAGAGACCTATAGGCAGCCCAAATCCCTTAGCTTCCAACACAAAAAAACTTGCTAAGGTTCTTAGCAATCTATTCTAGCCAAAATCAATCCATAAGATCAACCCGATCGATCCAATTTGGCTAAAACCCAAATTGAACCTAAACCAAGCCATTTTGCCAAAATTACCCACCAAGTCTAGCTTTAAATCCAAATTGAAGCGACAAAGAACTTCTTTGGGATCATTAGAGGCTAACCAACAAGCCTGATAAAGCTCAAGACTATTGTGGCCAAGGTATGGAATTTTTTATTCAAAATAATTCATTCAATCGAAAAATCATGGACTAAACTAGCCCAGAAAATTATGATCACCGAATAGATGTGATCAACATCTCCAAATGATTCCATAGGTTCAAAAATCACTCAATTTCATTGAGAAATGAGTGAGATATTGAGCTTAGAAGGTGGACAGTTCAAATTTTTTTTGAATTTATGAGATTAAATCTCCGTCGTCCGTTCTCGTGTTTCGGAACAGACGGAGCTGATTACACCAGGTGGTGTTCCCTGTATGGATCCGTGCACCGGATCGTCCCGCGTCTTCGACTCGTACGAGGACACGGGGTGCGCCCTCAAAATTCTGTGCTAAGGTTAATTCATTTTAACCTTAAAAGAATCGAAGAATCATAACTTTTTGCACATGTCTCCTAAAAATAAAATAAAAATATCTCTGGAAAGTTTTTGAAGAGAATAAAATTATGAAATTAAAATCATAATTTTATTCTCTGTATTTTATTTTTAAATAAATAAATACTCTCTGGAGTATTTTAATTATTAAAAATTATTTACAAAAATGAAAATTTTGAAAATTTTAGGGAAGAACCTTTAAGTACTTAGACACATCTCCTGATTTTTCTAAGGCTAGGATAGCTCTCTAGGATATGATTTTCTAATTTTCATGACACTTTATAATTATTTTAAAAAAAATTATAAAATCTGAAAAATTGGAAAATTAAAATTCAAAAATGGTTAAGGATTTTAGGCTGACAGACAATAATCCTAAAATAATGATTCTTAAGCCATTAAATCAATTTTAAAAAATATTTTAAAATAGGGTTACGATTTATTAATTATAAATTAGTTTTTCAAAACCCTTTTCTTCGTTTACTTAAACCATTTCATAATGAACTAAGCCAATGATGAATGTAAACCTAAATAAACAAAAATTAAACCTTAATTAGGTTTAAAGACAAGTTAAACCTAATTAACTCATTAAACCTTAATCACATTAGGTTTAACGCAAAATTTAAACTTTAATTAAGTTTAAAGACAAGTTAAAGCTAATTAACTTATTAAACCTTAATTACATTAGGTTTAATACAAAAATTAACCTTTAAATAGGTTTAAAGTCAAGTTAAACCTAATTAACTTATTAAACCTTAATTACATTAGTTTTAATACTGAAATTAAACTTTAATTAGGTTTAAAGACAAGTTAAACCTAATTAACTTATTAAACCTTAATTACATTAGGTTTAATACAGAAATTAAACTTTAATTAGGTTTAAAAACAACTTGAATCTAATTAACTTATTAAACCTTTATTACATTAGGTTTTTTACAAAATCAAACTTTAATTAAGTTTAAGGACGTACTAAATTTAATTAATTGATTAAACCTTAACTAAATTAAGTTTAATACAAAATCAAACTTTAATTAAGTTTAAGGACATATTAACTTAATAAATTCATTAAACCTTAATTAAATTTGGTTTAATACAAAATCGAACTTAAATTAAGTTTAAGGACATATTAAACTTAATTAAATTCATTAAACCTTAACTAAATTAGGTTTAATACAAAATCAAACTTTAATTAAGTTTAAGGACATATAAATCTTAATTAATTCATTAAACCTTAACTAAATTAGGTTTAATACAAAATCAAACTTTAATTAAGTTTAAGGATATATTAAACTTAATTAATTCATTAATCCTTAACAAAATTAGGTTTATTATAAAAATCAAACTTATATTAAGTTTAAGGACATATTAAACCTTAATTACATTATGTTTAAGACAAGCATAAACTTTAATTTGGTCTAACCCATTAGACCTAATTAAACCATTAAGTCTTAACAAAATTAGACTTAATCAAACCTAAACCCTAATTAGGTATAACCCATTAGACCTAATTAAACCATTAAGTGTTAATTAAATTAGACTTAATCAAACCTAAACCCTAATTAGGTCTAACCAAGTAAACCTAATTAAATTGTTAAGTCTTAACTAAATTAGACATAATGTAACGTAAAACCTAATTAGGTCTAACCCATTAGACCTAATTAAACCATTAAGTCTTAACTAAATTAGACTTAATTAAATCTAAACCCTAATTATGTCTAACCCATTAGACCTAATTAAACCATTAAGTCTTAACTAAATTAGACTTAATCAAACCTAAACTCTAATTAGATCTAACCCATTAGACCTAATTAAACCATTAAGTCTTAACTAAATTAGACTTAATCAAGCCTAAACCCAAATTAAGTCTAACCCATTAGAACTAATTAAACTATTAAATCTTAACTAAATTATACTTAATCAAACCTAAACCCTAATTAAATCTAACCTCTTAGACCTAATTAAACCATTACGTCTTAACTAAATTAGACTTAATCAAACCTAAACCGTAATTAGGTTTAGCCCATTAGAACTAATTAAACCACTAAGTCTTAATTGAATTAGAATTAATCAAACCTAAACCCTATTTAGGACTAACCCATTAGACCTAATTAAAATATTAAGTATTAACTAAATTAGACTTAATCAATCTTAGACATTAATTTGGTCTAACCCATTAGGCTTAACTAAACCATAAAGTCTTAAAAAAAGTAGACTTAATCAAATCTAAACCCTAATTAGGTCTAACTCATTAGACCTAATTAAACCATTAGGTGTTAATTAAATAAATCATAATCCAACTTTAATTCTAATTAAGTCTACCACATTAGACTTAATTAAACTATTAAACCTTAACTAATTAAGGTTTAATCAAACTCAAACCTAGAATAAACCTAACTTAAGTTCAACCTTAAACCTTAAGTTCAACCCTTAACTTAGGTTCAACCCAATGTAAACCCAAGTTTAAAACCTTAACTTAAGTTCAATCCATATTGAACTTAAGTTAACAAACCCAACTTAAAAAAAACCAGCCTAATTTAATTCAAAACCTTAACTTGAGTTCAACCCATGTTGAACTTAAGTGTAGATTCAACATAACTTGAATCTAACTTAACTCAAACTACAATCAAACATAAACCATAATTAAGTCTACCACATTAGACTTAATTAAATCTTTAAACCTTAACTAACTAAGGTTTAATCAAACTTAAACATAATTAAGTCTACCACATTAGACTTAATTAAATCATTAAACCTTAACTAACTAAGGTTTAATCTAACTTAAACCATAATTAAGTATATCACATTAGACTTAATTAAATCATTAAACCTTAACTAACTAAGGTTTAATCCAACTTAAACCATAATTAAGTCTACCACATTAGACTTAATTAAATCATTGAACCTTAACTAACTAAGGTGTAATCCAACTTAAATCATAATTAAGTCTACCACATTAGACTTAATAAAATTATTAAACCTTAACTAAATAAGGTTTAATCAAACTTAAACCATAATTAAGTCTACCACATTAGACTTAATTAACTAAGGTTTAATTAAGTTAAGTTTAACTTACTAGACTTAATTAATGTTTAAACCTTGCTCAAATAAATCCCAAATAAACCCAAATCACGGTAAAATTAAATTAGACATAATTAAATCTGAAGCCTTGCCTAAAAAGGACATAGATGGTCTTTAATTCTGATTAAGTCTAATCTATTTAGACTTAATTAACCTTTAAGTACTATTTAACTAATGCTTAAAACTTAATTAGGTCTATTTTAATTAAACCTAAATTAAGTTTAAACAGACATAAACTTAAGTTAATTAGATTCAATCTATATTGAATCTAACTTTAAATTTTAACTTAAGTTCAAACAAACATGAACTTAAGTTAATTAGATTCAATCTACATTGAATCTAACTTTAAATATTGACTTAAGTTCAAACAGACATTTACTTAAGTTAATTAGATTCAATCTATATTGAATCTAACTTTCCAAATGGACTTGAATTCAAAATTTAGGTTTAAACTTAATTTGAATTCAAGTCAAAACTTAAAATTGACCCATATCAAACTTAACTCGACATAAAATTTCAAATCAACATAAATCTTAGGTTCAACCTAAAATGAACCTAAATCGACAAAATTAAACCTAAATCAACAGGAATTTTAGGTTCAACCCAAATTGAGCCTAAATCGACAAATGAAACATAAATCGACATAATCGACATAATCGACATAAATTTGACATTTCAAACATAAATCGACATAAATGACATAAATTTGACATTTCAAACAAAAATCAACATAAATCCTACATTTCAAATAAAAATTAACATGAAACGACATTCAAGAAATACTAAATCAACATTTCAAATCAAAGTTGGACGTCCTAAAAATTTGAGACAATGAACATTCTTATGACATTATTTATGACAACGTTTTCTTTCTAGGATGAAGACAAGTTTCGTTTAGATTTTCTTTAGGGTGTCTTTGTCGGCATATTTTTAGGTTATGTGTTTTATTTTGAAAAGGGAGTCGCCTACAGAAATTGTCGGCGAATTTTTTATATTTTAAATTTAATTTAAATATATAGTTTAAAAGATAACATTTGATTTTGAAAATAATTTTAAGTTTAAAAGTTTTAAGATATGAAATCAAGCCGATCTCACATCCCAAATAGTTTATATAAACGAGCACCGTACCACAAGCCGTGGATCTATCCCGAAGAATAGACACACTGCTTGATGATGGGGCTCGATTAAATAAACTATGAGATTTGTGACATCCGTTTGGTCTGCGAACCAATTTTATAAGCCGACAAATTCCTCGCTTAATATGAAAACATTAAACGGGGTTTATATTACCTAGGTTCTTTAAAATTCTCTATAAGGGCAAGCCCCATAGTTAATTACATCTTAAGTGACGGGAATCACCTAAGAAAACTCTCGATAATAATCAATAATTACTGCTCTCAAGAATTTCAAAGTTTAAGTTTTCAAAGAATTGAATTTTTTGAATCTCGATAGGGAATGGATCAAGTTTGGAACATTTTATTTTGGGAATTCAAAGGAAGAAAAGTAGGAGAAATTACGGATTCGAAGCGAACTTCGGTAATCTCCCGACTATCCTATTGTTTGGCTTGGATTTAGGAAAGTCCTAATGTTTATTTAATGTTTTAATCTTGCCGATTTTAATTAATTAGGGCTTATATTTATATGATAGAATCATACAAATAGCCTGGAAGATATGAGGGTTTATGTCGTATCGGACGACTACCTCGGAATCCTAAGACCGGTTAGGGCTTAATTTGCAATGCAAATGCCTAACGAAGAGTTGAGGATTTATGTTGCACTAGGCGAATTACCTCGAAGTCCTATGGCTTTGTTGTTTAATTCTAGGAAAGTTTTCGTTGAAGTGGGTTCAAGTTTCTTGCGACGACGATGGCCGTCTTGCCCACCGTGCTCCGAGCTCCTTGTTGTTGCAGAGGTTTAGTTTTAGAAGTCATAAATCAGGGGATGAGAAAAGTGTTTTGGTTTTAAAGAAAGTCTTAATTTCCATGTGTTTTTTAACATTTTAATTAAAACAGATCTTAAAGTTGATTAAACAGAACCGATTAAGATCCCACGGTTCCGTCATCCCGGCACCGTTATTTTCATCGAATTCACTTAGTCCGGATGAATTTGCTAAACTCAACTAAATAAGTTCCGCACTTTCATTTGGACCGTGGGAAATCCCGTTAGCAACACGTGGGTTACATCATCCGAGGTATTCCCGATCATTCGATGAGACGTTTTAATTTAGTTGTAGTTGTAGCTTTGTTGTTCGTTTGTGATTAAATTTTGAGTTGTCTTATATTTTGAAATGTTGTGGAGGTGAATTTTATCTTGTAGTGTCTTTTAATTTAGTTATGGGTTTCGGTTTTGGTTTACGTCCTAAAGGTGTAGGTTTTCATGCAAGTCGTTGTTTATCATGCAAGAAAAGTAAGTGCGATGCGATTAAATAAATTGTCGTAAAGTAAATCGCAATAAAATAAAAGCGTACTCGGAGAGTCTTCCCGTCATCCCAAGTCGCACTTAAAACACGATTAGAATATTTAAGCGAGTTCCTAGGTAAAGCTAAGGTAAGGGTTATGGTTTTCTACGCAAATTCCTAATCCTATAGCTAGTCATCTCCTATGACGTCTAGGTTCTTGTGTTTTTAGTTTGAAGACGATTTTCTTCATCAAAGAACAATTAAGTTCAATTGTTCTTATAAACATCCTATCATATTGAGGAAGTGCTTAAGAAGAATCCTAAACATCTTTTCAATATTTCTAGGATTGTTTTAAGTCCAAGAGAATTTAATTATGTAAATGAATCGATCGTCCGAGGTTTTCAAGTTTTGTTAACTTGCTCAGTGAACTAGGATATTTGAATGTCCTATAAGTGAAGTAACATTTCATTTAATATTCCATTTAGGAGTTACAATAAGTAAAAGCTCCTAAGGGCAAAATGATATTTAATGATTTGTGATTCAAAGTTAAGTTCAAATTAATGATTTAAGTTTGGAATAGTGTTCGAGTTATCTTAGATTTATTTTTGAATTCTTCATGTCTTTATATTTAATTTAATTTAATTTAATTTAACTTAATTTAATGTAATGTGGTTTAATTTAATTTAATTTAACTTAAGTTAATTTAATGTAATATGATTTAGTTTAATTTAATTTAATTTAATTCTTAATTTAGTTTGGTTTGATGTTACATTAAATTAATTTGAGTTAGTTTAATTTTTAATTTAATTTGATTTAATTTAATTTAATTTAATTTAATTTATTTTTTAATTTAATTTAATTTAATTTAATTCTTAATTTAATTTAATTTTTTAATTTAATTTTTAATTTGATTTAATTTTTTTAATTTAATTTTTAATTTGATTTAATTTAATTTAATTTAATTTTTAATTTAATTTAATTTAATTTTATTCATTTTAATTTTAATTAAAGAGTTCAATTATTTAATTTTAGTTTAATGATTAAGTCTTTCAATGTTTTAAATTTGAATTATCATTTTAATTAAGAATTAAATATTAATGAAATGATTAATTTAGGGATTTTTTAAATTAAAGAATAAATCTCTTCCTAATAATATCCCTATTTTAATAATTCCAATTTTATTATTCTTCCAAATTTAATCAATTATTTAATTAAAGTTTAATCATTTTAAATTGCTTAATGGGTTTCTACCCTTTAATTATTAAATTTCAATCATCCAAATCAGATTAGGATCAAATATTTTACCTATTAATTTTTTATTAAACCTAAAGTTTTAATTAAGGGGTTAAGATTTTAATTACCATTTTGCCCTTCAAGCCTAATAATTTCATAACTCACTAAATTGAACTCAAATGAACTTGAAATTTTTATGTGACTTCACTCATGTGTCAATAAAGACATGAGAGGAGAAAATGTGATTTTTCTGTATTTAATTTATTTATATAATTATTTTTGGTAGAAAATAGAGATTTCCAAGGAAAATTTAATAACATGACCAAGGAAAAGTTTCTGTCCTTAAGAAAATTATAGGACATTCCTAATGACTAGAGGACCACTTGGACCAAATTTTGTGATTTTTTGAGTTATATTTTATTTATTAGAATTATTTTAAGATCTGGAGTATTAATTAATTTAAAAATAAAATAAATGTTGAAAAATGAATTTTATGTTTTTCAAAAATCTCTCTGATATCAAGGAAACCAGAGAAGTAAATTTTTCAATTTTCGGATTTTTCTATGATTTATTATAATTATTTTAGTGAAAATGCTAGAAAATACATTTTTTTAATTTTAAAATTACCCTAGAACTTTAAAAATTAATATCTCACCAAATAGGCCTAAGAAAAATATGGGGTTTGTTCCTAAGTGATTAAAATTCAAAATATGACATTTTGGTGAATTTTATTATTTTTGTGATTTTTATTATTTTTTAATTATTAAAAATATTAAAATAATATTAAAAATCAACTTTTTTAGAAAATTGAAATTTTAATTTTCTTAAATTTCCCTGATATCAGAGAGGCTCTAAAACCAATTTGGTGAATTTTTGAAAGGTATTTTGAAAGTTATGAATTTTTGAAGTTTAAAATGACTAAATGGCTTAATCAACCCAATTAATAGGGCTAACCAAGTCCAATTGACTTCAAATTTTTATGGTGGGTTCCTCTGATCCTAAAGGTCAGTTGAGAATTGATTTGAAGTCAATTTGATCTATGGTTAACTCTAATTAATTAGAGACCTATTTTGAGTGTTTAAGCCAATTAGGGTTATTTTGAGTGAACTAACTCAAGTCCTATTTTTCCTAGGGTTCTCTGGTCATAAGGAACATCACCAAATTTTCCTAGAATTTATTTCACAACATGCTAATTTTTGGAATTAAAATACTCAAAACGGCAACATGCATTTGAAAAATAAATAACTTTTCATGGAGGTGGCCTCCGACCTTGGAAAATTCGGGGAATGTTCCCAAGTTCGGAGGCTTCAAAAGCCCTATGGTCTCATGCCATGGTGAATTGTATGAATGCATGGAGAATTAAAACAATGCAGGGAGTAAATAATTAATTAAAAATAAAATACTGGACAAAATTAATTAATTTCTTTTCCACATTATTCTCCTCTGTTCACTGAGGAAGAGAGTATTTTTTTTTTATTTTTTTGATTTTTTTACACAAAGATATGAATTTTTGAAGTTTAGGGAATTAAATAAATAGAAAATACCCCTAATTTTCTATTTATCCACGCGGCGCCGCGTCATCCTTAACATCTCCGAAGGCACACGCGCCGCGATCCCATTCGACGCCGCCATCCGCGTCAGCGCTCCCGGGACCCGCTGTATCGCTCCGTCTTCTGATCCGACGCAATCCTGGACGTCCATTCGCGCGTGTATTAAATGGACGGCATCCGTTCATCGTCCCCAAGTGTCCTCACCCGAGAGCCGTCCACACTAAATCCCTAATATCTCACTCGATACTCAATGGATTTTCATGTTCTTATACTCTATGGATTCGTCTTGAAGAGACGAACACATCTATACGGCTAATGTTTATTGAAATTGACTCATTTGAAATGTAGAATGTTTAGAAGCTCGGGATGAAGAATTGATCCATACCTTAGCTCTGAGAGGTGAAGCCTCGATCAGAGATGCTCGGCACGTTCGTTGGAGCTGCAGGAGGCTAGGGATGAAGCACAGGGATGTGGTGAATTGCCTAGGTGTGATTTCCACCAAGGCGATCACAACCTTTGGAGTCCGGAACAAGCCGGGTGGCCCGGAGATGGGGCTTTTGCTGGTGGACACCTTCTCTTGGTACGGTGAAGGTGTAGGACCAATCAATTTGAGGATTGATCCACTGTGGAGAAGTGTCCTGGTTTTGGGCTTGGATTTCAACTCCGAAATTGAGCTCGCGGAGCGAGAAATGGCAGGGGATTTCGGTGGGGATCAAGTGCTCGTGTATGGGGAGTAGTACGGAACAATTTTGGCGAGTTTCCTTAAGGTTGTTTCGGCACCTCCTCATGGCCGAGAGGTGGGGAGTTTAAATAGGCGAGGGCTGGAGGGCCTCCTGGGGGAGTTGAGGGCGGGATCGACTGCTCGTGGCAAGTGAAGAACAGCTGCAATGGCCACTGGGCATGGGGCGGCTCAGCAGGTGAGAATTCCAAGCTTGGATTGACTTGGACCTCTCGGCCATGGAGTTTTCCGGCGGCGGGGTGGGCGGCCGAGCAGGCGAGGTCACCCTCGGGGTCGGTGGGTCGGGGGCGGGTGTTTGTGCAAGCGATTGGCAATGGCCAAGTGTAAAGGCCTTGATCCAAAATAGAATGGGGCATGGCTAGTTTTGGGTCTAAATGGGTCAACTCACCCATTTGGGCTTGGTGCACCCTTCAAGGTGGCTTTGGGTGCTGTGGGGGATCAAAGGGGTCAGCTGGTTTGGCATGGAGAAGTCTCCATCCAAATATATTTGGATTAAATTTAGGTTTAGGTGAATCATGATTAAGGCTAATGAGCTTTAGGGATTAAGGAAAGGGGCCCTCCTTCCTACCCAATATGGTATGGTGACATGTAAAGAGGCTCTCATGGCTTCCATGTGGCTCATGCATGGCTTCATGGCTCACCTTTGGCTTGGGAAAAGTCAAGTCGATTTCATGTAAATGGATTTAAGAAAAATTTTGATATTTTGATGTGAATTTGTATGGGGCTTGATTTGGAATTGTTTGATGATGGAATTATAACTTAGGGAATGGCTTTGATTAAATGGATGGCAAATGGAAATGTCATGTGGGCTTTAGGGCCAAATTTGGGCTTTTGTATTTGGTGGAAATGGGTTTTTAAGAAGGTTTAGGGAAGTGGGCTTTTAGGTTTGAAAATGAATTTATGGATAGAAATTTTGTAAAGAGGTTGGGCCAAATAATTGTTGAGTTTGGTTTAGGGATGTGTCATGAGTGGTTTGGAGTCAATTTGGTGTGATTTGGACTTGAATTGGTTTGAATTTGGGTTTAATTGGTAAGTGGGCCTATGTAGGTCAAATTGGGCTAACTTGGGCCAATGTTGGGCTAGGGTTGAAATTGATGTAAAATTAATGTTGGGAAATGTTTATGGGAGTGTTTCAAAGAGGTTTTGGCTTTGGTTAGGTTTTGATTTTGGGGTTTGGGCTCATTTGGGCTAGGTTTGGGTTTAGGTCAAAAATGGGCCTTTTAGCTTTGGGTTGAATTTGAGTGGGGTTTGGATCAAAATCTTGGGCAAATCATGTTAGCGTTTTGTTTATGGGGATGTTAAGGAAGGTTTAGAAAAGATTTGGGGTTAATTGGAGTTGAATTGGGTGAGTTTGGGCTAAGTTTGGGTCATGGGTCCAAATTGGGCTTTAAGGCCAAAAGTGAAATTGGATCCAAATTTCAATCAAATTCGGCTTGGATTTGGTCTAAATTGGTGTTGGGGATGTTGAATTCAAGTTTAGAATTGAATTGGACCAGAATTTGGGTCAATTGGGTGGGTTAGGTTTGACATTGGGTTTACTTAGGGTTAAAATGGGTCAAATTGGGGGTTTTGATAAAAGTGGGGTAAATTGACAAAATTGCCCCATGGTGTAGTTGAACAAAATGAAATTGAGAATATTTGGGATTTTCTGGAATTTTCTGGGAATTTTCTGAATTTTTGGATTTTTTGGCTAAGAGGGGTATTTTGGGTATTTGGAGGGTATTGGGAGGTATTTTTGGAATTTTTGGTATTTTTGGTTATGGATGATCAGTTTGAGTGATGTGGAAATGTTTGGGAATGATTTTGGAGAATTTTGGGTGATTTGGAAATTTTTGAGAAATTTCGAGCTATTCGGGGCTTTGGGTAGGTTAGCGGGTGTAGGGTCCGGGGGTCAAAAATTGAAAATTTGGAAAATTGAAGATTGGGTGGATGTAAGTGGAATGAAATCATTTTTGTTGAGCCATGAAGCCATATCAAGCCCACATGAGCCATGAAGGGACTCATTTGAGGCATTCACTATGTTGTTCCTAACCCTCTTAGCCAAGGGCTTAGGGGTTAAGGACCATCCATGTGAATCACATACATGAGTCAAGAGGTCAAGTCGGGTATGGGTGTGTTTTTAGGGAGTGTGTGAAAGTGTAGTGTGTAGGTGTAATGTGTGTGCAAGTCAACCCTTCACCAGACCAGGCCACCCGTAGGCGGTCCTAAGGCCAAAGAGTCCTATAGGAACTCATCCTTTAAACTTCCACATTTGATTTCAACCCTCTAGGTGATTAGGGGTCTATAGTAAAGTTTGTGGAGTTTGCAGGGAGTTTAGAAGTGGTTTGAATTTCTAAAATGTGGGTCCCAATTCTAATCCTCTAAGATAGTCAAAGGAAAAGCCTAAGGCTAGATCCTAAGCACTAAAAGAAGAAGAGAAGACCTCATCAAAAATGAGGTCAACATGTGCTAACTCTGTTTTACAGGAAGACATTTCAGAAATGAAACGAACAACAATTACAAAACAACGACATTGACAAAATAAAACACAACAACGACAAAACCAAAACAAAACCAAAACGTTTTGGGTAACCACAAAAATGTCAGACATTAAGACAAGATGGACAAATAACAAAACAAAATAACATAAAATTGACATGACAAAATGACATTTAGGATTGATAGTGGGTACATCTTTCCTTAAAAACAAAAAAAAATTCCAGAACACTAAAGATCAACATTAATCAGAAGTTTCTTAGACAATTATAAATTGCCTAAGATGTAATTAACTACAGAAGCTTGCTTCTATAATTAAAAAAAAAATTCCAGAACACTAAAGATCAACATTAATCAGAAGTTTCTTAGACAATTATAAATTGCCTAAGATGTAATTAACTATAGAAGCTTGCTTCTATAAGAAATTTAAAAGAACCCATGATAGGTATCTCTGGTTAAAACATCATGATTTTCTTTATATGGAAATTTTAGAATATGGCATTCTAAAATTTTCATTTATAAGGATTATCATAAACATCCATTTTCTACTGTTTTCTATTAGCCCTAAATTTCTTAAATCCTTTATAGGATTTCTAGAAATAAGATTAGGGCAATATTAAACAGATTGGCGACACCTTGACATTGACATGACATCGAAAACTTGACGGCGACACCCGATGACGACTCTTACTCTCCCATCGCCATCACCCACATTAACATACTCGATCAAGCCTGAACATTCTTATCAAACATCTTACCACTTCATGCTTCCTTCTTCATGACAAGTTGAAGCTTCAAACATGTCCTGTCACCTTGAGTGTGGCTAACAACCACTTGTAATAGTGAAAAAATTGTAACAGAGTATGTTGATGTGGGGTGCTTTGATGCGTTTATTAATGATGCGTTGAAGAATAAAGTGGCAAGAAATTTCAATATGTTTGGACATAGCATAAAAATTAAGATTGTTAGCTAAACTCATAGCAATAATATTATCACAAGATAGGGGTGTGGGTTGTTGAACTTGCCATCAGAGGTTCAATATGATTCTAATGCATTAAAAACTTTGAATTTTAGAAATTTCCATCAGTGATAAGCAGCTATAGCAAAGAGAATACAAATGAGTAATTTTTTTGAGACCAAACTAAATCTTTCTATATAGTCTCTACCATATTATTTTTTGTAACATTCTACAAGTAGGCAAGCCTTTTAGTGAGCAATCCATCCATCAAATGAAACTTCATTTTGTATATCTAATGAGAACCAATGACATGTTGTGTAGGAGACGATGGTATAAGGTGGCAACTGCCATATCATTAGAATGCAAGGAATTCTTCAAACATTATTTGTCGCTAGTATGAATGTTTAATATCTTGGGTAAAGCATTTAGAATATGTGGAAGTAGTAAGTCTACTATGTGTTAAATCTTATAATTGCCTTGGTTTCAGGCTCTTAGTTTATAGATAGGTAGTCATGGGATGTATTTTGCGTACTGGATTAGTGTGTGGAAGTAAGATTAAATGAGGGATTGTATGGATGAGGAAGAGGTTATAAATGAGTGTTTTGTAGATGGAGTTTGAAACATGTGGGAAGAGACTAGTGGGAGATTTTCATTTAGAGGTGTATGAGGTGGGGTGTAACATATGAGATAGGAGTATTGATTGAGGAGGTGGAGATGAAGTGGGGTAATTATGATTAGTTTCTAGTTGAGAGGGGAATGAAGAGATAAGGAATGATACATATAATGGAATTCATAAAAGACAACATGACTATATAGAGTGAAACATTTGGTGGAATGGTTGTCTAATTTAGAACCCTTATGGAATGGTGAATAACCAATAAACACACATAGTTTCGAGTGAGGGGAATATTTATGTGGAGAATGTGGTCTTAGCCATGTATCACAAGCATAACTAAAAGCATGTTAATGAGTGTATGTTGGAGAAGTTTTTTTAAGTAAACTATAAGGATAAATTTAGTTTGTGTGTTTGGATGGCATGTAGTTAATTAGATAAGTGGTTGTGAGAAGAGTATCAGCCCGTAGTTTATACTGAGCTTGGTGAAGAAGTGTGTAGGTTGCCTCAATGAGGTTTCCATTCTTGCACTTAACAACTCTATTTTATTCAAGTGTGTACATGTATGAAACTTCATGGTGAATGCCATTTTTTGATTTGTAGGGAAAAATGAATCCATTCACATCCTCCATTTGAGTAGATAATTTTTGTTTTGTGATGAAATTGAGTGAGATGATATTGTATAACTGAATGAATTTATAATATTTTTTTATTTTAATTTCAAGGTAAAATCCAATAGTAATGCAAGTAATCATCATTAAATGACACATAGTACTTGAAACCCAAAGTCTATATAATTGATGGATGCTCACATACATCAGAGTGTATAACTTCAATTAAAATTTATTTTTTAGTGGTAGACTATTAAAAAAATTCTACAAGCATTCAAAGAATGACTACTATTATATTGAACTATTTTAGAGGACATACATAATTCGACTAGAAGTTTGCATATAACTAAAAATAGTTTTGTAGCTTGGAAGTTGATCCCCGATAAATATATGTGCACCAAAAACTTGACTCCACACCAAATATATATATGTGCTGATGATTTAGATATGAAAATTATGATTTTATAATATAGGATACTACGCAAGTATACGTATCGTTTATCAAGTAATACAAGATTTTCTGATTAAGCCCCGAGATATCGAACCCACAGGGAAAATTTAAAAATCTTTAAAGGAATCAAAAAATTATCTTTTTGCTTTTTTTGATGGCTTTTGAAAGTATGTCTTGATTTTAAAAAGTTTTGAAAGTTATTTGTCTTTTGAAATTTCCTTAATAAAATGTTAAGCAACAAATTAAAATTATAATAACTAATAACACTGTATGTAAACACTATTAACTAGAATATCTTTTTCGTTCCTTTTATGAAGTAGTAATAATTATTAAAGTATTGTTGTGGAAGTATTTAAATTTATTATGACAGATAGAAGCGTATTCTTTACCCTTACTTGGTTCTATAAAGAACATAGGTTAATTTGAAATTTTTATCATTTTGAACATGGTTAGGCAAGGAAGATATCAATCTCTCACTCTAGAGTTCCCTTGATTCTCACCAACTGGGGGCCAACTTCTCATAACAGAACTCAAAACTTCAAACTAAATTTGGGGGTTTTAACCTGTCACTCTAAAATCCTCTAATTTTACTCCCTTCCATAAAAATATCTTCTAATATTACATTCAATTATATGGACTACAATTCACACCCATATAATTGCATGTGATTCTTACTAACTTTTATGAGACAATACCGCATTGGATCTTACATAATCTCATGAAAATATACAACTTAACAAGCCAAATTAAGAAGTAAACAAAGTTTTCAGAATTAATCTTCACAACTTCTTCCAACTTTAAACACTTATACTTTCCACAACAATTCTCTATAAACTAATTACTTCTCCATTTAAGAAAGAAAAAGATAAAGTAAACTACTATGAATGCATTGAGAAAATACAAAAACACATTAATCTGAAATTAAAAAACATAAGAAAAGCAACAAACAAAAACAAGTATTAATTAAAAAAACTAAATGTAAGAACAAAAGTAAACACTTATCTGAAAATTCTCTCTACAAGACTCAGGAAGTTCCTTTGAAACTTTAACTCTTCACTAAACTACTCCTCAGAGTGGATCTCCCAACTCCGATGACTCAGAATAAACTTCAGACTTTAATAGAAACTAAACTAAAAGAAAGAAAAGAAGTGGGAAGAAGAAGACTTCACTCCGACCCTTTTCTCCTTTCTACTCTCTACTCCTACTCTTAATAAAAACTCTCGCAAAATAAAAGTAAAATACTATAAAAACTCTCTTCAAAATGCAAGTGGAAGAGCCCTTCAAAAGGAAAAGGAAGAGCTCCTTAATCTTTCCTAAGACTCTCTTTAAATAGTAAACCAAAAGGTGCCTTGGTGTCTCTTCAAATGGGTCCAGATTCAATGTATCCACCAAGGAATGCACCCCTTCATTCAAACTTGCCGCCCAAAGGAAGTTATGGAAGTTACCACCAAGAGTTGCATCCCATCCCCTTTGAAATTGGCACCAAATTCCTTTAGAATTTGATTTTTAACTATAGTGGCTAAGCACCGGCCCAGCGGCTCTTAGCCGCAAGTGCCCAATTTTTCATTTTTCATCTTTTTTAGCTCAAAATTTGATCAAATTTTGCTCCTTTCATCATGACCATCCATTTTCATCATACCTGCAAGAAAAACACAAAATACCTTCCATTAAAGTGCAATATCATTAAAAATAGGTATAAAAATGTGCATAAAAAATACTATATATTTTAGGTGTATCAAAATCCCCCAAACTTAAAATGTTACTTGTCCTTAAGTGACAGTTAATCTCATAGAACATTTTAGCATGCAAATTATGTAATGAGTTTCTTAGGAAGATAACAAAATTTTGTTCCAGAAATGGAATAGTCCAGTTTAGAAAAAATTTGATTAATTAAAACCAACTTAATGTTTAGAAAGTTCTTAAGTAAAGGAAAATGACAAATATAAGTTTCTATCTAATTCAGAAAAATTTGTAGATTCTTCAAAATATATGACTCGAACACTTATTTTCTCACTTAAAAATCTTTATTTGAAAATAATTTTACTTACTATATTATAACCTTAAGCTTTAGATTTTCTCTGATCTTATATCTTAAACTTTAGGTATGAAACCAATTTTTGATTAGGCGCTTAAATTCTCAAGCTTCTCCTCCCTTTTCATATACTATTTTTCACTTTTCTTTTCTTTTCTTTTTTTTTCTTTTTTTTTATAAGGCAAGGATTACTATATCTGGATAGGCCTTTAATGATTTTGAATTCCACCCTTCCATTTAAAATAAAGGTCAGATATATATCTTTCACTTAAAAATCATAATAAAAATATTTGAAAATTACTCTTCAATAAAAGAAATTTAAGCTTTGAAGAATTAAAGTCAAATCTTCTATTTATCCAAAAATACAAAACTTCTTACTAAAGATAGATTAACTTTATTTAACACCTCTTCATTAAGAAAATTTTAACTTTAAGTTTTTCACGACTACTATAAATTTTAACTAAATTCTTTTATTCATTTCTATATTCAAAATTTTTTTTCTCCTAATATAACTTCAGGTACATAATTATTCTCAATAAAAAATAAGATTTATTTTAAGTATTCTTGAGAATCAAATAAAATTTTAGGTTTTTGAAAATCTTCGCTTTTAAAATGCCCCCAAAACTTTAATTTTTAGTTAAGATAAAACATTTAAGCATAAGAAATTATACATGGGTGAGAAATAAAAACTGACATATCATGTTTGCGGGAATTTTTTTAATAAACTAATACGCAAGTAGAACAATTTAAATAACAGGAGTAAATGGAAATCAAATTTAGTTTTTCAAAACTTTTTTTTTACAAAGAAAAGTAAAAATTTCAAAAAGACTTCTACAGTAGTGGAGGTTTTCAAAGCAAATACACACCAACTAAAATAACACACTGATCAGATAACAGATGGTAGTGAAATTTGAAAAATTTTAAACAAGTAGTTTCCTAAGTAGAAGTTCCCAATAGTGGTTTATAATCTCCTAACAGTTTTTGAATTAAAGTACACACTATTAAAAACTCTGACATAACATACACATAAAAACATTTACTATTACACATCACTACCACCAAGCAACATATAAAACATCAATACAACAACAACTCTACATCTGAATATGCATAACAGAAAAATAATACAAATTACAGTTTGCATACTATTAAGGTTCACATCACAACACAATGATCAAACTAAATACTAAACAAAATACACATCAATACATCAACAACAACACTGCAACGAAAATAAATAAAACCTAATCTACTCATCATCCTCATCATCATCATCATCCTGCTCGTTCCAATCCCTAGATGGCACATAAGGTATGTAGAATGGATGAGGGGATATCTCAGCACTCTGATCACCTCTAATCAGTCTATCCAAATATTGTTGATAACTCTCCTCATACACATCATGTTTCACAATATATCTTTCCACATTATCCATCTTACCATCCATATCTTTCAAATGCTCTCGAGTAAGACTCACTTTTTTCAAACTTTTTCTTAACAAACTAGTCTGTGAATCTGTATATGATGAAGCACGTGAAGTAGTAGCACGAGAAGTAGATGCAGCAGAAGCAGAAGCAGTAGAAGCCCTACCAAATCCTCCTCTCCAACCAAACTCTGAATGTACAGTTTAAGCACCAACGCTGACACTGGTAATTGGTCTTAATGGCTGAAGTACCTCTTCCCAGGTTTCAAACATCACACCAGACCGTTCACATAATGAATGAATCAAGGAAGGAAATCCCATACCTGCAGTAGTGGTTGATCTAGCATAGTATAAAACATAATCATAAATTATACCTCCAATGTCAATAGGCTTCCCTTGTTGAATGCAATGGTTCAACACAGCTCTTTCTATCGTTACTTCACTAGTATGACTCGAAGGTAACAACTTAGATGAGATAAAATAATGCCACGCCTTAGAAATGACATTCAATTTGGAAGCAGGAAAGTTCACTCTTCTATCGTTTGTTATTTTCCATAATCCTCTTCCATCCGTCAGAAATTCCATGATCTCATCTAATTCTCCTTCCATAGGATGATAGTTAGAATAAAAACTAAACATGCCAGGAGGTAGTCCATAAAAAATGTTGATTGCTCCAGAAGAAAAGTTGACCTTATGTCTCCTAACCATCACTTGATTCTCTTCTCCAGCAGGCAAATTTGCATAAAATTCTCTAACCACAGAAATAACAGCAACAACGGAGAAGCAACAGTAATTCTCCCAGTTCCTTCTAGCAATCATATCTTCAATCAGTTCTCCTGGTTTACTAAACACACGCTCAGGAATCAACTTACGTGACTGCAATGCATCGATGTATCGTTCCTCAGCCCTCATACTAACAAATTTGTCAGAATCAAATCTTGTCTTTTCTTGTGCACGCTTTGACTTTGGAGCCATCTCTAAAAATTCATGAAAAATTCACCATAAATTCCAAAATCTAACTAAACTTGCTAAATTATCTTCCAAAATATATTTTCACTAAATACAAGCAATTTCTCAAGTTTTTTCTCAAAATTTTACCATGAATAGTGATTTTAAGATTTTCCAAAATGTACTCAAAATACATGGTGAAAATAAAAATTTTTTTACTTCGGAGTAGTGCTCTTACCTTAAGGAATCCAAATCTAACAATTTTATTGAGATCGGCTCTTAAATGATCCACAATATGATGCCCTAGCCTCCTCTTTCACGATAAACCGAAGGTTGAAGACGATGAGGTGGTTTAAAAATGGTAATTTTTGGGTTTTTAACTGCTGGGAAGCAATTTTTGTGAATTGGCGCCTAAGCGCGAACCCTTTGGCGCTTAGCCGTGAAACCTGGCGCTTAAGCACCAGCACTCTGGCGCTTAGCCACCAGTACCCAAATATTCACATTACGGTATATGCACTAAATCACTATGTTAATCACCCATAATTACTCCAGAATAATTATTTCTCCCCACATAATTCTTCCAATAGTCCAAAAAAAAATTTAATATCTATTGATTCCACACAAATTTCACACAAACACAAACTTATATTAAAATAACATAACACTTAATACAATTCTAGAATTTCTATGCACACATAAAGGATGAAATTCTCTAAATACAAGAGACTTTAATCTCAAACTGATAAGTATACATCTCTAGGATGTAACCATGACATCATCAGGCTTAGTTAGTAGTTAAATATAAACACTAAACACACCAAACATAACACACATGAACACTAAACATAACACATAAGAACAATAAACAAATAAGAACAAAGCACTTTTAATTCCATTCTCCATTAGGCGGATTATATCCAGGACCACTATTATTCTCATTTGACCCTTCTGGAATATAAATTTGATAGAACGAGCGATAATTGTTCATTCTTACATCTTCTTCAATCCATTTGTTCTTCAGAAACATCGCCTTATCTGCTTCTTCCACGTATCTTGAATTATTGAATTGCATCTTGAGTTTCCATCCCAGGTGCTCTAAATGTAGGTTACTTTCATTGATCTTTGCTTCCATTGAAGTCACTCGGCATCAATATTTGCAATCATTTCTGCAATCCCTTGAATACTAACAGCGAGATATCCATTGAATAACTCTTTAACACTATCACTAATGAACTTACTCTTGTCAGAATCTTGCTTCTTCTGCAGCTCATTCTCCCAGGAAGACATGATGCACTTAAAACTCTTTCTTAAGACTAATAAATGAAAATAGGACTTGGGCCAAGTGTTTCTCTTAAATCAGGTCCTTTTATAGATTTGGGAAGTGCTAAAACTGCCCCAAGACGTTTGAAAACTCCAACATAACTTCCAAAACTACTCCCCCATGATCTAGGCTTCTAGAACCTCATTTTTCACGTTTTTTATAACTGCAGCGCCTATGCGCCAACCAGTCGGCGCTTAGCCGCCAGTGCTCAATTTAGCACAGGTCTGCTAAGTGTCCAAATTTTCATTTTGAATTCTTTAAATCAGTAATTAAGGTCAAATAAACTCTACTATAGTTTAAAAACTCCAAATTATTACCACTAAAAACATAAAAACAAACCAGACATAGTAAACAAAGCACACAAAACAAACATAAAGCAAAGCACACCGATAATTATGGGTTGCCTCCCACAAAATGCTTGTTTTAACGTCTTCATTCTGACATACCCAGAACTCATTCTTAGTGACCCAAAATCAGATTATTATTATATTTAGATTTATTGACTGAAAAATATGGTTTAAGTCTATGTCCGTTAACTTTAAATATTTTTCCAGTCTTAGGATCTTGAATATCTACAGCTCCATAAGAATAAACTTTTAACACAATAAATGGACCCATCCACCTGGACTTAAGCTTTCTAGAAAATATTCTCAATCTAGCATTATACAATAAAACTTTTTGTCCTAGTACAAGATTTTTAATGAAAATCTTCCAATCATGCCATATCTTCATCTTTTCCTTATAAATCTTAGCATTTTCATAAGATTCATTCCTTATTTCTTCATGCTCATTCAATTGCAATAATCTTTTTTCAGTAGCATCTTTCAAATTATAATTGAACTCTTTATAGCCCAATATGCTTTACGCTCAAGTTAAAAAGGTAAATGACAAGCTTTTCCAAAAATCAGCCTATACGGGGACATTCCTATAGGTGTTTTGTATGCAGCCCTATAGGCCCAAAAATCATAATCCAGTTTGATTGACCAATCCTTTCTATTTTGATTAACAGTTTTTTCTAATATTCTTTTAATTTCATGATTGGATAATTCAACCAAACCACTTATCTGCGGATGATAAGCAGTAGCAATGTGATGATTAATATGATATTTATTTGCTAACTTCCAAATAATCGCATTTCTAAAATGACTTCCCCCATCAGTTTGATTACTCTTGGTATTCCAAATCTGCAAAATATATTCTTTTCTAAAAACTTTGCAACACTTTGAGCATCACATCGAGGTAAAGCAATAGGTTCAATCCATTTGGAAACATTGTCTACTGCCATCAAAATATAAATATTTTTGAAAGATGGTGTAAATGGTCCCATAAAATCTAGTCCCCAAACATCAAATATTTCAACTTCCAACATATAATTGAGGGGCATCTCATTTCTTCTAGAAATATTGCCTACACACTGACATCTATCACAATTTTTAATATAAACATTTACATCCTTAAAAATTGTAGGCCAATAAAATTCTGATTGTAATATTCTATATGCAAGTTTATCACTTCCAAAATGTCCCCAATAATTAGAACCATGACATTTTTGAATAATTTCATAAATCTTTTCCAAAGGTACACATCTTTGAATTATAAGATTCTTTCCTTGTTTATATAAAAATGGTCATCCTAAAAAGTCTTAGCATCAGACAAAAATTTCTTCTTTTCTTGGTATGTCAAACCATAGGGTATAGTATTACTAACAATAAAGTTTACTATGTCTGCATACCACGGAACATGCCATTCTTTAACAGTGAACAGTTTTTCATCAGGAAAATGTTCATTAATTTCTTCAATATCACAGAGAGATTTTTTAATTTCAAGCTTGGACAAATGATCAACAATTTGATTATCAGATCCCTTCCTATTTACTCTCTCAAAATTAAATTCTTGCAAAAGAAGAATCCGTCTTATCAGTCTTGGTTTTGCATCATTTTTCTTCATTAAATATTTAATAGCATAATGATCAGTATGCACCACACATTTAGTTCCAATTAAATATGATCAAAATTTATCAAAGGCAAATACTATAGCTAATAAATCTTTCTCAGTAGTGGTATAATTAATTTGAGCTTCATTAAGAGTTTTACTCACATAATAAATTACTTTGAAAATTTTATTATATATCTGACCCAAAACAGCACCAATAGCATAATCTCTAGCATCACACATTAATTCAAAAGGTTATTCCCAATTTGGTGAAATTATTACAGGTGCAGTAATTAATTTTTCTTTTAATGTTTCAAAGGGTTTACGGAAGTCATCATCAAAATTAAAAATTGTATCCTTTTCCAGTAAACGACATAAAGGTTTTGTAATCTTTGAGAAGTCTATGATGTAACGCCTGTAGAATCCAGCATGTCCTAAAAAACTTCTAATTCCCGTTACATTAGTTGGGCAAGGTAAAGTAGATATAACTTGAATTTTTGCAGGATCAACCTCTAAACCTTTTTTTGAAATCCGATGTCCCAAAACAATTCCTCCTGCTACCATAAATTGGCATATTTCTCACTTAAGGACCAAATTAGTTTCTTTACAGTGTTTTAGAACCATAGATAAATGTTCTAAACATGATTCAAATGAAATTCCAAACACTTAAAAGTCATCCATAAAAACTTCAATCCCTTTTTCAATTAAATCACAAAAAATAGCCATCATACATCTCTGAAATGTAGCAGGGGCATTACATAAACCAAAGGGCATTCTTCTAAAAGCAAACGTACCATAAGGACTGGTAAACGTAGTTTTCTCTTGATCCTCAGGAGCAATTTGAATTTGGTGGTAACCAGTATATCCATCCAGAAAACAAAAGTATTTATGTCTAACCAGTCTATCCAACATTTGATCCAGAAAAGGGAGTGGAAAATGATCTTTCCTTGTGACAAGGTTTAATTTTCTATAATCAATGCATATTCACCACCCTGTAACTTGTCTTATTGGTATCATTTCATTCTTTTCATTAACAGTCACAGTTACTCTTCCTTTCTTAGGAACACAGTGAATAGGACTAACCCATGAACTATCTGAAATAGGGTAGATAATTCCAGCATCCAACCATTTTAAAATTTTTTTCTTAACAACGTCTTTCATGATAGGATTTAATCTCCTTTGGGGATCAGCCCACGGTTTGCAATTATCTTCCATAAGAATTTTGTGCATACAAATTGAAGGAGTGATTCCTTTAATATCAGCAATTTTCCATCCAAAGGCTTTCTTGTGCTTCTTCAAAATTTCAAGCAAACTCTCTTCTTCCTTTTCAGTTAATTGAGAAGAAATTATCACGTGCAAGATTGAGGATTCACCTAGAAAAACTTACTTCAAATGATAAGGAAACATTTTTAGCTCAAGTTCAGGAGGTTTTTCAATTGATGGACCATAAGATTCATCTTTTTCAGTTATATCCAACAATTCAAAACTTTCATGAAAATATTTTAAATCTTTCCCTAGAAAATCTTCAAAATTAAATAACTCCTCTTCTTGCTTATATTCCAATTCTTCTCTTTCAGCTTTCTCTTCATAAGTTGATTTGAAATGACATTCACTTAAATATTCAATAACATCCATCCTATAACACTCATCTTTTTTACCTCTAGCAGGATAATTCATCGATTTTGAAATATTAAATGTAATAGTCTGATTATTAAGCCTCGTCGTTAATTCCCCATTTTGCACATCAATCATGGCTCTGCCTGTAGCTAGAGAAGGTCTCCTCAAAATTATGGGTATCTCTTTATCTTCATCCATATCTAATACAATGAAATCCACAGGAAAAATAAATTGATCCACTTTTACCAAAACATCTTCTATAACTCCTTTAGGATATGTGATCGAACGATCTGCTAATTGCAGAGTTACGAGTAGTTCGGGTTATCTCCTAGTCCCGCCTTTTGAATATTGATAGAGGCATAAGGTTAATGCTTGCACCCAAATCACATAAAGCTTTTCCACGGAATCTTTCTCCGATTTCACATGGAATTGTGAAACTACCAGGATCTTTAAGTTTTTCAGGAAGCTTTTTCTGAATTGTCGCACTGCACTCCTCACTAAGTCCAACAGTCTCATTTTCTTCAAACTTCCTTTTTTATTAAGAATATCCTTCGTAAATTTTGCATAGCTTGGCATTTGTTCTAGGGCTTCAACAAATGGAATATTAATGGTAAGCTTCTTTAATATCTCCAAGAATTTTAAAAATTGCTTATCCAACTTTTGTTGATGAAGTCTCTGAGGAAATGGAGGTGGTGGTTTTTCTAAATCAACCTTAAGTGGAGAAATAGGTCTTTCAAAACCTTTTAGAGCATCCTCTTTAGTTCTTTCAATCTCTTCTTTCTCTACTTCAGTTTCTTTTTGAACTCTACCTTCTAATTCTTTTCCACTTCTCAGTTGAATTGCTTTTACTTGTTCTTTATTCTTTTCTCTTGGATTCACCTCAGTATTACTTGGAAGCATTCCTTGGGATCTATTACTTAAAGCATTTGCAATTTGTCCCAATTGATTTTCAATATTTCTGATGGTTGCTCCTTGAATTTTTAATTGAAATCCCATATGTGAAACTACTTCTTCCATAGACAACTTCTTCTCTTTATTTTGTAAAGCATTGTTATAATTAGAAGGATAAGTTAATCTATTATTATTATTACCTTCGTTTTTCCAATTCTCCAATGGGTTTACTTGGTCGTTCCCCCTTTGTTGATTAACACCACCCTGATTATTGTTATTCCAGTAAAAATTTGGATGATTCTTCCAACCTTGGTTATAATAATTGGATAACGGGTTGTTAGGTTTGATTATAGGATTCACAGTTTCTGGTGAAGTATAAGAACCAACTATTTGGCCTAATGAATTTTCTTCAATCATGAGATTTGGCTGAGAAAAATTCATCCCAAATTGGTCTATCTTCCTTGATACAAAGAAGAACTTGATTTGCTAACATTATAAAAGCATCATTTTCATAAACACTGGCTACCTTTTTAGGATTTAACCTTTCAGAAGGCCATTAAAAATTATTAGTATCCATTTCTTCAATTAAAGCATAAGAATCAGAAAATTGTTTAGACATTAATGATCCACCAGCAGCAGCATCGATGATTGATCTAAGATATCCAATTAATCCATTATAAAAAGTTTGAATTATTAACCAATCTGGTATCGCATGATGTGGACATTTCCTAAGGAGATCTTTAAATATTTTCCAAGCTTCATATATTGATTCCCCTTTCAAACTGACAAAAAGATGTTATATCATTTCTCAACTTAGTAGTCTTAGATGGTGGAAAAAATTTAGCAAGGAATTTTTGTGACAGCTCACCCCAAGTTCTTATTGGTCCAGGAGGTAACGAATGTAACCATATTTTAGTTTTATCCCTTAGTGAGAAAGGAAAAATTCTAAGTCTAATAGCATCATCTGAAACACCATCATATTCAAAAGTAGCACACAACTCTAGAAAATTAGCAAGATGCAAATTAGGATCTTTAGTTGTTGCTCCCCCAAACTGATTATTAGACACTATTTGGATAATAGCAGGTTTAAGCTCAAAAGAATTAGCAGCTACAGTAGGATTTTGAATACTACCATGAAATTCATCAACTGCAGGGTTAACATAATCTCTTAAAGGTCTTAATTCTCTATGGATGCCTATATTTTGATTTTGATGATCCCCGATAAATATATGTGCGTCAAAAAATTGACTCCACGCCAAATATATATATGTGCTGATGATTTAGATATGCAAATTATGATTTTATAATATGGGATACTACACAAGTATACGTATCGTTTATCAAGTAATATAGGACTTTCTGATTAAGCCCTGAGATATCAAACCCACAGGGAAAATTTGAAAATCTTTAAAGGAATCAGAAAATTATCTTTTTACTATTTTTTATGGCTTTTGAAAGTATTTCTTGATTTTGAAAAGTTTTAAAAATTGATTTGTCTTTTGAAATTTCCTTAATAAAATGTTAAGCAAGAAATTAAAATTATAATAACTAATAAAACTGTATGTAAAACACTATTAACTAGAATATCTTTTTCTTTTCTTTTATGAAGTAGTAATGATTATTAAAGTATTTTTGTGGAAGTATTTAAATTTGTTGTGACAGATAGAAGCAAATGTGTTCTTTACCCTTACTTGGTTCTATAAAGAACATAGGTTAATTTGAAATTTTTATCATTTTGAACATGGTTAGCAGTGGAAGATACCAGTCTCTCACTCTAGAGTTCCCTCAATTCCCACCAACTGGGGGCTAACTTCTCATAACAAAACTCAAAACTTCAAACCAAATTAGAGGGTTTTAGCCTGTCACTCTAAAATCCTCTAATTTTACTCTTTTTCCATAAAAATATCTTCTAATATTACACTCAATTATATGGACTACAATTCTCACCCATATAATTGCATGTGATTCTTACTAACTTTTATAAGACAATACCGCATTGGATCTTACATAATCTCAAGAAATTCTACAACTTAACAGGCCAAATTAAGATGTAAACAAAGTTTTCAGAATCAGTCTTCACAACTTCTTCCAACTTTAAACACTTATACTTTCCACAACAATTCTCTATAAACTAATTACTTCACCATTTAAGAAAGAAAAAGATAAAGTAAACTACTCAGAATGCATTGAGAAAATACAAAAACACATTAATTTGAAATTAAAAACCATAAGAAAAACAACAAACAAAAATAAGTGTTAATTATAAAAACTAAATGTAAGAACAAAAGTAAACACTTATTTGAAAATTCTCTCCACAAGACTCGGGATGTTCCTCTGAAACTTTAACTCTTCACTAAACTACTCCTCAGAGCAGATCTCCTAAGTCCGATGACTCGGAATAAACTTTAGACTTCAATAGAAACTAAACTAAAAGAAAGAAAAGAAGTGGGAAGAAGAAGACTTCACTCCGACCCTTTTCTCCTTTCTACTCTCTACTCCTACTCTTAATAAAAACTCTCGCAAAATAAAAGTAAAATACTATAAAAACTCTATTCAAAATGCAAGTGGAAGAGCCCTTCAAAAGGTAAAGGAAGAGCTCCTTAATCTTTCCTAAGACTCTCTTTAAATAGTAAACAAAAGGTGCCTTGGTGTCTCTTTAAATGTGTCCAGATTCAATGTATCCACCAAAGAATGCACCCCTTCATTCAAACTTGCCGCCCAAAGGAAGTTATGGAAGTTACCACCAAGAGTTGCATCCCATCCCCTTTGAAATTGGCACCAAATTTCTTTAGAATTCGATTTTTAACTGTGGCGGCTAAGTGCCGGCCCAGTGGCGCTTAGCCGTCAATGCCCAAATTTTCATTTTTGATCTTTTTTTGCTCGAAATTTGATCCAATTTTGCTCCTTTCATCATGATCATCCATTTTCATCATACCTGCTAGAAAAACACAAAATACCTTCCATTAAAGTGCAATATTATTAAAAATAAGTATAAAAATGTGCATAAAATACTATATATTTTAGGTGTATCAGATGTTTAAGCCATTTGCGCTACAATTTTGTAGAATTAGTTATTAATTCAACAAAAATGGATGGATATTAGGAGATTAAGGTTTGAATTTCATAGACACACTCATGGCTTTGACTTTGGTGTTGGATTTGTTGTGTCATTAAATCCTGAGGTTATAACAATTTTCATGAAAGAAGATGTCAAAGCTTATTATCATTGATTAGTTTATGGGCGAAAAGTTGATTATGAGTTAGGTCAAGAACTTGAATTATTTTATAGAGTTTTAGCTTATGATGAGCAAGGGGAACAAAATGGGCACCTGAATTAACAATTAACTGTTATTGTCTGTTTCAAACTTGAACATTGTTCTACCCTTTATAGGGTTTGAGTTGTTGTAGTTGACTCAAATTACAGTTCAAAAGTGTTCTTGCTCCTTACTTTTTGTTCTAATCAGTTAATGGAGGATTGGTTGTTGTGATAAGAATTTTATTTTTTATATTTGTACTTGGTGTTTAGGTAAGATTCATTATGTGTTAGCAATAAATTGCAGAATGCATAGGCTTGCTGCAAATATGACATGTTATGGTATGCTTTGATTTTTTTATTATTATTCTTATTGGTTAAGAATCATGATGATCTAAACTTTTTGGTGTTGATGTGACCTTTTTCATGTGCATTAATGGAGCTTGATTTATTGTAAAATGTTTATAGAACCAATGGGTTGCCAGATTGCTGAACTTTTTTTGTAATTTTTATTAGAACTGTTTATTTCATCACTAAAGAGGGGAAAATAGAGATATTCAATAGAAATGCAGGTGAGGGTAGTTCTGATATTTATCTTAAAGGTTTGATAGGATTATGTTTGATAATTGAGTATACATAATATGTTGTCTTTTAGTTTAACATGAGATCTGGTGGCTAAGATGATATTTACTAGAGCTTTGACGTCATATGGGTATTATGTCATGGTGTTATTTTTCATAGAGATGTTGTGGAGCTTATTCTTCAACTGAATTACCTTGGATCAATTACGTGTTTCAAAACATCTCTATATAACTTGCTAAATTTTGGAGCACTTATCTAGACGGAGTACATATTGTAAGATAGATGTTGATTTGGTTAAACACGGTGATGAGGAAAGATTTTTTCTAGTGGAAGACAGGTGGTATAGGAGGGATTGGGTTGAGGTAATGCAACCTCATTGAGTGTGATTTTGGTATGGCATATTGTGATCCATTGAGGACGCCCATAAAGCCATTAACACTTGAAATTTTGAAGATTTGTTATCTCCACAAGTTGAAGTTTTATCTTGTGAGCTCGATGGAAGCTATATTTATTATATTTGAAATCAAAAACTTCAATGAAGTGGGAATCATAGTGTCATGAATTGTTAGACAAAGTGTTCTTAGTTTGTGCACGCTGGGAAGGATTGATCCATGAAGATGTATAGCAGAAGCTCTGATGCAAAGAAACTAATTTGGAAGTAGAAATGATGTATTAAATCAAAATTGATTACCTATAGATCGTAGAGTAGTATAATGAATATTAGAATGCAAAAATAGTAGTAGGAAAAATTAACTAGTACACTTCACCCACTATAACAAAAGTTGCAATGGTGAGAGCTACATATATGTAGGAAAGAAAATTCCAGACTATTCGAGAAAGACAATAGTGATGTATGGTTATTAAATTCTATTGAAAAGGCACAATGTGGGAAACAACATACTAAAATGATTTCATGATTTTTTTTTTGTTTTATTTTAATTTGTTATTTTCTTTGCTGCGAGTGGTTGTTAGATAGAACCAAAACTTTGAATCTGGTTTAAATCATAAATGAAATCTTTCGTCAATATATTAAATTAGCTTCTTTTCCATTAAGAAGTGTGGGTTCTCAAAGTATTTTTTTATCGTCACCTCCTTTACTAACTCCTCTTTATTAGTAGCACATTAGTTGCACATCTGTGTGGCGTGGTGAGTCATCCTCCTTCCCTTTCCCAATTATTTTATTTAAGATCTTAGATGTGGGTGTAAGGGCTTTGAGTGCAAATTGTCCAACAAGTGTGTCTAGTGCTAATGTACTCACATATGCATCAAAATTTATATTTGATTAGTTGAAATATTTTTGTTATTGCCTAGAATAACTATTTGGAAAATGTAACTCTCGTTGAGTGAGCTTTGTTGTGCTTTAATCTATGACGTTTCTTCGTAGATTGCATCCCTAGAAGGTAGATGTTATTACGAACAAATTAGTATTAATTTAATAGGTTTATTGATGCTTCCCAATGAATTTTTGATGCTTCCCAACAACAAGAGATCAAAAATATGTTATACAGTTTAGCTATTTTGCACACTATGTCTATAGTAAAACCAATATTTGAGGCTTTCATATGAATTTTAGAACTATTTTGATCTGGAAAGGATTTTGAATGATATTTACAGAAACAATAAAAGGGATAATAAACCATGAGTGGGAAAAAAAGTAAAATATCTCATTATAAGTACTACTATAATTACCACTATTTATGGCATCATCGTTATAATTAATCGGTCAACATAAGATATTACTCAAATTTTGTTTGAACCATGATCAAACAGTTTGAATTATGTATTTGGTTTTTATCAAAGCATGTTTGATTATGATTTGAGCTATATTTAGTTATAATACATAATAATAACAGCGGAAATAAACAAAAAAAAAAAAACCTTTTAAAAATTTTTAATAAAAAGTCACCGGCGATATCTATTTACCGAATCTGCTGAAGTGATGTGGCAGCAGACACTGATACGATTTAGCCGCGTCCAATTATTTTAATTGAGCTTCCCATGTGCTGTCCAATCATGCGACTGACCATCCTTCCTTTTGCCGTCACTTCTTACTGCCTAACTAAGCCGGTGATCAAAAAGCAACCTAGGAATGCTAAGACATTATTGGACTCTTGTTGGAGTGGAAAATTTGTTAGGATGTTCTAAGTCATGTGAACGCTTTATATTTTATTTCATATTATAATTAAAATATATTGTTACAAAAATATTAAATATTAGAATTAAATTTTTTGAATTGAAAGCAAATTTTACTATTATTGTGATTAACTCAAATTTTACTATTATTGTAAAAAAATAATAAGTCTAGCACTCTATGCTTGACATTCTTAAAAACATGAGAAGTACCACTTACTTATTTTAGAATTAAGAACAAGAAAATACAATTTTTTTCATTTCGAGCCTATTTTTTCTTTTCCGCCTGTACTTTAAGGGTACGTTTGGGGCAAATTGTGCTCATCCATATAAACTGTTTAGAAACACAGACCGCGAGACTCAATTCATGCTCTGTATTTAGTGTAAAAAACTAATTATGTTTTTGGATAAGCCGTGCAAACACAGTTTCCAAAAAGTAAGTCGACGTTTTCAAAACACCGCCGCAACGGATAAGCTACCCTAAACACACCCTAAATCTCTAAAATAGAATAAGATTTTTTGCTCATTTTAATGCCAATAAAGAAGCAATCAACTTAATGCATGTTAGAGAAGAAGGTTAAAATGTGAACGTGTGATCTGCTTTGCTTTCGAACAATATAAAAAGTAGTTTTATAAATTAGGGGTTTTGATTTAATTTAATATACATATATATTTTTTGAAAATAATATTTTAAATTTAAAAATGAGATTGGACGGATCTCATTCATTTAATAATTTCAATAAACAAGCACAATATCACAAGCAATGTATCTATTCCGAGGAATAGACATAATACTTGATGACAAGACTCGATCAAATGAACTAAAGAACTCATGACACCCGTTTGGTCTGCTAACCATTGTTGACCGACAATTTCTCATATCTAGTATGGAGCAACTAGATAGGGTTTATATTAATCTAGGGTCTTTAAGTTTCCTATAAGGGCAAGGCCTATAGTTAATTATATCTTAGATGACTGAAGTCAACTAAGAAAACTCTTGATAAATATCAAGAAATATTGTATCCATGAATTCTAAATGTTAGGTTTCTTCAGGAAAATGTGGTAATAAGAAATCCAACAGGTGAATGGCTCAAACTTCAGAACATGTATTGTAAGAGTCTAAGGGGGAAGAAAGCTAGGGGAAAAGCAAGGATCTTAGTGTCTTCCCAAACTATACTATTGTTTTGTTCCAATTTGAGGCATTTATTTGATGTTTCATCCGGTCGATTCTATTATTTAGGACTTATATTCACCTGATACCGATCATGTGAGTAGCCTAGAAGATATGAAGATTTATGTCATGTCTGGATGACCACCTCAGAATCCTAAGACGAGTTAGGGCTTATAATGTACAATAAGGTTATACAAAGGCTTAAAGGAATAAAGTGAGAGCTTATGTTGCACTAGGTAAACTACCTCGAAATCCTATGGCTTTTTGTTTAAATTTCTAAGGAGTTTTGTTGTTGAAGATGGTCGTGCTGCCCACTATGCATGCTCCATGCTCCTTGTCGTAGCAGGTTTAATTTAAAGAAGTGTCAATTGAAGAGGAAAAGAAAAGTATCATGTTTTGGAAATATTTAAATTAAGATTTTTTAATGTTTTATTAGGGGACAATATTTAAGTTGATTAAGCGAAACCGGTTAAGATCCCACGTTTCCATCATCCCGACACCACTATTTTCTTCGAATTCACTTAGTCCAAATGAATTTACTAAACACAACTTAATAAGTTCTAGACTTTCATTTAGACCGTGGGAAATCTCTTTAGTAGCCATAGGTTGCATCCTCCGAGGTATCCTGATCATCTGATATAAACGTTTTAATTTAGTTGCAATTATGATTTTTGTTTTGTTTTTTATTAAATTTTGAGTTGTTTTATATTTTGACTGTTGTGGTGGTGAATTTTCTCTTATTTTGATTTTAATTTTAGTTTGATTTTGGTTTTATGGCAATCCTAAAGGTTTCAGTTTTAACGTGCAGGGTGACAATTTTGTTTAACATGCTAGTTTATAAACAAAAAGTAGGGTAAAGTAAAGCAGGAAAAGAAAGTACTGTAAACTGTAAAATCGTACCTATCGATTCTTCTCATTCCTCCACCTGAAACTTTAGTATCTTTGCAATAAACATTTATAATTTGAAGGAAACTAAAAGCCTATAGATAGGTTCGTTACAGGTCTACCAAACTCTATGTCATAACTTGGTGGTCCTATTTATCCTTTAAGAAATTTCTTCATTTAATAAATATGATAGGTCCAGTTGTCATACAAGGTGTCCAAAAGATTTGTGAGAAGGGTATAGGAGATACCTAGACATTTCACAATCCTTTTGAGCTTCCTTGAGTTTATTTTGGACTTATCATAATTATTAAATGACTCATCTGTTTTATACTATTATGCTTACTGAGCTAATGCTTTAATTACCACAAAAGGTGAGGTAAATATCAATTTATAATTTATTTAAGATTTATGTAAGTGGGGCCTCTAGAGACAAACTTAATTTATGAAAAAGTATAATTTATTTAGACGGACTTGTAGTGTTCTAGAAGTGGTTTAGGATAAATTGTGTTTTTTCGTTTTCTAATCCTCATTAGTAGAATTTGTTCAAGCATAATCTCACTACTAAGCCCTTAAACATCTCAGTAAGTAAATTTATGATTTTTAGAGCAATTGATTTAAGTGGCAGTGATTTTATCAACATATTTCAATATTATTTAAGCACCAATTAGGGCTATTAGATCAGTGAATTATTAGCTTCCAAGGTCATACCCCTAATCTTAAGGATCACTTAATTTAATTTTCTTCCAAATTAGAATGATTAATTAAATTATAAAATTGTTCTTTTTAATGTGACAAAAATGAGATGGGTTCCTACCATTTATCCCTTTACATTTAAATCATTCAAACATAATAATCAAGATCATTTATTTCACTTTTTTCACTTTAATTAAGCCTAAATATTGGTTAAGACTAAATTCTTCAAAATTACACTTTTACCTAGAAAGGCCTTTATCACTTCATAATTTATTAATTCAAACTCAAATGACTTTAAAATTTTTATATTACCCCACTTATGGGTTAATTAAAACATTAAAGGAGAAAATGTGATTTTTCAAAAATTAATTTAATTTAAATAATTATTTTAATGCAAAAAAAGAAATTTTCAATGACAATTCAATATCTTCACCAAAACAAAATCTTTGGCATTGAAATTTTTATTAGAGGTAGACCTAGACTAGTGGACTACTTGGACCAAATTTCATGATTTTTTGAGCTTTAATTTAATTACTAGAATTATTTTAATTTCTGGAGTATTAATTAATTATAAAATATTTTGGAGGTTAAAAATTAAGTTTTATATTTTTCTTGAATCTCTTTAAGGTTAGAGAACTCAGAGAAATAAATTTCATATTTTTTTAATTTGTATTTTAACTTTTAGAATTATTTGATGGGAAGTTAAGGAAATTCATTTTTTTAAACTTTAAAAATTAATTTAAGCCTTTGAAAATTAATATCTTGACTAAGAGCCTTGGGAAAATTATTTCGATGGTTCCTAAATGATTAAGAGACAATATGTGACAAATTAGTGAATTTTAATATTTTAGTGATTTTTATCATTTTTTAATTATTTTAAAATTTACTTTTAGGCTTAAAAATGAAATGTTTATTTTAATTTCCATTTTATTTTTATAAAGGTCCACTTGTCATGAGGAACTCCTATAACCATTTTTATAAAATTTAGGCTTGTATTTTAATTACTAAAATTTGTTTTAGTGGTAAAAATGCCTTTTAACTTAGAAAATTCAATTAGGTGTTTAAATGAATTTCAAATGACTTCATAATTCTTAAGGGAGTCCCTGTAACCTTAAACCACAGTGGAGAATGATCACATTTACATATTTAGTTTGTTCAAATTAATTTCACTTTAGTTTTAGGTTGAAGTGACAATTATGTTCATTCTTAAAGATTTAACTCAATTCAAATTTTTTCTAGGCTCCTTTGGTCACAAGTAACCTACCATAATTTATCTTGCATTTTTTTTATCAATATTTTAATTATTATAATTTATTTACCAAAACAAACACAATATTTTGAAAAATAAGGATCTCCTCATAGAGATCTCCCCTGGTCTTGGAAAAACCAGGGAAGATCCCCCATGATAGGAAGATCAACGCCCTAAACTTTATGCCATGGTGAAATGTCTAAGCCAATGGAGATTTAAAATCCTCCAGATTGTATTTAATTAATGAAAAATAAAATATGCATCAAATAAACTTAAAGCTATTTCCACATTGTTCCCCTCTGTTCACTAAGCACTAAGGTATTTTTTTATGATTTTTCTACACCAAGTTATGGATTTTTAAAGTTCAGGGAATTAAATAAATAAAAAATCCCCTAATTTTCTATTTAAGCGACACGACGCTGACTGTATCCTCGGCAGTTTCGAAAGAACACATAGTGCTTCCTGATTCGACGTAGCCATCTGACTCAGCTCCTCACTTTATGCATCAAGATTTCAGCCAGCTCCATCCTGGTCGTCCAAGAAAAACACGCGTGATCTGATGGTTCCTGGTCATCGTCTTTACCTGGTTCTTCCCGTAAGTCGATCACACTAAAACATTAAAATCTCAAGCTATACTCAACTAAATCACTTGGGGTTTGTTTCTAGAGCTTCATCTGGCCTAAACGAACTTATCTATATGGCTAACCTAGCCTGAAATTGACCCAACATGTATGGAGAATTGAAATAAGCTAGGGAGGAAGGTGAGTTTCAATACCCTTGTCTGAGAGGGGAGGTCTCAATCAGATGGTTGTGGCAGCTTCGAATGGTCCCAACAAACCTTCAGATGAAGCCTCTTATTGTGGTGAAATGTCTAGACCTGAATTCGACCAAGACTGATTTTAGGTGTTGATAAAATTTTGGTGCAGAGGCTCTCTGTGATGGGGCATTGATGGGGGATCTTCTTCTTTCAGTGCTGTGAAGTTTTGGGTGCAATTAATTAAACTTTAGTGCACTTTGGAGTTGTGTTGAAATGTGTCCTGATTTCGGTTGGAATTTCTGTGTGAAATTTGGCTCTGCACAGTGGGGTTCAATGACTTAGGATGGTGGGCTTGCACTCAGGAGGTCTCAGGGAAGCTCTGAGAGCAATTTGGTAGAGTCTCCTAGAGAAACATTTAGCACCTCTCTTTTATCCGTGAAGGGTGGATTTTATAGCATGGCCAATTGGCTGAGCTCGGAGTGCCAATGTGGGTGCTTTAGGCTGCTTAGGGTGAGGGCTGATCAGTGCAATTGATCACTGAGGGGATGCCTCACTAAAAAATACCAATTTTGGGTTTAAAGGGGTATGTGGGCACTCAGGCTTAGCTGTTCCGGCGGCTAGGGTGGCCGGCAAGGACAGGAATAGTGGCTGGCAGTCTGATGGCAGGTAAGATGGGAGCTCAATGCAATTGATTGCGTGATTTAATGAGGGTTTCTTGGGTTAATGGGTTTAGCTAAAAGGTAAGGACCCATTGGTTCCAAGTGAGGGACCTTTGGTCCATGGCTCAATGGGCTTAGATTTTGTTGATTTTGGCTGGTCCTTGGGGTCCCAAGCTGGGTTGTGGTGGAGTCAATTTGTTCTAATGAGTTCAATTTAAGTGGCATTGGGTCAAGGGTTTAATGTAGGTTATTTTGGGTTTAGGTTGAGTTATGTTTGGTTTGAGCTTGGGTTAGACCCAATTGATTGAGCACTTTGGTGGAAATGATTGTCACATAAGGTTTAGGAAGGGATTGGAGTGGTTTTGAATTGGTTTGGGGGTTCAATTTGGCTTAATTTGTGTATTTGACCAATTTGGGGTAAGTTGAGCTAACTTGACTCTAGGTTGGGCTAGAGTGGGGTTTAGGCTTAATTGATTGTTTAAAAAGGTCTAGGAGGATGTGGTGAAGATTTTTAAACATAAATTGGATGGCAATTTTGGGATGGGGGCATTCAATTTGGTGTGATTTGATCATGTGTCCAAATTAGGGTAAAATTAAGGATTTTTAATTTTAATTGAGTTAGGGTGAGACTTGAGCTTAAATTGGAGGCAATTAAATGTTGCATTTGTCCTATGGGAGTGTTATGAGAAGTTTAGAATTCAAATTGAGAAGAAATTGATTGACATTATAATTAATTTGGGTGAAATGGGTCACTTGGTCAAAAATAAGGATTTTGGAATTCAAGTGAAGTTGAGCTCAAATGTGGATTTGGTTTAGATTGAGGCTAAAGATGTTGAATTAAAGTTTGGAATTGATATTGGGCAAGATGGGTCAATTGGGTGGATATTGGGTTTAATTTTGGCATTTTTATGTTAAATGAGTCAAATTGGAGCTTTTGGATAAATTAGGCCAAATGGGTCAAATTGGGTCATGTGGTAGTTGAGGAAAATGAAATTAGGAATGTTTAGGAGGTTTTGGCAATTTTTGGGAATTTTTGGATTTTTGGTCTAGGAAGGGTATTTTGGTAATTTTTAAAATTTTTGGGTTATTTTGACAATTTTGCTAAATTTTGGTTAAATTGGTCAATTTGAGTGGTGGGGAATATTTTGAAATAAATTTTGGAGAAAATGGGTAATTTGGGTAATTTTGGGTAAAATTGAGATTTAGGGGTATTTTGGGTAGATTTAGGGGCAAGTGGTCAAAAATTGAAATTTTGGAAAAATTGAGGATGATGAGGGGTGAGTAGTATGAAATTGTTTAGGTTGAGCCATGGACTAAAGGGAACCCTCATTTGGTTCTCTATGTGTTGGTAATAACCAAATCTTAGCTTGGGGCTACGAGCTTGGGGAAATCACGCACATGAGTTTCAAAAGAGTAGGGGACCAAGGTAGGATGTGCTTTATTTAGGGTTGTAAGTGTAAATTGTGCGTATTGGGTAAGATCCAGACCTCCCAGGGTAAATCCTAGGGTCTAACCACCTATAAGTGACTTCCCCCGGGCCTCTTTTTGCTTGGTCTCTTCCTCCCAAAAGCTGGAGGTTAGGCCTTATGCGTATGAAAACTCCCAGTGAAGTAAAGAAGATTTGAATTTATAAGGGGAAGGGTTCCAAGACTAGTCTTCTAAGAAAGTCATCAGAAGAGTCTTATGGCTAGACCCTAGGCTGTTATAAAGAAAGACTAGACCTCGACCAAAAGTGAGGTCAACAAATGGACCCAAATAAGTGTGCTGTGCTGGGCAAGCACACTACACGTATTGGTACTGATCGATGAGATCAACAAAACCAACACAACTGTCTGAGTCAAAATTCAAGATAAAATATAGAATTTAGTGAGGAAGTTTCCACTGGGGATTATTCAGTTGAAACCTTCAGGTCCCAGGAATTCTTGTTGGGGAAAGGGAATAGAATACCTTCATTATGGAGCTATAAATTTCAAGCCTCCAAACTCTGAAGGAGTCTGTTCCGAATCGATTTGAAATTGAAATTTGGATTAGGAATTTGATTTCAGATTTAATTTGAATTTGATTTTGAATTTGTATTTTCAATTGATTTTAAGTTTTTATGAAGTTTATGGAAAGTTAATATTTGAAGAATTTGGAGTTTAAAAATTTTAATTTCGTGGGAAATTTTGAGTTTTAAGTGAGTGCAGAGGGGGAATTGGAATTTCAGTACCAATCTCGAAAGGTGGGAGTCATTATTTAAGTAATATCCCGAAGGATGAAAACTGAAATTTATGTACCAGTCTCAGAAATGTGAATCAGAATTTCGGTACCGACCTCGAAAGATGGGAGTCATAATATAGGTATTGATCCCGAAAGATGAGAACTGGAATTTTGGTACCAGTCTCAAAAATGAGAATCAAAATTTTAGTACCAATCCTGAGATTTCGTGGGTGTGGAAAATTTCTCGGAAGGGAAATGAAAATATAAGGAATTTAAGGAATCAGATGACTAAGCTCCAATCCTGGAAGTTCATGGAAGGCGAAAAAATTTCTCAGAAGGGAAATGGAAATATAAAGAATTTAAGGAATCAGACGACTAAGCTCCAATCCTGGAATTTCATGGAAGGCGAAAAATTTCTCAAAAGGGAAATGGAAATATAGGGAATTTAAGGAATCTTTCACAACATTGAGGAGGAATGCTCAGGACTCACATCCAATTGAAAAAACAATAGAATACCATATTAGAAAGGAAAGCACAAGGAGTCACATCCAGCCCCAGAGGTGACAAAGGGGAAACAAAATTTAAGTACTAATCCCAGGATTTCAAAGATTTGGAGAAAATTTGATGTTGACTTTCGAAGAAAGTAGAATTGATGTAGTTTAGCTTAGACTGGCAGTCATTGCAAGGTTTGTTAAATTTTTTTGATGTTTAGAATTTGTGAGAAGTGACGTTGTGTAAAGTGTCGAATTTCACTGTGTGCCTTGGAAATGAAGGATTTGAGGATGAGTGCAAAGACTCAAAGTCTCGAGAGAGAATTAGCTTATCGTTCGTTTCAATTTATCATTTTCTTTCAATTTGTTTCATTAAATTTCATTCATTTTCATTTTGTTTGATTTGATTTTGAGGAGTATTTGATTTCAGGATCAATTTTATTTTATTTTGTTTCATTTTATTTGATTTTGTCATCATTATTTATTTATTTATTTTATTATTTTTTTTAATTTTACTACTATTTGTTTTTGTATCATTCTTTGTTTGTTTTAATTTAGAACCAACATAAGGTCCTCCGGCTCTCGCCCGTCACATTGAAAAGAAACACTCCTAATAAACTCAGTGAGCTAAAACACAAATCTTCACTAATTTTTGACGATGGAAGTAGTACCACTGATCATATAATGACAATCATCCAAAAGTTGATCGAGCGTACAAAGTTGAACAAAACCATCACATCATATCTTGCTGACATAAAAGTAGTGACGACTGTTGTAACCCATTATAGAGGTACTAGATTTTTGTTGTTTGAAATTGCTCCGTGGACATGCCAACCTACCAAGGCTACGCTCCAGGACAGAAGTCCCCTTGTGAACACCCGGAGGCACTGCTGTCACAGCAGCAAGGGGTGAAGGTTCTATAATTCTAGATCTGGCTTATAGTAAAATGATGCCTTATCTTCATCAATTCTTCTGAAGGTAACTGATACCCTCTGTCCTGTAACCCCTGGGATGCAGTGTTTTGTAAGATCTGCTCTGTTTCCCTTCTGTGCGAGTAGTGACCCAATCGGTAGAGGGATTTCAACAGAATCTCAGAATTCTCCCTGTCCGACAATCTGAATTTCTCGACCAAAAAATATATTGCATTAACGTATGAAGCTGACCATGCAGAAGGGCCTTACAATGTCATGGTGGTCTATATGAGGTGGGATGCAGTTCCCATCCTCAGAGATATTTATGATGCAGCTGTTAGGGATACAATCTGTGGGCAACACGTGTCATTCGACCAACATTTTTATCATCTTCTTGATCTACATCGGCATTAGATCTACTTTGTTGTGCTATGCAATCCTTGAGGGAATTGTAACAGCAATCACACTGAATCGTGACTCTGCTCTTTCCTCTTTTCCATTTCATTGGCTCTGTGTACATCCTACGCTTCAGTCGACCTGCTCTGACCATGTCTTGGAGAGTGAAGACACAATCTATAATCTTTTCTTGATCATTCTTTGAAAATACATCTGTGTATAACTTGAGGTCTTCCAAGGTGTTGACAAATTTATCTTGTATTTCTTCATAGTGTTGAAATTCTTTCTTTCTACCCCTTCTGATCTTTTTTTATGACGTATCTGGAACTATTCATGGCGGTGGCGACAGAACGAATTGTGGTACATATGGCTCTACAACTAAATTCTTTCTACTCCTGAGTAGCATCGAAGCGGCTGCATACGCCTCGAAAGTGCCATACTCCTCCAACTGTAGAATGTGACACTGTGGGCATTTTGAAAAGGCTCTTTTGACTGAAGGCTAACGGGGTAGACTCGAGTTACAGGTTGAGCACCCGGTACAGATTTCTTTTGTCAGATCCCATGTTAGTGCGGGGTCCTTAGTGGTCTCTGGCTCAATATCTGTGCATGGCACGCTTTCATCAGTTTCTTTCATTTCAGGGTCATAAAATTCTTCTAGAATGGGTGGTAACTCGGAGGCTAACTCCCGTGCCTATCTTCTCCATCCTGCCCAGGAGGCGACACTTGTAGCGATTTGCATTTCTTATTTTTGTATGTGCCAATGGCGCATCTGGAACTCTTTCACCTATAGCGGTGACAAGCTCACCCTCTGGAGTGGTGATCATAGACAGAATCTGACTGGGCCTGCTGGTGAGGTGGTGTGAGTCAACAAAACCACTAGTGCCTTCATGTCCTGATATGTGCCCGGTCTCTCTACAACCACTTCTCTTCATCAATTTCATACTTGCAACCTTCTTTTATGTGTTTATTCTCTTTTCTTTAGAACGCAAGGTCCAAGCCATCTTTGAAAGTAAATTCCACGTGACCTGACACTTCCTACACAATAAGACAAAAAATATTAGTGGCTGGCACTTTGCACGATCAAGAACAATAGCAAATTTATAATTATTTATTTAAAAATTTTTATAATTATTTTAATGTCATTATCTTATTTGATAAGATTACATAAGAATTAGAATTAGACTTTAATCTTACAAGCGTATTTTATGAAATTTATTTTTATTTCATTTAATTTTATTTTATTACAAAATTTGGACCCAGTCACAGACACTGGCCACATGGCTACATCGGAATGAATATCCTTCTTCAGGTTTTGTCATGTCGCGTAGTATTTCTTTAGATATCTTCCATTTATAGGCAACATGGGTCTATCTCCTTAAGAATTCACCAACCGATATGACCCTCCTGAGTAAAATTTTTCAACCACAAATGACCCTTCTCAAGTTGGTTCAAATTTTCCACATATCTTGCGGTGAGCAAGAATAGGCATTCTAAGGACAAGCATGAGGTTACCAACTTTGAACGACCTCAGGCGGACCAATTTATTGTGGGCTTGAATCATCTTCCCTTGGTAGAGTTCCAAGTTCTGCTGTGCAAGCAATCTCTTTTCTTCAAGGCTTTCCAATTCTACAAGTTGGAGTTTGGCATTTTCTTCTATCGTAACTTGATTGTCGATGGTGATTCTAAGTGATAGTAACTAAAATTCTAGTGGAAGAACTGCCTCAAACCCGTACACAAGTGCATACGGCATAGATTGTGTCGGTGTCTTGACTATTGTCCTATAAGCCAGTGATACACTAAAAAGTTGATAGATCTTTACTATCCATTTCATACCTATTTTTAATGATATTGCACTTTTAAAGAAGGTATTTTTCATGATTTCATGCAGATACAATGATTAGAGGCCTTTGGAGCAAAAGGAAGCAAAAAGGAGTAAATTTGGAGCAAAAAGGAGCCAAAGGTAAAAGTTGAACTGGCGCCAAACGACGCCCTATTCAGCATCGAACCGTGCCCGTGTCTGGAGAGTTATTGTCCAAAAGGTGGAAAATAGCGCCAAACGACACCCTATTCAGCGCCAAACAGCGCCCTATCCCGATTTCAAACTATATTCAATGTATTTGGACCAATTTTGGAGGGATGCATGCAAAAAATCTTGGTAAATCAGTTATGGTCGAATTTAAACCACTTTTGAAAGAGGTTTCAGAGGGGGTGTGTATGTTTAGTTAATGGTAGAGAGTACAGAGTGTTAGGGAAGTTTAGAGAGAGTGATCTAGGGTTTGTAAATTCACTTCCAAGGAGTGTAGGAGAAGAGGTAAAGTGAGAGATTTATACTTCCTCACTATTCTAAAGAGAGAATTGTGTGTTGTTGTGAAAAAAGAAGAGGAGTCAATGGAATTCCTTGAGATTCGCTTGGGGAAGATTTTGAGATAAGTAGTATTTTCTTTACTCTAATTGTATGACATTGCTTTTATATATAAAATCCATGTTTTGTCATCCTTTCCTAATGAGTCTTGAGTAGATTTCTTTTTCTATATCCTTCTCATGCGATGTGTTGATGTTGTGAAATGGAAATAATGTGCTAATTAATTATGGATAATTTGTGATGATCTTTTCAGTTAGAACTTAATTTACTTTTTAATTTGTCCAATTGAATTGTTAAAACTTGTTGGGAAATTTATGGTCCGAAAGGATTATGAGTTCCACAACTTAAGTGAAGATCACATTCGATGTCCATGAATTAGAAATGTAATTCATGGGGCTTGAGTGTAAATAAATAGGGAAATATATTTTGATGGGTGTAGAATTGGAGATTTTAGAGTGACAGGCTAAAATCCTCAATTTGGTCTTAAGATTTGGAAACCAAAGTAAGAGTTAGCCTTCAGGGGAAGGGAACTGGGAGCTCTGGAGTGAGAGCCATGTTGACCTCATTTTTGATGAGGTCTTCTCTTTTTCTCTTTAGTACTTAGGATCTAGCCTTAGGCTTTTCCTTTGACTATCTTAGAGGACTAGAATTGAGACCCACCACCTAGAATTTCAAACCACTTCTAAACTCCCTGCAAACTCCACAAACTTGACTATAGACCCCTAATCACCTAGAGGGTTGAAATCGAGTGTGGAAGTTTAAAGGATGAGTTCCTATAGGACTCTTTGGCCTTAGGATCGACCCAGGTGGCCCGGTCGCAGTGAAAGGGCTGACTTACACACACACTACACTCATACACTACACTTCCATGCACCTCCCGAAAATATACCCATACCCGACTTGACTTCCGACTCATGTAGGTGATTCACATGGATGGTCCTTAACCCCTAGCCCTCGGCAGAGGGTTAGGAACAACATAGTGAATGCCTCAAATGAGTCCCTTCATGGCTCATGTGGGCTTGATATGGCTTCATGGCTCAACCAAAATGGTTTTATTCCACTTACATCCACCCAATCTTCAATTTTCCAAATTTTCGATTTTTGACCCCGGGACCCTACACACTGCCTAACCTATCAAATGCCTTTGAAAGCTACCCAAATTTCTCAAAAATTTCCAAATTACCCAAAATTCTCCAAAATCAATCCCAAACATTTCCACATCACTTAAATTGATCATCCATAACCAAAAATGCCAAAAATTCCAAAATACCCCCCAATACCCTCCAAATACCCAAAATACCCCTCTTGACCCAAAAATCCAAAAATTCAGAAAATTCCCAGAAAATTCCAGAAAATCCCAAATATTCCCAATTTCATTTTGTTCAACTACACCATGGGCCAATTTTGTCAATTTACCCCACTTTTATCAAAACCCCCAATTTGACCTATTTTAACCCAAAGTAAACCCGATGTCAAACCAAATCTACCCAATTGACCCCAATTTTGGTCCAATTCAATTCTAAACTTCAATTCAACATCCCCAACACTAATCTAGACCCAATCCAAGCCCAATTTGAGTGGCATTGGGATCCAATTTCACTTTTGGCCTTAAAGCCCAATTTGGACCTATGACCCAAACCTAACCCAAACTCACCCAATTCAACTCCAATTAACCCCAAATCTTTTCCAAACCTTCCTTAACATCCCCATAAACAAAACACTAACATGATTTGCCCAAAATTTAGACCCAAACCCCACTCAAATTCAACCCAAAATCAAAAAGCCCAATTTTGACCTAAACCTAAACCTAGCCCAAATGAGCCCAAATCCCAAAATCAAAACCTAACCAAAGCCAAAACCTCTTTGAAACACTCCCATAAACATTTCCCAACATTAATTTTACATCAATTTCAACTCTAGCCCAACTTTGGCCCATGGTAACCCATTTTGGCCCACCTTAGCCTCTTTACCAAAAAGGCCCATATCCAACCCAATTCAAACCCAAATCACCTCAAACTTGTTTCAAACCACTCATGATGCATCCCTAAACCAAACTCAACAATTATTTGGCCCAAGCCTTTACCAAAATTTCATCCCAAAGTCCATTTTAAAATTCAAAAGCCCACTTTCCTAAACCATTTTAAAAGCCCATCCTTTACCACATCCAAAGGCCCAAAATTGGTCCCAAAGCCCATATGACATTTCCCCTCATCATACTTTCAATTAAATTCAATACCTAAGTCCTAAATCCATCATCAAATCATTCCAAATCAAGTTCCATACAAATTTCCATCAAATTACCAAAAAATTCCTAAAACCCTTTTCATGAAACAAGTCAACCCTTTTCCCAAGCCAAATGGAGCCATGAACGAAGCCATCCTCGAAGCCACATGAAGCCATGAGGGCTTTGACTTGTCATTAGTCCATTTATGGCAAGAAGAGGGGGCCCTTTCCTAATCCTTCTTAAACCTTTTTTTACCTTAAGCATGTCACACACTAAACCATGCTTAGCCACCTCACCATGGATGGAGACTTCACCACTCCATGGCAGTGACCCAAGTGACTCTTTTCAGCCCAAGACCGGACCTTGGGTGGTGCACCTAACCCAAAAGGATGGGTTGACCCAAACCTAGCCAAAATGGCCTCTTCCCCATTCCATTCCAAGCCATCTCCTTTACACTTGGCCATTGCCGATTGCTTGCACAAACACCCGGCCACTCGACCTTCTGACCCCGAGGGTGACCCTGCCTGCTTCGGCCAGCCACCCCGATCGCCGGAAAACACCATGGCCGAAAGCTCACATGTGAGCCAACATTGAAATTCTCCATTGCTTGACTTGTCCCAACCCAAATGGATAGCATGGCTGTTCTTCCCTTGACCTAAGCAGCTGATCCCAACCATTAAACCCCCCAGGAGAGCCTCCGACCATGCCTATTTAAACACCACCCCCTCACGGCCATGAAAAGAGAGTTGCACAAACCTTGCCAAAACTGCGCCAAAATTGTTCCGGACTCCTCCCCATACACGAGCACTTCATCCCAGGTGAGATCCCCCTGCCATTTCTTCTCTGCGAGCTCGATTTCGAGTTGAAATTCCACCAAAACCAGGACACTTCTCCACAGGTGGACCAATCCCCAAATTGATTGGTTCTACACCTTCACCGGACCGAGGGAAGGTGTCCACCAGCAAAAGCCCCATCTCCGAGCCACCCGGTTGCTCCGGACTCCAAGCTTTGTGATCGAGTTGTGGTCGAAGTCCAACCTAGACAATTCACTGCGACCGAGAGACTTCATCCGGAGCTTGCTAGGATCCGATCGAAGGTGCAACAACTCTCGGATCGAAGCTTCACTTCTGCGAGCAAAGGTATGAACTCATTCTTCTTCCCGAGCTTACAGAGATTCTCCATTTCATTTGAGTAAATTTCAATGCATGTTTACCGTATGGATGTGTTCGTCTCTTCAAGACGAATCCATGGAGCATAAGAACACGAAAATCCATTGAGAATCGAGTGAGAAATTAGGGTTAGAAGGTTGACGGTCACGGGTGCACACCAGTCGTAGACGATGACCAGGAGCCGTTCGATCGCGCGTGTATCGAGCGGACGGATCGAATTGCGCGGACCGGAGAACGTTACGTGAACCGCGGGTCCCGGGACGGCCGACTCGGATGGCGGGGCCCAATCACGGCGCGACACGTACCGCTTCGGAGAGGCTAAGGATGCGCTGGCGCCGCGTGGATAAGTAGAAAATTAGGGATATTTTCTATTTATTTAATTCCCTAAACTTGGAAAATTCATAACTTTGTGTAGAAAAATCAGAAAAATAAAAGAAAAATACCCTCTTGCTCAGTGAACAGAGGAGAATAATGTGGAAAAGAAATCATTTAATTTCATCAAGTATTTTATTTTTAGTAATTTATTTACTCTCTGCATACATTTAATTCTCCATGCATTCATACAATTCACCATGGCATGAGAACATAGGGCTTTTGAAGCCTCCGAATTTGGGAACATTCCTCGAATTTTCCAAAGTCGGAGGCCATCCTATGAAGAGTTATTGATTTTTCAAATTCATGTCATCTGTTTTGAGTATTTTAATTCCAATAAATAGCATGTTGTGTAATAAATTCTAGGAAAATTTGGTGATGTTCCTTATGACCAGAGAACCCTAGGAAAAATAGGATTTGAGTTAATTCACTCAAATTAACCCTAATTGGCTTAAACACCCAAAATAGGTCTCTAATTAATTAGAGTTAACCATAGATCAAATTGACTTGAAATCAATTCTCCACTGACCCTTAGGATCAGAGGAACCCACCATAAAAATTTGAGGTCAATTGGACTTGGTTAGCCCCACTAATTGGGTTGATTAAGCCACTTAGTCATTTTAAACTTTAAAAATTCATAACTTTCAAAATATCTTTCAAAAATTCACCAAATTGGTTTTGGATTCTCTCTGATATCAGGGGAGTTTAAGAAAATTAAAATTTCAATTTTCTAAAAAAGTTGATTTTTAATATCATTTTAATATTTTAATAATTAAAAAATAATAAAAATCACAAAAATAATAAAATTTACTAAAATATCACATTTTGAATTTTAATCACTTAGGAACAAACCCCATATTTTTCTCAGGCTTATTTAGTGAGATATTAATTTTTAAAGCTCTAGGATAATTTTAAAATAAAAAAAATGTATTTTCTAGCATTTTCACTAAAATAATTATAATAAATCAAAGAAAAATCAGAAAATTGTAAAATTTGGTTCTCTGGAATCCTTGATATCAGAGAGAATTTTAAAAAATTATAAAATTCATTTTTCAACATTTATTTTATTTTTAAATTAATTAACACTCTAAAACTTAAAATAATTATAATAAAAATAATATAATTCAAAAAATCACCAAAATTAGTCCAAGTGGTCCTCTGGTCATTAGGAATGTCCCCTAATTTTCTTAAGGACAGAAACTTTCCCTTGGTCATGTTATCAAATTTTCCTTGAAAATCTCTATTTTCTACTAAAAATAATTATATAAATAAATTAAATACAGAAAAATCACATTTTCTCCTCTCATGTCTTTACTGACATATGAGTGAAGTCACATAAAAATTTCAAGTTCATTTGAGTTCAATTTAGTGAGTTATAAAATTATTAAGCTTAAAGGGCAAAATGGTAATTAAATTTTAACCCTTAATTAAAACTTTAGGTTTAATAAAAAATTAACAAGTAAAATATTTGATCCTAATCTGATTTGGATGATTGAAATTTAATAATTGAAGGGTAGAAACCCATTAAGCAATTTAAAATGATTAAACTTTAATTAAATAATTGATTAAATTTGGAAGAATAACAAAATTGGAATTATTAAAATAGGGATATTATTAGGAAGAGATTTATTCTTTAATTTAAAAATCCCTAAATTAATCATCTCATTAATATTCAACTCTTAATTAAAATGATAACTCAAACTTAAAATATTAAAAGACTTAATCATTAAACTAAAATTAAATCATTAAACTCTTTCAAAAATTTCAATTAAAATTAAATTAAATTAAATTAAAAATCAAATTAAATTAAGTAAATTAAATTAAAATTATATTAAATTAAATTAAGATTAAAAGTTGAATTAAATTAAATTAAATTAAATTAGATTAAATAAATTAAATTAAATTAAATTAAATAAATAAATTAAATTAAATTAAATAAACTAAATTAAATTAAATTAAATTAAATTAAATTAAATTAAATTAAAAATTAAATCAAATCAAGCTAAATTGAATTAAATTAAATCAAATCAAGCTAAATCGAATTAAATTAAATCAAATCAAATTGAATTAAATTGAATTAAATTAAATCAAAATAAATTAAATTAAATTAAGTTAAATTAAATAACATCACTTAAGACATAAACCTAAAATAATTTGAACACTATTCCAAACTTAAATCATTAATTTGAACTTAAATTTGAATCACAAACTATTAAATACTATTTTGCCCTTAGGAGCTTTTATTATCATAACTCCTAAATGGAATATCAAATGAAGTGACACTTCACTTATAAGGATATTCAAACATCCTAGTTCACTGAGCAAGTTAACAAAACTTGAAAACCTCGGATGATCGATTCATTTACATAATTAAATTCATTTGGACTTAAAAAACAATCCTAAAAATATTGAAAAGATGTTTAAGATTCTTCTTAAGCACTTCCTCAATATGATAGGATATTTATAAGAACAATTGAACTTAATTGTTCTTTGATGAAGAAAATCGTCCTCAAACCAAAAACACAAAGAACCTAGACGTCATAGGAAATGACTAGCTATAGGATTAGGAACATGGTAGAAAACCATAACCCTTACCTTAGCTTTACCTAGGAACTTGCTTAAATATTCTAATCGTGTTTTAAGTGCGGCTTGGGATGACGGGAAGACCCTCCGAGTACGCTTTTATTTTATCATAATTCACTTTCCCTGCAATTTATTTTATTGCAAATGCACTTTACTTTTCTTGCATGTTAAACAACGAGTTGCATGAAAACCTACACCTTTAGGACGAAACCAAAACCGAAACCATAACTAAATTAAAAGACACTACAAGATAAAATTCACCTCCACAACATTTCAAAATATAAGACAACTCAAAATTTAATCACAAACGTGAACACAAAACCGTAATTACAACTAAATTAAAACGTCTCATTGAATGATCGGGAATACCTCGGATGATGTAACCCACGTGTTGCTAACGGGATTTCCACGGTCTAAATGAAAGTGCGGAACTCATTTAGTTGAGTTTAGCAAATTCATCCGGACTAAGTGAATTCGATGAAAATAACTGGTGTCGGGATGACGGAACCGTGGGATCTTAATCGGTTCGTTTAATCAATTTTAAGACCTGTTTTAATTAAAACATAAAGAACACTTAGAAATTAAGATTCCTCTAAACCAAACACTTCTCTCATCTCCTGATTTATGACTTCTACAATTAAACCTCTGCAACAACAAGGAGCTCGGAGCTTGGTGGGCAGCACGGCCATCGTCGTCAGCAAAACTTCCCTAGAATTAAACAACCAAGCCATAGCACTTCGAGGTAGTTTGCCTAGTGCAACATAAATCCTCAACTCTTCGTTAGGCATTTGCATTGCAAATTAAGCCCTAACCGGTCTTAGGATTTCCGAGGTAGTCGTCCGATACGACATAAACCCTCATATCTTCCAGGCTGTTTGTATGATTCTATCATATAAATATAAGCCCTAATTAATTAAAATTGGCAAGATTAAAACACTAAATAAACATTAGGACTTTCCTAAATCCAAGCCAAACAATAGGATAGTCGGGAGATTATCGAAGTTCACTTCGAATCCGTAATTTCTCCTACTTTTCTTCCTTTGAATTCCTAAAATAAAATGTTCCAAATTTGATCCATTCCCTATTGAAATTCCAAAATTCAATCCTTGAAAACTTATACTTTGAAATTCTAGAGAGCGAATTATTGATTATTATCGAGAGTTTTCTTAGGTGATTCCCGTCACTTAAGATGTAATTAACTATAGGGGCTTGCCCTTATAGGGAACTTTAAGAACCCGAGTAATATAAACCCCGCTTAATGTTTTCATATTAAGCGGGGAATTTGTCGGCTTATAAAATTGGTTCGCGGACCAAACGGATGTCACAAATCTCCTAGTTTATTTAATCGAGCCCCATCATCAAACAAGTGTGTCCATTCTTCGGGATAGATACACGGTTTGTGGCGCGGTGCTCGTTTATATAAACTATTTGGGATGTGAGATCGGTTTGATTTCATATCTTAAAACTTTTAAACTCAAAATTATTTTCAAAATCAAATACTACTTTTCAAATTATTTATTTAAATTAAAAATACGCCGAGAATTTCTGTAGGCGACCTCTTTTCAAAATAAAACTCACAACCTAAAAATAACGCCGACATATTTCGGCGACTCACGTCGAGGACTAGTTCCTCTCTCCATTTTAATCAAGTAGTTCGCTTTCAAAAATCGGTAGTGTATCCATGTCCCTAATGGTTCGAACTACCCTTCTTTCCGTTGGAATACCGTGTTCATTTCTACCTTGAACAAGTATAACCAACATTCTCTCGGATTTAGGAGCCACTTGTTTAGACACCCCTAAACGAGAGAGGTTCCGAGATCATTTTACCTCATTTCGAGGTGGGGTGGACCCCCGATAGGTGTTAGTTTAGGAGTGATCCTTCGAGTCGAGAAGTCTTGCTTAAGACTCTCTTTTCCTTTCCAACTCCGATTCAGATTCCTTACCTTCTCTACACCTTTGAACACTCCGTTCTAAATAAACAAACCCTTTAATAAGTGATTCTTTTAATAAGTGATTCCTTTTTATAAATACATGAACAAGAATGAGTTCGGACTCTTTTCAATTCCTTTCTTTTCGTCCTAAAGAAAAGAAGCATAACTAGGATCGACAACCAGAATCTACCTCGCGAAATGGAAGCCCGAAGCCGATTTTCTCTTTTACCGATGGATCTGGACTTCGCTGTTTATAAGGATGAGCTGCCCGATAATGGAATCATCCGATTTGGACAAGGATTTGAAAACACGAACGTCAAGATCACTGACGTCTCCCTCTTTGCACTAATGAACAAGGTATCTGAAGCTGAGGAGCCGTTGCTTGAGTTCAACCTTAGGTCGACCCAAGAATTCCCTCCTCTGCAAAGGATCCCGACTAAGAGGAATACTGTTGTCCGCAGGAGGACTGTTCTTTCTACCCCCACTGGTCTAGTTGTTTCTGCACCTACCCCGACTTTTGCCAAATCAAAGGGGAAAGAAATCCGGAATTATGATGGACCTGTTACCGTGGAGGGTACAGATCTTCCTGTAAGACCTTCGTTTTCGAGATCGGGTCCGAGTTCAAAGATTCCGTCACCGACAAGGACCCAAAGAAGAAACGAAGTAGAAGGATCGCTAAAGAAGCCGAAGCTGCTGAAGTTGCTTTCCTAGAAGAAATTCCGGAACCGCCGAATATACACCGTCGCTGAATACATACCACTCTTGGGAGGAAGCGGGTTTCATCCCCTCTCCGCCGCGGAAGATGAAGAAAATATTCGCAAGATTGTCGCCACATTACCACGACCCGCATATTACAATGATAGCCGCAAGAAAAGAACTAGAACTACGCCGTTTGCTCGACTGCGAACTTTGGTAGAAAAGTTAGCAAAGAAGGAAAATTGCCCCGTGTCGAAATTCTACGAAGGATAGGGCGGGTGCCGGTCGAATCCCGTCTTGGGCCCCGAGTAGAACCCGCCATCATGACGGAAAAGCCAAGTAAAAGAATGAAGGCTAGTCCGCCCGTTGTCGTCTCGGGATTACAAATTAGGAGGATACCACCTTCCGACATTTGGCCAGACGGACCATGCGGTCCTGGACCTTCTGCCGCCGAAGGATGGTATGGCGTCCCACTACCGGGCGCGTTGAGATTGAAACGACGGCCCGAGAAAGAAAGTCTCGCCGGGAGACTTGAATGCGAAGAAAGTGCTACCGCGATGAAGGAGACTCGTGAGAAGGGGACCCGGCGGCTATCGCACGACAACCACGAAGACACACGAAGGCCCCGCTAGAAGATGCCATGGAAAAGTTGAGAACCGATATCCGACGATTAGCAAAAGAAAGAGAAGAAAAGTTCGGAGACGAGATTGATTCATCGGAATTCATGGACGACGAATACGCGAGAAATCAACATGGTTGAGACACGAGCTTCATCGGCTCGCGAGGTGCTCCTGCAGCTGCGCGAAGAGAGGAGCCGGACCGATGAGAAGGCGGCTTCGGGAGAAAGATGATACGATCGCTCGAATGGCGAAGAGGATGGAAGAGATGGCCGTAGCTCGGCCACTCTCCGGAGTCAAGTACAACCACATAGAGAGACACCCCCGAAGTCATTCACATTGTAGACGGAGGAAAGGAGATTACATCCGTCGATGGGGATGATCGGCGAAAAAGGATACAACACAAAGTATGATTCCCGAAAAGGATATCAAGAACTTGGTAGAACAACGAAGCGAGAAGCCTTAGCACAATCGAAAGAGCGGAACATCCATTCGGACGGGTAGACCTTACCCCGAAGAATTCGACGCCGTCCGATACCGAAAGGCTTCGTACCACCTCCGTTCGAGACCTTCGACGGGACCGGGAACCCCCGACGGCATGTGGCACACTTTCGTGCCGGTTGTTGCAATGCGGCGGGAGCGATGCATTACTCTTCCGACGGTTCGTCGGCGGTCCGTCGAGAATCGCCTTCGACTGGTATGCAGAATTACCAAACGGTTCGGTGAAAACATTCTCAGAACTAGAAAACCTCTTCATCAAGCGATTTGCCGGAGCTCAGCACCACATCACTATAGGTGATTTAGTGGTAGAAAAGCAGAAGCCGAATGAAACCTTGGTAGATTACATACTTCGATGGAGGAACCTAAGCATGAAGTGTGAACCACAGTTACAAGAACAACACGCAGTCGGCATTTTACTTAAAAGCATTCACGGCCCGATAGCACTTCTCCTCAAGGGATTCACTATTAAGACTTTTGAGAAGTTGTTAAGCAAGGCCGGAAGCTTGCAAGAAGAGGCGAAGCAATTAAGTTTCATCGACAAGACGGATAAACAAAAGCCTGTAAAGACTTTTGAAAAGAAATCCGGGATCGTTGCAGCAATTGACAAAGGCAAGCAACTGATGCAAATACCACCAGAACGGCCGCATCAACCACAACAGAATTACCAGTAACCCCGGCCCAGCTATCAGTCATCTCCGCAGGTATGAACAACCACCTCGTCCGCAACGTACATTAAGAGAGCTTTTGAGCGAGAGAATATCCGTTCAAGAATGAAGCAGTGCCGAAAATGTTCCGTAGTCTGATGAAGACTCCGGATTTCCAGCTGCCAGAGCCTAAAAGACCAGAAGAGGTCAACAAGAAAGGTGATCCCAACTTTTGCCCTTACCACCAGATGCTTGGGCACAAAATAGAAAATTGCATTACCTTCAAAAGTTGGCTCAATGACAACCTTCGGAAAGGGAATATAACGATCCCGAAGGAGTACATGAAGGAACCCCAGAAAGGAGGTTCCGTCAATGTTATCTCGACGATCCCATCATTCCGATGAGATCCCTATACGACCGACGATGGATGGACTACCGCTTGGACGAAGTCTTCGAAAAGATTTTAGACGAGCATCCGGACCGCTTCGGTGCGAGCTTCAATTCGGAGTTTGAAACCCGTTAAGCCGATGCTATCACTTGCGATAGAAGAACCACCTCGACAGGAGACGATTGAAGAGAAGAAGAAAATTGACGAAGAAGAGAAGACCGAGGCACCTAAGGCTAGACTAGGGGTCGCTTATCCTAGGATAGTTGTTTCCGATTCGGGGAAAAATCCCTCGAACCCACGACTCGTATGATTATCCGCTCACTTCGGTGGGATCATATAATGATAAGGGTGATGGCGTTGGCTACGTTTTGACTGTGTCTAACGATTACGTAACTAACGGTAATCCGGATATCGATTTCGATACAAACGACAATTCTCAAATCATACACGATCTCGACGAGCAAAATAACGAAGAAGACATCCATCAAAGAGGCTACGAGAGTTCAACAAGCAACGAATCTATCTGCGAGTTTCGAGGAGCTCCGATCACGATAGAGTTAGAACCTTCGGACTGCGAAGTTAACCCGGAAGAGCCTGTCATTCCAATTCAAGAAGAGACACCGGCAAGCTCAACAATAGATTCAGAGGAAATTACAGAAGTCAACTTAAGAAGTGGAAAAGTTCTACCTCCGAGAATGGGTCTAAAAGACAAAGGGAAGCAGGTGGTTGTTCAGGAGAAGAACCAACCTCGGCGAAGAAATACCCATTCGAGAAGAAGCAGAGACACATGAAAATAAAGTGGACTACAATGTGCTAGCCCATCTTAGGAAACTACCAGCCAAACTAAGCATCTATGACGATCTCATCTTATCAAAGGAGATGAGAGAAGCTCTGATCAAGGCCTTACTTGATCCAGAAATTTGCTTAGCTCAAATGGCCGGAGAGTCCTTAGATGAGGTTTGCTCGTTAAAGGAACAGCGAGGTGTTACCTTCACGGACAATGACCTACTACTTGGAACGAGCGAGACCACAACCGACCGTTGTACATTTCGATTACAATCGGAAAATTCACACTCTCCGAGTATTGGTGGATCCGGGAGCATCAATCAATATAATGAATCTGCGAACGCTGGCAAACTTAGAAATTGATGCTCGCGAGCTCGAGGCGGACAAAATGTTATTAAGAGGATTCAATCAGAAAGGAGAAAGAGCCCTCGGATCAATAACACTGCTAATGAAGACCGGTGATTTAGCAAAGACAACCGCGAAATTTCACATAATTGATTCAGAAACGTCATTCAACGCTCTACTGGGCTGACCATGGATACATGAAAACAGGATGGTACCATCATCTCTACATCAATGCATCAAATACTACGATGGAGGGGAACAATGTATTAAAGGTGACTTACAACCATTCTCCGTACATGAAATCGGAATCCATGAAGATGCAACTTATTATGCACCACCGAAGAAAACGATCTTCTCCAGAGATACTATAACAAATGAAGCAAAGAGAGTTCGGGAAAACAAAGAACCTGAAGTTCTAGTCCAACAGTCACTCACCACTCCCTTACGGCGAGATGGTGAAGGTTTCTCCACAACTCGCATCCGAGGTCGAGGCCGGGGACGAGGTCGTGGTAGAGACGTTAGGACGATTGGACAGAGGAAACCGACCATCAATGTCGATTGGGAAGATAGTTACGAAGAAGAAAAAGAAATTAAACAAGAAGCGACGACAATAAGTCGGAAGAAGCCGCAATTCGGAATCCCTCTCGAAGATGAAAGAAACGAAGAATATAAATCGATGTACGAGAAGATTAATCACTATGTACATACTATGACCCTGACCCCGATCCATTCTAATAAGATCGAGGGTATGGAGGTCAAAGAGGTACGTAGCGGTGGTGCAAAGCCCATCAAATTCTACCGTGGTGCTCCTTCCTCCAAAAGCGAAAATAATGTACAACTTGAAGATGCTACTTCATCGAATTAATGGAATTGCCTTTTGAGTGGTACTCTCCATGTGTTCGAAATTTAATTCGGCGTGGTTTCTTACCTCGACAAGTGGACAAAAGGTCAATCACAACGTTTTGAAAATTTATGGAATAACTCCGGTCGTCCACCTAACTCAAAACATGGTCTCGGATTCGTCACGGTAGGATCGATTGACGATGTCGAATTTTGCTTAGTTGTCACTGCGAGTCAATGGAAACTGCATGGAAACTACAGAAGAGCTCGAAGATTTATAAATTGGAGATGCCCCACCAGAATTCGAAGAGGAAATCAAATCTACAATAGATGAGTTAATAGAAGTTAACTTAGGTACTAGCAAAGAGCCTAGACCTACCTTTGTTAGCTCTTTACTCAATAAAGAAGACTCTGAAGAAATAATCAAGTTATTAATGGAATTCAAAGACTGTTTTGCTTGGAGCTACGATGAGATGCCGTGTTTAGCTCCGGAGGTCGCGATCCATAAACTAGGAGTGGACCCTACTTCGTCCCGGTCGGACAAGGTCCCGGAAGAATGCGTCTAGAAATCGAACAACAAGTCATAACCGAAGTTAAAAAGCTAATAGACGCTAAATTTGTCCGTGAAGAACAATACCCGACTTGGTTAGCCAACGTGGTACCGATCGGGAAGAAGAATGGTCGGATCGGAATTTGTGTGGATTTCGGAGATTTAAACAAGGCATGTCCGAAAGGATGAATTCCCTCTACCAATCCCGAACTAATGATCGACATTGCTTCGACACATGAAATATTCTCATTCATGGATGGATCTTCGAGATACAACCAGATAAAAATGGCTCCAGAAGATGAAAAGCTTACAACATTCAGAACGCCGATCGGAGTATTTTGCTACACAGTGATGCCATTCGGATTGAAGAACGCAGGAGCAACCTACCAAAGAGCAATGACAAGAATTTTTGATGATCTCATCCATAATCAAGTCGAATGCTACGTGGACGATGTGGTCATCAAAAGCAAAGTAAAGGACAACCACTTGTATGATTTGAGAATTGTTTTCGAACGATTAAGACAATTTAACCTTAAGATGAATCCCTTAAAATGCGCCTTCGGCGTCACCTCCGGGAAATTCTTAGGATTCGTTGTCCGACATCGTGGAATTGAAATCGACCCGGAGAAGATTAAAGCTATCTTAGAAATGCCACCTCCCGAACCTTAAAACAACTACGATCTTTTCAAGGAAGTCGGCATATCTTCGACGCTTTATCTCGAACCCGTCGAGTAGGTGTCGACCTTTCTCGGCACTTAGTTAAAAAGGACGCCAAATTTATTTGGGAAGAGAAATGCCAGAAGGCCTTCGAGGACATTAAACAATACTTAATGACACCTCCTGTTTTAGCAGCCCCAGTCTCAGGTAGACCGCTAATACTTTATACCGCGGCTTTAGACGACTCCCTCGGAGCCTCGTTAGCCTAGTGTCGATGATGAGGGTAAAGAAAATGCTCTTTATTACTTAAGTCGTCGTTTCTGCCGACGTAAATAAGGTATCCCGCAATTGAAAAGCATTGTTTGGCCCCGATCTTCGCCGCTCAAAAGCTCGGGCATTACATGCTTTCTCATAAGGTCAACTCGATCTCGAAGTTTAATCCATTGCAATACTTGATGACCCGCCCAACGCTTTCCGGCAGACTTGCCAGATGGTCGATGATATTATTGCAATTTGATATAACTTCCGTGCCTCTTCGTGCCGTAAAGGGACAAGTCCTTGCAGACTTCCTCGCAGCACACCCTTTGCGGCGGAATCGCCTCTCGATGACGACTTGCCGGATGAACAAATAATGAACCTAGAAGACCTTGATGATCGACGTTGGGAATTATATTTCGACGGAGCATCTTCAGCACATAAAGACGAAGAATCGCAAGTGATAGTGCCCGGTAAGGCGGGAATCGGGCTAATCTTTATAACACCGGAGCGGGGGATGTTAAGATACTCCTACCACTTGACAGAGCCGTGTACAAACAACGAAGCAGAATACGAAGCCCTCATAACGGGAGTCGGAATTAACTATTCAAATGGGGATAACAGACATCAACATCTACGGGGATTCACAGTTGATCATTCAACAGATCGCCGGACAGTATAGAATTTTAAAACCAAGACTCGAGCAATACTTCCAGTATGCCATACAGCTGTTGGAGCAAATTCCGAATGTGACAATCTACAAAATTCCCAGAAAAGAAAACGCTTTAGCGGATGCGCTAGCTCGTCTCGCAAAAGAATTTGCTCTGTTTGCAAGATGAATCGATGGAAGTGTCGGTTCACGGACGTCGGGTCCTATCACGACTTGACATAGACACGATACACAAATCGAAAAGGAAAAAGGATCGGTTGCAACGAGTGATGTGAAAATATGGAAGATTGGCGACAACCATTAATAGATTACTCGCAAACGGAAAACTACCGGATGATAGGTCGTTAGCTCATCGGATCAGAAAAGAACTCGTCCTACGCATTAGTAAACAATACGTTATACGGAAGGTCTTTTGATCAAATGTGGCTAAGGTGCCTAAGCGGGTCCGAGGCCCGTGAAATTGTTAAAGAGGTGCATTCGGGACTCGTGGCGCTCACCGATCGAGTCCAAAGATGAGAATGAAAATTAAAAGACTAGGGTACTCACGGCCCTCGATGATGACCGATCGCATGAAAATCGCCAAGAGCTGTCATCAGTGCCAAGTGCACGGAGTGGTTCTACACCAACCTCCAAATGTGCTACATCCGACAATTGCATCGTGGCCATTTGAATGTTGGGGCACAGATATAGTGGGTCCAATAGAACCACCGTCTTCAAAAGGACATCGCTTCATTCTTGCGGCTACAGATTACTTTTCCAAGTGGGCAGAGGCAGTTCCACTTAGAGAAGTGAAAGCACATCACGTACTACAATTTTTCAAGAACCAAGTTGTTTACCGTTTCGGGGTGCCGCGCAGGATCATCTCGGATAATGGGTCAGCATTCAGAAGCACGCAAATCAACAATTTTGTCAGGAGACACGGAATCGACTGGCGATACTCAACAATTTACTACCCAAGAGCGAACAGCCTCGGCGAGGCTTTTAATAAAACTCTCGTTCAAATCTTAAAGAAAACCTTGGACGATAATAAGAGAAATTGGCACGAGAAGTTGTTAGAAGCCTTATGGGCCTACCGGACAACCTTCGAACTCCTACGCAAGCTACACCTTATGCTGCGGTGTATGGGTCCGAGGCGAGTGTTACCTTTAGAGGTTCGGCTTCCTTCACTCGGAATTGCGATTTGCAAATAAAATCACAACGAAGAGAACGCCAAATTACGACTCGAAGAATTAGAGAGCCCGGAAGGGAAAAGACTTGCAGCCGCAACGAATTTAGAACCGTACTGTGCTAAGATGGTTCAAGCCCATGACAAACCGGGTCCGCCAAGAACCTTCAAAGTTGGTGATTTAGTTCTCGTTCTCAAAAGACCTATTCTTGCACACCGCAAGATAGGAGGAAAATTTGAACCCACTTGGGAAGGACCGTTTGTGGTTGAAACAGTATACTCAGGAGGTTCCTACCAGCTAGTGAATTGCCAAGGAGAACGACATATGCTTCCGATCAATGGGCGATACTTGAAAAAAGTATTACGCTACCTGATGTTTCGAAGGAATGAACTTTCCATCCCTAGAAGCACGGGTGAAGTGATTACTTATGACTGGGTCCGAACCCAAAAATAAAAATGTGCTAAAATAAATAAAATCCTGACAATAAAATTTTCCTTGTTTTCTTTTCCAAATCAAAATCTCTTACCTGATCTTATCCCACTTTATTCCTGTTAAGTTTAAAAATATAAGAATGATAATAAAGCAAGATATCTTTAATAAATATTTTCTTAATGTTCTTGTTCTTAGTACGGCCCACGATCCTTTTCCTTGTCTTTTCGCGAGGAAATGTCGAGCGGGCGGTTGGTCTTGAACTTTAAGAACGGCGTAAGCCTTGCACTCGACGAGAAGAGGGTGAAGGATGGAGCGATAATCGAGATTGACTCGGATTTCGCACCGACGGAGCCTACGATATGAGGAAAGTGACTCGGGTCCCGGTTGACCGAGAAGAGCCGCCGGACATACGGTGATGAAAGTGGGTGGCCAAGCCACCAATCCGAGCAACAAGAGAAGAAAGACAAACCTTGAAGAAGATAAGAAAATGAAGTCTGTAGTCGCTACAGCAGAAGGCAGACTTGTCAGCGCCGCGCCCACAGAGATTCAAGAAGTTCGGAGAGCTACTCTCACAGCTACGCAACGAAGAAATAAGAATTGCCGTATCCGTAAGATGTTAACAAAACTAGCTGCGGACCGGCGCGATGAGACGATTGCTAATGTCGGTGCATACACTTCGGGGACACCGGTTCACCGAGAACTCGAAGAGAGGAGGCCGGCTCCTAGGATGACGAAAGAACCGGAGAAATCTCACGAAGACCGGAAGAAAGAAGGCTACCACGCCACCGAATAGAACCACCAATGACACATGACCTTGTTGCGGAAGCAACCCGGGGGATGTCTCGACAGACATCATCCCTGAGGAGCCGAGGTATGCGGGGAGAACGTGAAGGGATCGAACCTTACATCCCACAATATGTCACCAGGCCTCGCCATCTGCAGATCATTCCGGAATACGAGCTGGAGAGAATGCAGAATGTTGAAAAGAAAACCTTTGAATACTTCGAGAGAATTAGAGGCAGAAGAATCAATATACTGGAGGGCCTCGAGCTACATACGGACGTATTCTCGGAGTATGAATAGCGACAAATCGTGGATTGTATCCGGGATTTGAAAAGAATGGGCCGAGCGAGCCGCCTGAGGAAAACACATACTCGGAACCCGGAGATGGATGCCGGGGAAAGGAAGAATCACGATACAATGTGGATGTCGTTACAACTTTGCCGAGGACGGGAAGGGAAACCGCCGGGAATACTCCGTCATGGGCGAGTGGATCCGATGCCATTAGTCATCAAGAGAATGGTAAAGAGATTGATAACATGGAGGGTATCGCCGGCGGATTGCATACCCGATAGTTGCATCATCAATATCTACGAGCGGGGTGACTGCATACCCCCACACATAGATCACCATGACTTTGTCGAACCTTTCGCACGATCTCTTTCCCGAGCGAGTGTAACATCATGTTCGGATCCGACCTCCGGATAGCGAGCCCGGAGTGAGTTCCGAGGGCCGATAAAGATACCACTTACCGTAGGTTCCGTCATGATGCGAAGGGTAACGGAGCGGATATCGCCGAAGCATTGCATACCGGGAGTACCGGTGAAGCGGATCTCGATTACGTTCGGGAGGATGGACGACGAGAAAGACACCTTACCATTTCCGACCGGACCGGAGCTAGAGAGCCTCCGGCCTTACGAGCTGTGAGTTACATGGAAAATATCACACCTCCGATGTACATCCATACGGCATCCTTGCCGAGGATGGCTTGGAAGGTGATGTTATTGACCATGTATCCCACTATTCGGACATGGATTTTTGACGGATGCTTCTTTAGATGGATCAACAAAGATCATACACGATCCGTTTTGAGTTTACATGGATTGTATGAAATATATTCCGGATCAAGATGTATGATGTATCTTCTACATGATTGGAATGAAAGTGACCATGTCACATTTTTGGCCTTCACCTCTTTTGTGCAAATTGATTGGGAAACGCCGTTAAAGTTAAATGAACTTCGAACAAAGAACGAAAAAGGAATAAAAAAATAAAGAATAAAAGAAGACTTTCCTAAAAAAAAAAATCACTAAAAAAATGATGAACACCAAATCCACATGAACATTAAACAAACGATAAAATAAAATTTGAATCATTAAAAGATAAACAAAATCAACATAAATGTTAAATCAAATTCTCAATCAAACTTCAAATTTGATCTTCCAAATTTCAAATCAAATCTTAAATCAAATTTCAACCGAGTTCGAACTCATCCTTCCAAATTTCAAATTCAATCTTTCCGATTCCAAATCTCTATCAAATCTCAAATTCGATCTTCCGGATCTTAAATCAAATCCTGACCAAATTTCAAATCTCAAATTCGATCTTTCCGGATCTCACATCAAACCTCAATCAAATTCAAACTTTTGGGTCGAGGATTTTACATCCAAGACTGCACTGCTTTAGGATTCTTTTCCTATTGCACTGAAATACATCAAATTCAAACTTTTGGGTCGAGGATTTTACATCCAAGACTCGCATCGCTTTAGGATTCTTTTCGTACCTGCACTCGAAATACATCAAATTCAAACTTTTGGGTCGAGGATTTTACATCCAAGACCGCACTGTTTAGGATTCTCTTCCTATTGCACTGAAATACATCAAATCCAAACTTTTAGGTCGAGGATTTTACATCCAAGACTGCACTGCTTTAGGATTCTCTTCCTATTGCACTGAAATACATCAAATCCAAACTTTTGGGTCGAGGATTTTACATCCAAGACTGCACTTGCTTTAGGATTCTCTTCCTATTGCACCGAAATACATCAAATCCAAACTTTTGGGTCGAGGATTTTACATCAAAGACTGCCTTGCTTAGGATTCTCTTCCTATTGCATCTGAAATACATCAAATCCAAACTTTTGGGTCGAGGATTTTACATCCAAGACCGCATCGCTTTAGGATTCTTTTCCTATTGCATCTGAAATACATCAAATTCAAACTTTTGGGTCGAGGATTTTACATCCAAGACCGCATCGCTTTAGGATTCTTTTCCTATCGCACTCGAAATACATCAAATTCAAACTTTTGGGTCGAGGATTTTACATCCAAGACCGCATCGCTTTAGGATTCTTTTCCTATTGCATTCGAAATACATCAAATTCAAACTTCTGGGTCGAGGATTTTACATCCAAGACCGCATCGCTTTAGGATTCTCTTCCTATTACACCGAAATACATCAAATTCAAACTTTTGGGTCGAGGATTTTACATCCAAGACTGCACTCGCTTTAGGATTCTCTTCCTATTGCACTCGAAATACATCAAATTCAAACTTTTGGGTCGAGGATTTTACATCCAAGACTGCATCGCTTTAGGATTCTTTTCCTACCGCACCGAAATACATCAAATTCAAACTTTTGGGTCGAGGATTTTACATCCAAGTACCGCATCGCTTTAGGATTCTTTTCCTATTGCCTCTGAAATACATCAAATTCGAACTTTTGGGTCGAGGATTTTACATCCAAGATCGCATTGCTTTAGGATTCTTTTCCTACTGCATTGAAATACATCAAATCAAACTCTTGAGTCGAGGATTTTACATCCAAGACCGCATCGCTTTAGGATTCTTTTCCTATCGCATCGAAATACATCAAAATCAAACTCTTGAGGTTAAGGATTTTACATCCGATACCACATTACTCTGAGATCTTTCCTCATTGCAATGACCCAATCCAATCAATTTGATCTTCTTTTGGGGTTGAAGATGTTACATCTAAAACTTCAAAATTCCAATTTTCATTTCAAATCAAATCCCTTCAAAATTAATCTTGACAAACTTCAATCTAAATTAAAACTCCAAATTGAAATCTAAACTCACACATCATGACTTGAACATGAAACAAAATAAAATCTAAATCGAAATTCTCCCAGATCATGTGATTTGGATTTTACCTCCTTTTCCTTTCCCCAGCAAGAGTTCAAGAATCTCCATTCTTAGAGATATACTTGACACTCCCAGCGGAAACTCTTCTACTTCGTCCTAAGTTTGTTACTTGGACATCCGTGTTGGTTTTGTTGATCGCTTCGGTCAACACCAATACGCGCGGTGTGCTCCGTCGACTCACCACACCTATTGGGGGTCCATTTGTTGACCTCATTTTTGATGAGGTCTTCTCTTCTTCTCTTTAGTACTTAGGATCTAGCCTTAGGCTTTTCCTTTGACTATCTTAGAGGACTAGAATTGAGACCCACCACCTAGAATTTCAAACCACTTCTAAACTCCCTGCAAACTCCACAAACTTGACTATAGACCCCTAATCACCTAGAGGGTTGAAATCGAGTGTGGAAGTTTAAAGGATGAGTTCCTATAGGACTCTTTGGCCTTAGGACCGACACAGGTGGCCCAGTGCAGTGAAAGGGCTGACTTACACACACACTACACTCATACACTACACTTCCATGCACCTCCCGAAAATATACCCATACCCAACTTGACTTCCCGACTCATGTAGGTGATTCACATGGATGGTCCTTAACCCCTAAGCCCTCGGCTAGAGGGTTAGGAACAACATAGTGAATGCCTCGAATGAGTCCCTTCATGGCTCATGTGGGCTTGATATGGCTTCATGGCTCAACCAAAATGGTTTTATTCCACTTACATCCACCCAATCTTCAATTTTCCAAATTTTCAATTTTTGACCCCGGGACCCTACACCCCGCCTAACCTACCAAATGCTCTGAAACTACCCAAATTTCTCAAAAATTTCCAAATTACCCAAAATTCTCCAAAATCAATCCCAAACATTTCCACATCACTTAAATTGATCATCCATAACCAAAAATGCAAAAAATTCCAAAATACCCCCCAATACCCTCCAAATACCCAAAATACCCCTCTTGACCCAAAAATCCAAAAATTCAGAAAATTCCCAGAAAATTCCAGAAAATCCCAAATATTCCCAATTTCATTTTGTTCAACTACACCATGGGCCAATTTTGTCAATTTACCCCACTTTTATCAAAACCCCCAATTTGACCTATTTTAACCCAAAGTAAACCCAATGTCAAACCAAATCTACCCAATTGACCCCAATTTTGGTCCAATTCAATTCTAAACTTCAATTCAACATCCCCAACACCAATCTAGACCCAAACCAAGCCCAATTTGAGTGGCATTGGGATCCGATTTCACTTTTGGCCTTAAAGCCCAATTTGGACCTATGACCCAAACCTAACCCAAACTCACCCAATTCAACTCCAATTAACCCCAAATCTTTTCCAAACCTTCCTTAACATCCCCATAAACAAAACACTAACATGATTTGCCCAAAATTTAGACCCAAACCCCACTCAAATTCAACCCAAAATCAAAAAGCCCAATTTTGACCTAAACCTAAACCTAGCCCAAATGAGCCCAAATCCCAAAATCAAAACCTAACCAAAGCCAAAACCTCTTTGAAACACTCCCATAAACATTTCCCAACATTAATTTTACATCAATTTCAACTCTAGCCCAACTTTGGCCCATGGTAACCCATTTTGGCCCACCTTAGCCTCTTTACCAAAAAGGCCCATATCCAACCCAATTCAAACCCAAATCACCTCAAACTTGTTTCAAACCACTCATGAAGCATCCCTAAACCAAACTCAACAATTATTTGGCCCAAGCCTTTACCAAAATTTCATCCCAAAGTCCATTTTAAAATTCAAAAGCCCACTTTCCTAAACCATTTTAAAAGCCCATCCTTTACCACATCCAAAGGCCCAAATTGGTCCCAAAGCCCATATGACATTTCCCCTCATCATACTTTCAATTAAATTCAATACCTAAGTCCTAAATCCATCATCAAATCATTCCAAATCAAGTTCCATACAAATTTCCATCAAATTACCAAAAAATTCCTAAAACCCTTTTCATGAAACAAGTCAACCCTTTTCCCAAGCCAAATGGAGCCATGAACAAGCCATCCTCGAAGCCACATGAAGCCATGAGGGCTTTGACTTGTCATTAGTCCATTTATGGCAAGAAGAGGGGGCCCTTTCCTAATCCTTCTTAAACCTTTTTTTACCTTAAGCATGTCACACACTAAACCATGCTTAGCCACCTCACCATGGATGGAGACTTCACCACTCCATGGCAGCTGACCCAAGTGACTCTTTTCAGCCCAAGACCAGACCTTGGGTGGTGCACCTAACCCAAAAGGATGGGTTGACCCAAACCTAGCCAAAATGGCCTCTTCCCCATTCCATTCCAAGCCATCTTTTTTACACTTGGCCATTGCCAATTGCTTGCACAAACACCCGACCACGACCCACTCTGACCACGAGGGTGACCCTTGCTCGCCGGCCAGCCACCCCGATCACCGGAAAACACCATGGCCGAAAGCTCACATGTGAGCCAACATTGAAATTCTCCATTGTCGACTTGTCCCGACCCAAATGGATAGCATGGCTGTTCTTCCCTTGACCTAAGCAGTGATCCCAACCATTAAACCCCACAGGAGAGCCTCCGACCATGCCTATTTAAACACCACCCCCTCACGGCCAAGAAAAGAGAGTTGCAAAAACCTTGCCAAAACTGCGCCAAAATTGTTCCGGACTCCTCCCCATACACGAGCACTTCATCCCCGAGTGAGATCCCCCTGCCATTTCTTCTCTGTGAGCTCGATTTCGAGTTGAAATTCCACCCAAAACCAGGACACTTCTCCACAGTGGACCAATCCCCAAATTGATTGGTTCTACACCTTCACCGGACCGAGGGAAGGTGTCCACCGACAAAAGCCCCATCTCCGGGCCACCCGGTTGCTCCGGACTCCAAGCTTTGTGATCAGTCGTGGTCGAAGTCCAACCTAGACAATTCACTGGACCGGGAGACTTCATCCGGAGCTTGCTTGGGATCCAATCGAAGGTGCAACAACTCTCGGATCGAAGCTTCACTTCTGCGAGCAAAGGTATGAACTCATTCTTCTTCCCGAGCTTACGAGAGATTCTCCATTTCATTTGAGTAAATTTCAATGCATGTTTACCGTATGGATGTGTTCGTCTCTTCAAGACGAATCCATAGAGCATAAGAACACGAAAATCCATTGAGAATCGAGTGAGAAATTAGGGTTAGAAGGTTGACGGTCACGGGTGCACACCAGTCGTAGACGATGACCAAGAGCCGTTCGATCGCGCGTGTATCGAGCCGACGGATCGATTGCGCCGGACCGGAGAACGTTACGTGAGCTGCGGGTCCCGGGACGGCCGACTCGGATGGCGGGGCCCAATCACGGCGCGACACGTACCGCTCCGGAGAGGCTAAGGATGCGCCGGCGCCGCGTGGATAAGTAGAAAATTAGGGATATTTTCTATTTATTTAATTCCCTAAACTTGGAAAATTCATAACTTTGTGTAGAAAAATCGGAAAAATAAAAGAAAAATACCCTCTTGCTCGAGTGAACAGAGGAGAATAATGTGGAAAAGATATCATTTAATTTCATCAAGTATTTTATTTTTAGTAATTTATTTACTCTCTGCATACATTTAATTCTCCATGCATTCATACAATTCACCATGGCATGAGACCATAGGGCTTTTGAAGCCTCCGAATTTGGGAACATTCCACTGAATTTTCCAAAGTCGAGAGGCCATCCCTATGAAGAGTTATTGATTTTTCAAATTCATGTCACTGTTTTGAGTATTTTAATTCCAATAAATAGCATGTTGTGTAATAAATTCTAGGAAAATTTGGTGATGTTCCTTATGACCGAGAGAACCCTAGGAAAAATAGGATTTGAGTTAATTCACTCAAATTAACCCTAATTGGCTTAAACACCCAAAATAGGTCTCTAATTAATTAGATTTAACCATAGATCAAATTGACTTGAAATCAATTCTCCACTGACCCTTAGGATCAGAGAAACCCACCATAAAAATTTGAGGTCAATTGGACTTGGTTAGCCCCACTAATTGGGTTGATTAAGCCACTTAGTCATTTTAAACTTTAAAAATTCATAACTTTCAAAATATCTTTCAAAAATTCACCAAATTGGTTTTGGATTCTCTCTGATATCAGGGAGTTTAAGAAAATTAAAATTTCAATTTTCTAAAAAAGTTGATTTTTAATATCATTTTAATATTTTAATAATTAAAAAATAATAAAAATCACAAAAATAATAAAATTTACTAAAATATCATATTTTGAATTTTAATCACTTAGGAACAAACCCCATATTTTTCTCAGGCTTATTTAGTGAGATATTAATTTTTAAAGCTCTAGGATAATTTTAAAATAAAAAAAAATGTATTTTCTAGCATTTTCACTAAAATAATTATAATAAATCAAAGAAAAATCAGAAAATTGTAAAATTTGGTTCTCTGGAATCCTTGATATCAGAGAGAATTTTAAAAATTATAAAATTCATTTTTCAACATTTATTTTATTTTTAAATTAATTAACACTCTAAAACTTAAAATAATTATAATAAAAATAATATAATTCAAAAAATCACCAAAATTAGTCCAAGTGGTCCTCTTGTCATTAGGAATGTCCCCTAATTTTCTTAAGGACAGAAACTTTCCCTTGGTCATGTTATCAAATTTTCCTTGAAAATCTCTATTTTCTACTAAAAATAATTATATAAATAATATAAATACAGAAAAATCACATTTTCTCCTCTCATGTCTTTACTGACATATGAGTGAAGTCACATAAAAATTTCAAGTTCATTTGAGTTCAATTTAGTGAGTTATAAAATTATTAAGCTTAAAGGGCAAAATGGTAATTAAATTTTAACCCTTAATTAAAACTTTAGGTTTAATAAAAAATTAACAAGTAAAATATTTGATCCTAATCTGATTTGGATGATTGAAATTTAATAATTGAAGGGTAGAAACCCATTAAGCAATTTAAAATGATTAAACTTTAATTAAATAATTGATTAAATTTGGAAGAATAACAAAATTGGAATTATTAAAATAGGGATATTATTAGGAAGAGATTTATTCTTTAATTTAAAAATCCCTAAATTAATCATCTCATTAATATTCAACTCTTAATTAAAATGATAACTCAAACTTAAAATATTAAAAGACTTAATCATTAAACTAAAATTAAATCATTAAACTCTTTCAAAAATTTCAATTAAAATTAAATTAAATTAAATTAAAAATCAAATTAAATTAAGTAAATTAAATTAAAATTATATTAAATTAAATTAAGATTAAAAGTTGAATTAAATTAAATTAAATTAAATTAGATTAAATAAATTAAATTAAATTAAATTAAATTAAATTAAATTAAATAAATAAATTAAATTAAATTAAATAAACTAAATTAAATTAAATTAAATTAAATTAAATTAAATTAAATTAAAAATTAAATCAAATCAAGCTAAATTGAATTAAATTAAATCAAATCAAGCTTAAATTGAATTAAATTAAATCAAATCAAATTGAATTAAATTGAATTAAATTAAATCAAAATAAATTAAATTAAATTAAGTTAAATTAAATAACATCACTTAAGACATAAACCTAAAATAATTTGAACACTATTCCAAACTTAAATCATTAATTTGAACTTAAATTTGAATCACAAACTATTAAATACTATTTTTGCCCTTAAGAGCTTTTATTATCATAACTCCTAAATGGAATATCAAATGAAGTGACACTTCACTTATAAGGATATTCAAACATCCTAGTTCAATCGAGCAAGTTAACAAAACTTGAAAACCTCGGATGATCGATTCATTTACATAATTAAATTCATTTGGACTTAAAAAACAATCCTAGAAATATTGAAAAGATGTTTAAGATTCTTCTTAAGCACTTCCTCAATATGATAGGATATTTATAAGAACAATTGAACTTAATTGTTCTTTGATGAAGAAAATCGTCCTCAAACCAAAAACACAAAGAACACTAGACGTCATAGGAAATGACTAGCTATAGGATTAGGAACATGGTAGAAAACCATAACCCTTACCTTAGCTTTACCTAGGAACTTGCTTAAATATTCTAACTCGTGTTTTAAGTGCGGCTTGGGATGACGGGAAGACCCTCCAGGTACGCTTTTATTTTATCATAATTCACTTTCCCGCAATTTATTTTATTGCAAATGCACTTTACTTTTCTTGCATGTTAAACAACGATTGCATGAAAACCTACACCTTTAGGACGAAAACCAAAGCTGAAACCATAACTAAATTAAAAGACACTACAAGATAAAATTCACCTCCACAACATTTCAAAATATAAGACAACTCAAAATTTAATCACAAACGAACACAAAACCGTAATTACAACTAAATTAAAACGTCTCATTGAATGATCGGGAATACCTCGGATGATGTAACCCACGTGTTGCTAACGGGATTTCCCGCGGTCTAAATGAAAGTGCGGAACTCATTTAGTTGAGTTTAGCAAATTCATCCGGACTAAGTGAATTCGATGAAAATAACGGTGCGGGATGACGGAACCGTGGGATCTTAATCGGTTCGTTTAATCAATTTTAAGACCTGTTTTAATTAAAACATAAAGAACACTTGGAAATTAAGATTCCTCTAAACCAAACACTTCTCTCATCTCCTGATTTATGACTTCTACAATTAAACCTCTGCAACAACAAGGAGCTCGGAGCATGGTGGGCAGCACGGCCATCGTCGTCAGCAAAACTTCCCTAGAATTAAACAACCAAGCCATAGCACTTCGAGGTAGTTTGCACTAGTGCAACATAAATCCTCAACTCTTCGTTAGGCATTTGCATTTCAAATTAAGCCCTAACCGGTCTTAGGATTTCCGAGGTAGTCGTCCGATACGACATAAACCCTCATATCTTCCAAGTTCGTTTGTATGATTCTATCATATAAATATAAGCCCTAATTAATTAAAATTGGCAAGATTAAAACACTAAATAAACATTAGGACTTTCCTAAATCCAAGCCAAACAATAGGATAGTCGGGAGATTATCGAAGTTCACTTCGAATCCGTAATTTCTCCTACTTTTCTTCCTTTGAATTCCTAAAATAAAATGTTCCAAATTTGATCCATTCCCTATTGAAATTCCAAAATTCAATCCCTTGAAAACTTAAACTTTGAAATTCTAGAGAGTAGAATTATTGATTATTATCGAGAGTTTTCTTAGGTGATTCCCGTCACTTAAGATGTAATTAACTATAGGGGCTTGCCCTTATAGGGAACTTTAAGAACCCAGGTAATATAAACCACCGCTTAATGTTTTCATATTAAGCGGGGAATTTGTCGGCTTATAAAATTGGTTCGCGGACCAAACGGATGTCACAAATCTCCTAGTTTATTTAATCGAGCCCCATCATCAAACAAGTGTGTCCATTCTTCGGGATAGATACACGGTTTGTGGCGCGGTGCTCGTTTATATAAACTATTTGGGATGTGAGATCGGTTTGATTTCATATCTTAAAACTTTTAAACTCAAAATTATTTTCAAAATCAAATACTACTTTTCAAATTATTTATTTAAATTAAAAATACGCCGGCAATTTCTGTAGGCGACCTCTTTTCAAAATAAAACTCACAACCTAAAAATAATGCCGACAAGCCAGTATCCTCCTAGCCTAGCCACAGATTTGGGGACTAAACTTAAGACTAGCCAATGTTCTTTATACGCTGAAATATGGGTAATGAATATGATTGTTCATATTTGGCACAATATATTTGCATCATTGATCTATGTCACAGTAATCAACACATTAACATTGAAAAGGAAGAAGACTCTTTCTTGAAACTATGTTTAGTTATAAATTTAGTGTTGTGTATTAGTTTAACTTGTAGTTGCGTACTTTAGTAGTAATAGTGACTTTTACTGTTTGCACCAATTCCAAAAATCAAAATTACATGCAATTATGTTGTGATTTGAATAGTGATTTTTGTGCTATGCCTTGAAATTAATTACATCCCTGTGGGATCGATATCTAGGAGTACATTAGAGTCGTTTATTACTTGAGTGATACATATACTTGCGTTAATTGTGTAACTCATTTTGAAAATCTAAATTAATATAAATATAAATCTAAGTTCCTAAATTTTGGTAAATTAAAAATGTCGCACCAGCCCGCAATGCTTCTAATAACTTCTCGTGCCATCCTCTCTTATTGTTATCAAGCGTCTTCTTTATGATTTGAACAAGCATCTTGTTGAAGGCTTCTGCCAGGCCATTCGCTTTTGGGTAGTAGATGGTTAAATATCACCAGTCTATTCCGTGACGTCTGATAAAGTTATTGATTTTAGTTCTCTTGAAAGCAAACTTATTATCTAAAATAATTCTGCATGGCAAACTGAAGCGGTAAACGATCTGATTCTTAAAGAATTGTAGAACCTGTTGTGTTGTGACTTCCCGTAGGAAAACTGTCTCTGCCCACTTGGAGAAGTAATCTGTTGAGGCAAGTATAAACATCTGTCCTTCGACAATGGAGGGTCTATCGGACCCACTATATTGGTACCCCAACACTCGAATGTCCACGAGGCAATCGTGGGGTGTAAAACATCCTGAGGTTGGGGTAAGAGCACTCTGTGTACTTGGTATTGATGACATTTTATCGCTACGTCCATGCAGTCTATCATCATTGACGACCAGTTGTATCCCTGTCATTTGATTTTCATTTTCATCTTTGGTCCTAATTGGTGAGTTCCACATAATCCGACATGTACTTCTTTGACTATTTTCTGTGCTTCCGCTCTGCTAAGACATCTGAGCCACATTTGATCGAAGGATCTTCTGTACAGAATATTATCAATTATGCCATATGAGAGAGCTCTCTTCTGAATTTGATGCATTGTTGACTTGTCTTCTGGTAGTCTTCCGTTTTGTAGATATTCTATTATCAATTGATGCCAATCTTCAGTATCATCTGACACAGCAACTGTTATTTCTTCTTTTCTGAGCTTGTGCAAGCTATCTAGGTCAATTTGTGACAAAACATGACGTCCCTATACAGCAATATCTATACAGTCTTCAGGTGAACAAGCCAGTTTTTTAGCGAGTTTAGCTAAACTGTCCGCATGAGCATTTTCTGTTTGAGGAATTCAATAGAATGTCACACTTGGAATCTGCTCCAACAATCTCATTTTGTACAGTTGGTATTCTTCCAATCTCGGCTTCAGAATCTTATATTATCCGACCACTTGTTGGATGACGAGCTGTGAGTTTACATGAATGGAAATGTCTGTTATTTTCATTAAGATTGCCAATTCTAAATAGGTGATTAGAGCTTCATATTCTGCTTCGTTGTTGGTGTACGGCTCTGTCAATTGGTAAGCAAACCTTAACTTTGCCTGCTCCAGAGTTACGAAGATTAAACTGATTTCTGCTTTGCCTGGTATCACTGTTTGATGTTCTTTGTCTCTTCTGGATGATGACGCCCCATTAAAGTACATCTCCCAATGTTTAAAATTGGGTTGCTCCACCTGTAGTATCTAATTATCTGGTAGTTCATCGTTGAGAGGGGACCCAGCTGGTAGTGGGGGTGTTGCGAGAAAATCTGCTAGAATCTACACTTTGATAGCGCGAAGGGGCATAAAAATTATATTGAATTGCAATAATATCATCGATCACCTTGCTAAGCATCCATAAAGTGTTGGTCGGGTCATCTAATATTGCAATGGATTAACTTTCGAGATCAGGTTGACCTTGTGAGACAACATGTAATGTCTAAGCTTTTGAGCGGCGAAAACCAAATCTAGACAATGTTCCTCAATAGGAGGATACTTTAATTCCACAGGTATTAGACATCGACTCAGGTAGTAGAGTGTGTTTTCTTTACCCTCATCATTGACTTGGGCGAGTAAGGCTCTGAGGGACTCGTCTAAAGTTGCGGTATAAAGTATCAATGGTCTACCCACGATAGGGGCTACTAAAACTGGAGGTGTCGTCAGTTACAACTTAATATCTTCGAAAGCTCATTGACATGACTCTCCTAAAATGAATGTAACATCCTTTCAAAGTAAATTCAAAGAGGGTAAACACCTTCCTGATAAATTAGATATAAAGCGTCTTAAATATGTTAAATTGCCTTGAAAAGATCGTAATTGTTTCAAGGCTTTGGGAGGAGTCTTTTCTAAGATAGCTTTAATCTTCTCTGGATTGATTTCAATTCCTCAATGATGGACAATGAATCCAAGAAATTTCCCAGAGCTAATGCTGAAGGCACACTTTAAGGGGTTCATCTTTAGATTATATTGCCTTAATTGTTCAAATACGATCCTCAAATTACAAAGATGATGTTCTTTTACTTTGCTCTTAATGACCAAATCATCCATGTAGCAATCCACTTGGTTGTGGATGAGGTCATCGAAGATCTTCGTCATTGCTCTTTGATAAGTAGCTCCGACGTTCCTCAAACCAAATGGCTTTACGATGTAGCAGTAAATCCCGATCGGAGTTTTGAAAGCTGTAAGTGTTGCATCTTCTGGAGACATTTTAATTTGATTGTAGCTTGAAGATCCATCCATGAATGAGAAGATCTTGTGTACAAATGCATTGTCCACCATTAGTTCAGGTATCAGTAACGGGAACTCATCCTTCAGAGTGCTTTATTTATGTCCCTAAAGTCGACACACACTCGAATCTGTCTGTTCTTCTTCTTTACTGACACATCATTGGCTAACATTGTGGGGTATTGATCTTCTTGCACAAAGTTAGCATCTATTAATTTCTTTATCTCAGTTGTAACTTGTTATTTTATTTTGAGGCTCATTCTCATAGGAGCTTGCTTTACTAGCGTTGTACTTCGATCCACTCTGAGTCAGTGAACAGCGTCTTCTGGGGATAGTCCTGGCATCTCATCATAATTTCAAGCGAAGCAATCCTTAAATTTTGTTAACAACTTGGTTAAATCTGCTGACTCTTCTTTATTGAGTAGCAAACTTATAAAAATTGGTCGTGGTGGCTCCTCAGTCCAGAGGTTGATTTCCTTCAGTTCATCCACTATTGATTTGATCTTTTTTTAATTTTGACGGAGTATCCTCTATCGGTTGAACTTCAGATCCATTTTGGGTGTTCAGGAAATCCTCTACTGATTGAATAGTAACAACTATGCAAAATCCCGAGTCATTAACGGGTTCGATCGTTCTAAACCTAAGAGCTTCTTTCGAATTGATTTTCTTTCCTTTTGTATTCCTTAATTTCTCAAATCATTGTAGCTTATCATTTAGCATTTTCTTTGGCACATATACTTGTCGAATAAATTTTTGTACACATGGTGAAAAGTAACTAAAAGGTAAATCCATTAATTCATTAGTTATTTTATTCAAGAATTACACAAGGTTCAGAAGTAGAAGGAGAAGCTCGGTAAAACTTGATCGGTTTAAAACCATTATTATGAACTTCCTTGACCTCCATACTCTCAATCCTTTGAGGATGGATCAGAGTTAGGGTCATTGCTTGAATATAATGGTTAATATGATCATACATTGATTCATATTCATCCTTTTCTATGTCTTCGAAAGAGATATCGAATTGCGACTTCTTTTGATTTATCATCATTGTTTCTTTATCCTCTTCAGAGCTTCCTTCCACATCAATGCTGATCGCTGGCTTCTTTCGTTCAACAATCTAGTGAGTTCTTCCTCGCCCATGTCCCTAGCCTCAACCTCGGATGCGTGGGCTAAAAGAACCTTTACCAACTCATTGTGAAGGAGTGGTGGGAGATTGTTGAATCGGAGTTGTATGGTCCCGTCTTGGTGATTTTTTTTAATCTTCAACTTTGCTTGTCGTAACTTCTCTTGAAAATACTGTCTTCTTCTAGGGAGTGTAGTAGGCAGAGTCTTCGTGGATGCCTACTTCATGTCTTAAGAACGGTTGTAGATCTCCCTTGATGCAATGTTCTTACCCATCTCTGTAGTGCTTGATACATTGGTGAAGTGATGATGGGACCATATTGTATTTGTGAAGCCAAGGCCAACCAAGCAGGGTGTTGAACAAAGAATCTGTATCGATGACATGGAATTTCACGGTTGTTACTAGATCTCCAACTTTCATTTGCAGTGTTATAGATCCAAGTGTTATTTCTCCTCTTTGGTTGAATTTTCTTAGCATCATTTTATCTGTAAAGAGATCTCGTGCGTCAATGTCCCAGTAAGCTATTGTCCGTAGACTCATGATGTTAAGCGACGCTCCAGGATCTACTAACACTCTAGAAAGTACAAACCTGCCTATGATGACGGAAACATAGAGCGGACGGTTGTGCTCGGCTGTAACGAGTAACAAATATTCATCGGTGAAGGTTACACCAGGCTGTTCCTTCAAAGTACGAACTCCATCCAGGGATGTGCTAGCTAACTGTGCTAAGAAAATATCTAGATCAAGTAGAGCCTTAATCATATTTTCTCTCATCTCCTTTGGCAGCATTAGAGCATCGTAAATGCTTAGTTTGGCTGGCAACTTCCTAAGGTGAGCTAATACGTTGTTGTCTACTTTGTTTGAATTTTCAATCTCATTTCAAACTTGTACTTTTTCCATTACTGGAGGCACCTCTTCTTGAGTGACTATTTGTTTTCCTTTATCTGTTGGAGCTGCTCTTGGCGGTAGTACCTTCTTGCTTCTTAAATGTACTTCTTTTATTTCATCTTCCCTTGGATCCAGAGGTTCTCCTATTAATATCTCTATATATAAAAGATCTAGGTTGATGGCAAGCGGAGTTCCTTTGCATTCGAGGACTGGCTCCTCACTCCTCGTAGTGTCATAACCAAAGTTGTCAATGTCTTCTTCCCTTATTCTCATTGGGACTTAATATGATTTAAGGATCATCTTTGGAATCAAAATCAGGATTAGATAAGTTGTGTTTAGTTATATCATATCTAGAGATAGTAAGAACGTAGTTAAAACAATTTCTATTATCATAATGAGACCCTAAAGGGGTATAAAGATAATCGTACAAAGTCAGGGGTTTGAGGGGTTTCAACCCCCGAATTCGAGATGACAAAAATAACAAAGGAAGACCCTATCCTACTCTTCGCACTATCGTCTTTAATTTAATTCACGATCACGTTCTTCTTTCTCTCCTGTTGCGGTAGTCTCCTTGGTGCACTCTTCGTCTTAAGCTGAGCTGGTGGCATATTCTGGGCAGTTGCTCTCTTTGAAGTGGACTGGATCTGATCCAGAACTCTCTTCAGCTCATTCCAAATTGTACTCCATTCACCGTTGTCAGCATACGGATCAATCCGAGAGATTGGCTCAGTCGAATTCATATTTATAGAGCCTTTTTCAGGTTCCTTCAAATATTCTTCTGGTATTGTTATATTCCTTTATTTGTAATTGCTTTCGAGCCAATCGTCAAAACTGAAGCATGCTTCTATCGTGTGTCCGAGTAATCTGTGGTAGGGACAAAAATTGGGTTAATCCTTCTTGTTCATCTCTTCCGACTTCTTTGGCTCAGGCAATCTGAACTGATGCTTCTTCATCAAGTTTTTGAACAACTTTGCTAGAGCATCGTCTTTAAAAGAGTTATTCTTACGTAGCCATTCTGACATTGTCATACCATGTCGTTCATTTGTCCTGTATGACCTATGGTGCTAACCAGACTGACTGCTCTGCTGTGCACAAGGCTGATCATACTGCTGAGACTAATTGTATAATGGAGGCTGGGCACTGACTGTGCTACTATGGTGACTGCTCGGCCTGAATTCTCATTGGTTTTTTCCCTTTATCGACCATTGCCACTACACTAGATCTCTTTTCATATGCCTTGGCCTGTCTCATTTTCTCTATTTTCTCTGCAGGCTCCATATGCTTAACGACTTCTTGTAAACTACTAACATTGTTGAGGAGCATCTCAAAGGACTTGATGGTAAGACCTTTAAGCATGAAAGCCGCCAGACCGTGAATACTCTTAAGTAGTATCTCAATCACGTGTTGTTCCTGTAGTTGAGGCTCACACTTTATGCTAAGCTTTCTTCATCTCAAGATGTAATCGACCAGAGTCTCATCATGCTTCTACCATTCAACTACAAGATCTTCGATAGTGACATGGTGCGTGCACCAGCAAATCCCTTTACGAATATATTTTCCATTTCTGCGAAGGCCTTCATCGATCCATTGGGAAGCTCAGTGTACCAATCAAACGCTACCCCTGACAGGCAGCTGACAAACTGTCGGAACAAAAGAGCTTCATTTCCTTATGTGTTGCAACAACTGGCCCTAAAGTGCGCTATGTGTTGACGAGGATTTCCCATCCTGTAAAACATCTTGAAAGTTGAGGGCACCAAGCCTTTGGGGTAGGGCATGGCATCAAATTCCTCCAGGTAGGGTCTACCCTTTAAAACTGATGCTCCGCCTTTGGACTGAGCCAAGGCCTCCTGAGCTTGTTGTTCGATCATTTACATGATGTCTTTTTCTGGTGGACTCAGAGTTGAATCCTTCCTTGGAGGTTCATCTTCATTGTTAGAAGTAATTTCTCTTCTTTCATCTATTAAATGTTTAATTTCAGGCTAGTTTACCTTTGGAGATGCTGTGGGTCTGTCGGCTAATTTTTATTTTGAAAATAAAATTTTGAAAATTTAAATTTAATGTAATAGGTAAAGTATTTTTTTTATTTTTAAAATGATGATATATTTTTATTTTGAAAATAACGAGACCAGATAGATCTCATATGTCAAATAGTTTAAATAGTTGAGCACGATACTACAAGTGACACATCATCCCGAAAGACGAGCGTACCACTTGTTAGTAGGCTTAACTATCTAAACTTAAAAGCTTATGACTCTATTTTGGTCTGCGTATTTTATAGCCGACAAATTCCCCTGTCTAATACACAGATCATACAGGGTTTAGATTAATCTGGGTTCTTAATTCCCTATAAGGGCAAGCCCCTATAGTTAATTACATCTTAGGCGACCGAAATCACCTAAGAAAACTCTCGATAAGGATCATGGGTTTCGTCTTCAAGAATTTCAACGTTCAAGTTTACACGATTGGTTGTAGGAAAATCAAAGGGAATGGTTCAATATAGAACAGTTATTTTCAGAATCCAAAGAAGTAAAGAGTAGGAGACGTTGAAGATACTGAGAGAGCTTTAGTGACATCTCAAACTAACCTATGATTGGGCTTTATATCTTTGAAAGTGAAGTCGTATTTAATATTTTAATCCTGTAAATTATTTAGATGATTTGGGATTTATATCTACATGTCATATGTAAATGACCCAAAAATATGAGTGGATTTATGTCGTGCCAAACGACAACCTCGGAATCCTAAACAGTTTAGGACTTATATCGTACGATATACAATCATATTAAGTCCTAAAGGATAGTGTGAAGATTTATGTCGTACCAAACGACGAACTCGACGTCCTATAGATATTATTTAAATCTACGAAAGTCTGGTCGAAGATCCTTCATTCATCCTCTGTCGTCTCGTCTCGAGAAAGGATAGAGATAGAAGAGAAAAAAAAAAGAACATGCCTCGAACGACCTATCCTAAGGGTATATGCAAGGGAATAATTAAAGTAGACATGTATAATAAGAAAAGGAAACAACCATGCCCTAAATGGCCTATCCCAGGGGTATGTACAGGTGTGCAAGAGAAGTAATAATTAAAATGGACATGTGTAATAAAAAGAAAATAGCAATGCCCTAGATGGCCTATCCTAGGGGTATGTACAGGTGTGCAAGAGAAGTAATAATTAAAATCATAAGTACAGGTAAGTATGTAAAACAATGAAAAGTAAAGGAATACACGATAATATATATAGTAAATAAACCAGAAGAGCTGTACACTAAAAAAAAAGTGTACCTGGCCAATTTTCTTAATGCCTCGAAAGCAAACTAACAACTACAGATATCTGTATAATCAGGTTTAGTTATAAACATATAAAAGATCAAAGTGGGGGAATAAGAATTCTATTTGAGGATAGGCTCAGTCTATAGACTTCCTTTTCTATAACGATCCCACAGGCAACCTAAAATATTGAAGTCTCTGTATCAATCTTAAATAAAGTCACCAGCAAATCACCTTAAAGTAGGCAATCCTAATCCCTACCATTTAATCGATAAATGAACCAATGTGTAGTATCTAAATTTTGAAAGTATAGTATCTGTGATTATGGTATCTGAATTCTCATAAGTGTAATATCTGATGTGAAGTATTCGGTCTGTAATGTGTAATGTGTATTAAATAGTGTTTAGTGTGTAGTGTGTGGTGTGATATTTAATATATGGTGTATATGTGTGATATTTGGTATGTGGTGTGTGTGTGTGATGAGTTTGATGATTATATGTTATGTTTGATGTGATGTGTATAATGTATGATTTAATATGTTTGATGTGTTGTGTATGTTGAATTTTAACTTAATGTGCTAGTATAGTATCTGATGTCGTGCGAGGGCAGTGTTTATTTGTTGTACGAGTGTGGTGTTTATTTGTCGTGCAGGTGTAGTATATGTTGTCGTAGTATCCGTTACTGTATTAGTATAATACCTAATGTTATAGTATCTGTTATTGGTTCACGGATTTCTTAAAGGTAGGAATTAGAACCACCCAACTCATAAGATAAGATGGGCATCTAACATTGAGTATTGATTTTTTTATTTTTGTTTCAGCTATAAAAAGCATGATTATTAAAGTCATATGCATCATTGCCTGTACCCCGCATTTCTGACTTATAGACCCACTTTGATATTCCATATGTATTTTCAATAATCCTAATCATTGTCAAATAGAAAGAGACAATTTCTCAAAATTTTAGAATCTAATTTTAGCCAAACGAAACCAAGGGAGTCTTTACAAAGCTTTCAAAAATAAAATGGCTATAGCAAATTAAATCAAAAGAGATTTCCAAAGCTTTACTTTTTTTTGTACATCCATCACATAAGCTTTACTTTTTTTTGTATTTATATCCTCAAGATTTCCCGAATTTCAATTTTTTCAAAAGATACATTAACCCAATTATGTGTGAGTGTAGACCAATCAATCCCTCAAATGAATAAGAACATGCATAATACAAGTTTTCCAGACTACCACCGCAAATCATGTAGGTCTGAAGAGCACAGAACTGAACAAATATTACATGTTTTGTGCCGTAATCTTTTTTTTAAAAAAAAAAAACAAATATTTGCTCTAATCTATCAAAAGTATCAAAGTACAAGTGATCAAAACTTGCCATTAACAAGAATAAAATGGCTCATTTTCTCTTTCAAAATACCATGCCATTTATCCATAACAGAAATTAATTTAAACTAGATTATTGTATCTACTAATCACTTATTACATCAGCATTCCTTCGTAATGATAATAACCAAACTGAGGTTCACATAAATTTCTCTGAAATAACTGATGTAAAATATGCCATGAAATCCACCGATAAGCACAATTTATAATCCAAACAATTCATAGAGGAATACAAAGCTTATATTACATGCTCAAAAAAAAGGTAAAACTCTATGCATGATTTGTAGAAAAAAAAATGTAAGAGATCTCCACTAAATTCAATAAAACATTTAATCTCAACCTGGATCAAATATTCCACATAGTATATAAGAGAGCAATATAAGCCATTGTTATTTTTCCAGGAAGGAAAGAAAGAAAAGGCAAGAAAGAGATTAGAATTTACTTTGCCTCATAGATTTGCAATAGAAATTTTTTCTTCTTTTTTTTTAACCACAGATGATTCGAAAGGATCCAAGAAGATGAAATTCGCTAAAGGAAATTCTCCAAAATCAAATTTAAGTGCTGCTAGGGAACGAAAATTTACAAACATACCACCCAATTCTCACGTATTTACATATATATAAGTAGAAAGACAAATTTCTTGGGTGTTTGATATGTAAATACATAAATACTGAATGGAACTTTGCTAATCAAAGATCAACTTATAAGTTAAAGCCATAGAATCATATCTGTATAAAAAAAAGGAGAATAATCCAGAATATAAATTTCAGTTTAAAGAGGATTAAGCAAACCAGCCATCACTCTTAATCAATCCATGTGAAAGAAAAATCATTTCATAAATATACATTTCACATAGCCGAAGCAGACTTTCATATAAGTTTGAGCACAGCAATGATCTAATCACCCTAATTATTCGAAGGGACAATGCTCATATACTCCCCATTTCGAACCGTGAATTAATTCAAAACTATAAGCAAATCAGATCACTGCTGCAGTAAACCTTTTAATTGAATACCCTCTCTCTTATACCAAGAATTCGAGTGACTGAAATTTAAATGGCTAAAACCAGTACAGCTTCATAAACGAATCATTATAATCTCCAAATATATATATATATATATAAGGCTCCCTAAATACTCAAGAATCGAAAGAAATGTTGACATACCCCGCATCTCAAACCACAAATTAGTTTGAAATCAGAAGCCAATCGAAAAGTTGCTGCAATAAAATTTTAAATCCCTAGCTTCTCCCTTGATTCCAGAACTTCATATAATTAGATTTCAAAGAATAAGAACAGTGCAGATTCGTAAATAGTTCATCTTGATATCAGAAAAAAAAAACAAAAGATCCCTGACTACCCTCTTGCAATTGAAAGAAGAAAGAAGATCCATATGGTTAAATCAGTAGAGAGGATGAGACCAATCATCTCCAAATCCTTGCAAATTATCATTCGATCTTCATTCATTAAGAATATAGGAAGATATCATGAAGACAACTGCAAGTTTTATTAACTTATGATTGAGGATTGTCATCACTCGTTATAAAGCACACGAGAATATCTTATTAAGTGACTGAAGAAGGAAGTAGAGAATGAAGAAGAAAGAAGGCTTACTTGCAGAAAAGACCTAAAAGAAAAAAAAATTCGAGATCAGCAAAGTAGGAATTCCTCAGGTTGCACACGAGAAGAGAAAAAAAATCCTCCTCAAATTCTTTCCCTCGGGGCTATTTATAGCCGATCGAAGGGGAAGACTTACCGACGGTGAGAAACAAAGAGGTGAGGAGAATCCCACGGCAAGCAAGAAAACCAGCCAATATTCGTAAGAAAGAGGTTTACCCGACACTTTTGGGCGGGAGAAACAGTTACAAGAGCAGGGTTACCGGCGGCAACCGGCAACGTAGGTCGGTAAGGAGGAAGATGACAGGAAGACCGACAGGAAGCCTCTCGAATCCGATCGAGAGGAAGCAAGAGTTTCGGCTAGGGCACCGGAAGAAAGGAGACCGAATGGGGAGGCACGCGTGAGTGAGGCGAGTGAATAGTGCCAGGGGGTTTTTTTTAAAAAAATATTTTATTAAAAAAACATTTTTTATTATTATTGTTTATTTAAATTCGTCGATTTACACGCAATTCGAGCCGATTCGAAAACCTATCAAAATATATGTCCTTCCCGGCTAAAATCGATGTTCCGGACGCATCGATGCGGTCCGTTTCTTCGTCCGGTGCCGTTCGAACAAGTTCGCCGACTATCGAGTCAATTTAAATCAAATTTACGTTATGTGGCAAAATAAAATTATTTTGACTCGACCAGAGCTATCTAACGAGCAAATCGATGACCGGTCTTCGCCTAAGCGAGAACCATAGTCAAACATATTGCTTGTGACAAAAAGTCAAACGTCGCGCGCAGTGGGGTCCGCCTATGGATCTCAAATCCCTATAGGAACTCATCAAGAGTTTCAATACGTCGGATTTTAATCGATTCAACTGGATGTCGAAGATTTGAAACCGTCCATATGAAACTTCAAGGAGCGAGGAGATGGCTTGAATTTCTAAATACGGTGGGTCCCAGTCTAGTCCTCTAAGAGAGTCCAAAATAGGAAAATCCTAAGGCTAGATCCTAGGCTTTAAGGAGAGGGAAAAGAAAGACCTCAAAATGAGGTCAACAAATGGACCCCCAATAAGTGTGATGTGTTGTACAAGCACGCCGCGCCTATTGGTGTTGACCGAAATGATCAAATCAACTGCAAATGTATGTTCAAGTAACTATACTTGAAACAAATCAAAGATCGAATTAGAGTTGAAGTGAAGTTACATTCCCGCTGGGGATTAGCAGGTGTACTTTCAATTTATCGTTGTGAATTTGAATTTTCAAAATATGTGCAAAGAAAGGATTTAGAAGTATACCTCTGATCGTAGAGAATGTGACGAGGAAGGAATATGACTAAGCCTATCTCAAATATGTGGTGAGAAATGAGAAAGGAATAGGATAAAACCTATCCCAAAACAATATGAATGTATGGCGAGAAAGAATAGGGCTAAACCTATCCAAAGGATATGTCTAAACAATATGTATAAATAAAATGTATAAATAATATGTATAAATCATATGTATGCTGGATGGGAATCAAAATATAGGTATTGACCCTGAAATGAGAACTGGAATATGGGTACCAGCCTCGGAATGAGAATCAGAATATGGGTACCGATCTCAGGAGATGGGAATCAGAATATATGTACTGACCTCAGAAGGAGAGAATTGGAATATGGGTACCAGCCTCGGAATGAGAATTAGAATATGGATACCGATCTCAGAAAATGGGAATCAGAATATAGGTACTGACCCCGAGATGAGAATCAACATTTGGGTATTGATCTCGGAAAGGTGAGAGTCAGAATTTAGGTACTGACCTCAGAAGGAGAGAACTGGAATATGTGTACCAGCCTCGGAATGAGAATCGGAATATGGGTACCGATCTCAGAAGATGGGAATCAGAATATAGGTACTGACCCCGAGATGAGAAAAAATGATGTATTGTGTAAATTATGTAGGAATGTGATGATTTGTGTGCAATTGTGTGGGAATTGAGTAGAGATGTAGTGTTGAATTTTGTGTGAATTGTAAAGTCTGTGGAATACAGATGTATATATATAGGAATTGGTAAGAGTATGAAACAAAACTCATATTATTATTATCATTATTTTATTTAAGATTTTGTTATCCCAAAAATACTTTATTAGGTATTTATTTATATATATATTTATTTTTTCAAGAATTATTATATTTCTTATTTTACACATAGTTCTTGCTTCTTAGCCTTTTCAAAATTGCGATAAACCAAATTAATTGGTTTTCGACAAACAATCAGCCAGATTAGCTTTTAAACTGTCAAAAGAAGTCTGATCATATTTACTTGAAACTGAATATCATATAATAGTGGATGAAATGCTATCACATCGAATACAAAGCATGAAGAACATCACTGTCATCATACAGCAATAATCTGTACATATCTATATGTTTCTTCTACAATATCTTTGGATATTAAATTAAATCTGTGTATCATTCTGAACATCCACCACTGTCTATCATGTACCTGAACAGTAAGCTGTATAGAGACTAGCCTCACCTTCAACATACATCAAAGAATCTGGAAAGATCCTTCCCATTTATAAAGAGGTGTGCTGACTTTAAACAAATTATAGTTCATACGGTCGAAGATTCTCTATTTTCGGATCAGATTTATAGCGAAACGATATATTATCCTCATTCATCCTTCTGAGAGTGATCAAAATCCTCTCGTACGACACACCAGGAATACAATGTTTTGCCACATCGACAGCATTTCCTTTTAGGATTAATACCTAGCCCACTGGTAGAGGAATTTCAACAGGTCCCTGAAATTCTCCTTCTCCAACAATCTGAAGTTCTGTACCAAACATAATATTGCATTCTTTGACGAACGAGACAGTACAGAAAGGTCTCTTGAAGTCATGGTGGTCAACATGTGGAGGATTACAGTCACCCTCCTTATATATATTTATAATACAACTTTTTGGAATGCAATCGGCGGGGAGCACTCGCCAGGCTATCATCCGTCTGATCATCCATTTTATGAATGATGGCAAGGGATCAAGTTCATCATGGCAAATTATGCCAGGAGGATTACCTTCTCTGTCTTTAGCAAAGTTGTAACAACACCCATACTGTATGGTAATTCGTCCCTTTCCACGTTTCCATTTTCTGGGCTCAGAGTAAGCTCTTCTTCTTAGGCATCCAGCTTGTCCCATTTGTTGCTCGAGGATGACACAATCAACAATTTCTCTTTGTTCTTGCTCAGAAAATATGTCAGTGTATAATTCTAAGCCTTCCAATATATTGATGTACTTTCCCTGGAGTCTTTGAAAATGTTCAAAATTCTGCTTTCTTAGTCTTTGATACTTTTCTAGTTCATGTTCCAGAATAATTTGCAATCTACATGGCCTGTCCACAAACTGCGGCACGTATGACACAACTTCCATATTCTTTTTCTCGATCCCTTTCTTCTGAAGAGTAGGTTTCGGTACAGTCTTCTCTGGCTTTGGTAGGATTACCTCAACGGGCTGATTTGGAATTCTTTCTTTCAACGCGACTGCCATCCTTTCGACAACAGCTTCATCTTCTCCTTGTTCTTTCATCTGTTCCAACATCTTGTGAACGCGTCGGTTCTGGTTCCTTTTCTGAGTGCGAGTAAGTGTTGCCTTACCTTCCAACTGATCGTTGGTAGGGATAGCACCAACAAGCTCGCCTTCGGAGGTCATCACCATTGAACTAATCTTGTTAGTTGTAGTATAATCTGCTTCAACCTCATTTATTTTCCTCTTTTTCCCAAAAGAATGTTGATCTTTGTTTTTGAATGTTAATATGGGTTTCTGACCACGGAATGCTTCCTGATCCACAATCGTCAGAGCTGAGCTTTCATACTCCAAATTCACTTGTTCAAAATCCAGATCGAAATCTATAATTGCTCCCTCTTCAACCTTCTCTTTATTCAGGGTGAAACCAAGTCCATTCCTAAAGACAAAAATCAGCCTTACTTCTGACATTTTCCTGCACAAACACAGGAAAACGGTCAGTATGTCAGGCCGGGCTAAGCAAGAACAATTTGTATTAATCTGGAATGTATTTGTTTTAATTTATATTTATATATGTTTATATATATGTACATTTTTTATTTATTTATTTATATGTATTAGGCTTATTATGAAGATTGAAATTCATATGAAAGGAACGGGAGTGATGATCAGATTACATTTTAGAATATATGAATTCTATTATAAATTGAAAAGGAAAATTTTTATTTAACAATCTTATTTTAAATTTAAGTTCGGACCCAGTTACAATTGTGGTGTTAGTGCTTCTAAGAACAAGACTTTATTTCTAAAGTTTGTTATTTTGAAACATCACGACGCATAATATTTCTTTAAGTAACGCCCATTAATAGGGAGCATAGGTCTTTCCCCTTGACAGTCCACTAACTGGTATGCTCCTCCAGAGTAAACTTTCTCCACTACAAATGGACCTTCCCAAATTGGTTCAAATTTTCCACCTATCTTGCGATGTGCAAGGATAGGTATCTTGAGAACAAGTACAAGGTCACCAAATTTGAAAGTCCTAGGGCGGATCAGTTTATCATGTGCTTGAATCATTTTAGCTTGATATAATTCCCAATTTTGTTGTGCTAATAGTCGTCACCCTTCCAAATTTTCCAGCTCTTCCAGGCGTAGTTTAGCATTTTCTTCAGTAGTAATTTTGTTGGCAACAGCAATTCTGAGAGACGGAAGTTGCACTTCTAAAGGAAGAACAACTTCGGACACGTACACGAGGGCATAAGGAGTAGACTGTGTTGGAGTTTTGAACGTTGTTCTGTAGGCCCATAAGGCTTCTAATAACTGCTCGTGCCAATTTCTCTTATTTTCATTTAGAGTTTTCTTTAGAATTTGGATGAGATTCTTATTAAAAGCCTCGGCCAGGCTATTTGCTCGAAGATAATTATTGTAGAGTACCGCCAATCTATTCCATGTCTTCTAACAAAATTATTAATTTTTGTACTCTTGAATGCGGACCCATTATCTGAAATTATTCTGTGTGGTACGCCAAAACGATAAATGACTTGATTTTTGAAGAATTGTAACACGTGATACGCTTTCAGTTCTCTGAGCGGTACAACCTCTGCCCATTTTGAAAAGTAATCGGTAGCCTCTAGGATAAATCGGTGTCCTTTTGAAGATGGAGGATCTATAGGACCCACCACATCTGTGCCCCAACACTCAAACGGTAACGACGCGACCGTCGGGTGGAGCACATTAGGGGGTTGGTGTAAGACCACTCCATGTATCTGACATTGATGGCAACTTTTGGCAGTTTTCATACAGTCGGTCATCATCGCAGGCCAGTAGTATCCTAGCCTTTTAATTTTCATTTTCATTTTAGGACCTGACAAAGTCCTGAATGTACCTCCTTCACGATTTCTTGAGCTTCCGCGCTGTTTAAGCATATCAGCCACATTTGATCGAAGGATCTTCGATAAAGAACTTTATTAATTAAAGCTCATGACAGTGCTCTTTTCTTTATCTGATGAGCTGCAGACTTATCATCTGGTAGTTTTCCAGCCTGTAAAAATTCTATGAAGGGTTGACGCCAATCTTTTGTAATTTCAGTAACTGCCGCTACGATTTCTTCTTTATTTAATTTGTTTAACGTATCTGTATCGATTTAAGACAAAACTTGAAGTCCTTGCACGGTTATCTCAATAGAATCTTCTTGTAGACATGCAAATTCCTTAGCAAGTTTAGCTAGAGCATCTGCAAGAGCGTTATCTCCTCTCGGAATTCTGTACAGTGTCACATTAGGAATTCGTTCTAACAACTTCATTGTATAACGGTGATACTATTCTAACCTGGGCTTCAAAATTTTATACTGGCCAGTGACTTGTTGAATTATTAATAGTGAATCTCCATAGATGTTGATGTCGTTTTATCTAAGAGTATTGCTAATTGTAATCCTGTTATCAGAGCTTCATATTCTGCCTCATTATTCGTACATGGCTCTGTTAAATGATAAGCATATTTCAACATTCCTCTTTCTGGTGTAATGAATATCAATCCAATCCCTGCTTTACTGGGTATTATCGTTTATAGTTCTTTATTCTTTTGTGCTGAAGAGGCTCCATCAAAACACAATTCCCAACGTCGAGTATTAGAACTTTCCAAATTCATTATCTGTTCATCCGGTAGATTGTCATTAAGAAGAGAGTCAGCTGGTAACGGATGTGCCACAAGAAAATCTGCTAGAATCTGTCCCTTTATAACTCAAAGCGGAACAAAGGCAATGTCAAATTGCAATAATATCATGGCCCATCTTGCAAACCTACCGGAAAGCGTTGGTCGAGCTATCAAATATTGCAACGGATTAAATTTTGAAATCAAATTGATCTTGTGAGAGAGCATGTAATGTCGAAGTTTCTGAACTGCGAAAATTAAAGCTAAACAATGCTTCTCAATTGGCGGATACTTTACCTCCGCTGGTATTAGACGATGACTTAAGTAATATAGAGCATTCTCTTTACCCTCATCATTGACCTGAGCTAGCAGAACTCCGAGGGAGTCGTCTAAAGCCGCGGTATAAAGTATTAAAGGCTTACCTGGGATCGGGGCTGCTAGTACAGGAGGTGTCATTAGATATTGTTTAATGCTTTCAAATGAATATTGACATTTATCGTCCCAAGTAAACTTGGCATCTTTTTTAGTCAATGCAGAGAAAGGTTGACACCTTCCTGACAAATTAGAATAAAGCGTCTTAGATATGCCAACTTCCCTTGAAAAGATCGTAATTGCTTTAAGTTCTTAGGGGGTGGCATTTCCAAAATCGCTTTTATTTTCTCCAGATCAATTTCAATCCCACGGTGACGAACAACAAACCCTAAAAATTTCCCGGAGGTGACGCCGAATGCGCACTTCAGAGGGTTCATTTTAAGGTTAAATTGTCGTAACCGTTCAAAAACAATTCTCAAATCGTACAGATGATCTTCCTTCTGTTTACTTTTGATAACCAAATCATCCACATAACATTCCACTTGATTGTGAATGAGGTCATCAAAAATTCTGGTCATTGCTCGCTGATATGTTGCTCCTGCATTCTTTAACCCATAATATAAACTCCAATTGGCGTTCTGAAAGCGGTAAATTTTTCATCTTCTAGAGCTATCTTGATCTGATTATATCTGGACGACCCATCCATAAAAGAAAAAATGGCATGAGATGATGCGATATCAACCATCAATTCTGGAATAGGAAGCAGAAATTCATCTTTTGGACATGCCTTATTTAGATCCCTGAAGTCTACACAAATTCGGATTTGGCCATTCTTTTTCTTAACTGGTACTATGCTGGCAAGCCATGTAGCATATTTTTCTTCTCGTACAAATTTGGCATGTATTAGCTTTTCAACTTCAGTTATGACTTTTTGTTCAATATCCAAGTGCATCCTTCTTGGAGCTTGCTTAACTGGAACTGCAGCAGGATCTAAACCCAATTTATGTACTGCCACATCTGGTGCTAATCCTGGCATTTTATTATAACTCCAAGCGAAAAAATCTTTAAATTCAGTCAACAACTTAATCATGTCTGTAGCTTCTTCTTCATTAAGTAGGGAGCTAATGAAGGTTGACCTTGGTTCCTCTTCAGTCCCTAAGTTAATCTCTTTCAGCTCATCTACTGTTGATTTAATCTCTTCTTCAAACTTCGGTGGGGCATCATCAATTAGAGAATCTTCATAATTATCCATAGTTTCCAAACATTCTTCATTTTGTTTATTGGTAACAACTAGGCAAAATTCCACATCATCAACCGGTCCTACTGTGCCAAACCCAAGACCTTGTTTAGAGTTGAATGTACGACTGTTATTATTCCAAAGTTTTTCAAAATAATGCGATTGATCTTTTGACCATTGCTTAGGTACCATACCACACTGTGCAAGATTTTGAACACAATGAGAATACCATTCAACGGGCAATTCCATTAATTCTGAAAGAAAGATCATTTTCTAGTTTTACATTAGTTTCAGAACTAGAAGATGCAGAGCCACGATGAAACATTATTGGTTTTCCACCAGCACTATGTATTTCTTTGACCATCAAACCCTCAACTTTATGAGTATAAATTAGGTTAAGGGCCATAGTTTCTACATTGCGATTGATTCGATCGTACATTGAACTATGTTCACACTTTTCTTCATCCTCTAAGCTGATTTGGAACTGGGGTCTCCTTTGGTTAATTGTCATTGCATCTTTCTTAATTTTTTCATCTGCAGAACTGTCTTCTAAACCAATGTTGATAACCGGATTCTTTGATTCAACAATCCTATCATTCCTTCTTTGACCTCGTCTCCGGCCTCGACCTCGGTTGCGAGTTCTGGAGGAACTCCCACCCTCTTGTTGTAAAGGGGTGATGCATGATTGTTGAATTGGCGCTGAATAATCTTGTCTTCGTATACTTTCTAGATTTTCTGTTCTATTTGCAACAACATCTCGACATAAAATAGTCTTTTCGGAGGAGTGTAGTAAGCAGCATCTTCATGAATACCTATTTCATGAATAGAAAATGACTGCAAGTCCCCTTTTATACAATATTCTTGTCCTTCATGGTAGTACTTTATACATTGATGTAGTGACGAGGGAACTAATCTATTTTCGTGAATCCAAGGTCGGCCCAGAAGAGCATTAAATGATGTTTCATAGTCAATGATATGGAATTTTACAGTTGTTGCAAATTCACCGATTCTTAACAGTAGAGTTATCGATCCCAAAGCTCTTTCTCCTTTATGGTTAAAACCCCTTAACATCATTCTGTCAGTGGTCAGCTGTCTTGCATCAATATCCAAATAGGCTAGCGTTCGTAAATTCATTATATTAATGGATGCTCCCGGATCCACTAATACTCTAGATAGCATGGAATTACCAATATTGACAGAAATATACAGCGGACAATTAAGATCAGCAGTGCCAAGCAATAAATCATCATCTGTAAAAGTTATCTTTGTCTGTTCCCTCAATGAACAAACCTCATCCAAGGAACTACCAGCGAGCTGAGCTAAATAAATGTCTAGATCAAGCAAAGCTTTTACCAGAGTTTCTCTCATCTCCTTTGATAAAATCAGAGCATCATATAAACTCAACTTAGCCGGTAACTTCCTAAGATGGGCTAGTACATTATAATCCACTTTATTTTCTGCCTTTTCATCTTCCTTTTGAGCTAGCACTTCATCAATTGGTGGGGCTGGATTATCCACTTGTTTTCCTTTATCTTCGGACCCACTATCGGAGGTAATATTTTTCTGCTTCTTAAATTTATTTCCGTTATCTCTTCTCAGTCCGGAATTAATTCAGAAGTTGTAATCCCAGGAATTGAAGTAACTGATTCTTTTAAGACTTCTTCTGAATCAGAAAATTCTAGCTCTATTGCAATTGGCGATCCTTGAAACTCTAGAATAAATGTTTCATCCTCCATACGGCAGCTGTCATTATCTGTACCCTTTTCTGAATCATTATTGCACATGTCAATGTTCTGTACGATTTGAGAATTATTCTTATGATTGAAATTAGTATCAGAGTAAATTGATTATTGTCAATCACATCGTCCACAGAAACAGCCAAAACATAGCCGAAATCAAATTCCATAGTATTACGTGCTCCTCGTGGAGCGAAGAAGAAATCATACAAAGTCAACGGTTTGATAAATTTCTCTCCCAATTATGTAACAACTAATCTCTGACCAACGACCCTCATCTTCTAACTCGACTTTTCAATCCTTTCTTCTATAACTTGTTCATTCTTCTCTTGAAATTTATTTTCTACTCCAATCAATAAAACCGGCTCAGCAGGCTTTGTATCTTGAATTACAGCTTGTGTTGAAGCATTTTGGAACTGACTCAATATCTTCTTTGAAGATTTAGTCCATACTGTACTCCATCCATCATTGGTTGTATATGGATCAATTGGAACAATAGGATCGACCGAGAATGTATTGATCGAACCTTTTTCAGGTTCTCTCATATACTCTTTCGGCATTGTTATGTTCCCTCTCATGAGATTCTTTTCCAACCAATTCTTGAAAACAAAACAATTTTCTATAGTGTGTTCGATCATTCTGTGATATGGGCAGTATAGCGGATGATCTTTCTTATCAACTTCTTCAGATTTCTTATGTTCAGGTAATTTGAACTCAGCTTTCTTGACCAGATTCTGAAACATCTTGCCAACTGCTTCATCTTTGAAAGAATATATCCTACTTAGTCGTTCCGCTAGAGACAGAGTTGGTTTCTCATTCGTCGGGGGAGGTCTCTGTTGTGAAGACTGTGGATTATACTGTTGAAGTAGTTGATGAGTCTGCCGAGGTTGTTCTGTCTTTATCTGTATTGGTTGTTCGCCTTTATCAATGGTTGCAACAGTCACAGATCTCTTCTCAAAAGCTTTTACCGGTTTCTGTTTCTCAATCTTTTCAATAAAACAAGTTGTTTCGCTTCTTCTTGTAGACTTGCAGCTTTACTGAGCAATTTTTCAAATGTCTTGATCGTAAATCCTTTAAGGAGGAATGCTACCGGTCCATGAATACTCTTCAATAAAATTTCAATTGTTGTTCTTGAAGCTTAGGTTCGCACTTCATGCTTAGATTCCTCCATCGAATAATATATTCCACCAATGTTTCGTTTGGTTTTTGTTTCTCAACCACAAGATCACCAACGGTGATATTGTGTTGAGCTCCAAGAACTGTTTAACGAAAAGATTTTCTAATTCTGCGAAAGTCTTAATCGATCCATTCGATAATTCTGCATACCAATCAAAAGCAACACCTGAGAGGCTACTCACAATTTGTCGGAACAATAGTGCATCATTTCCTCCTGCATTACAGCAACTGGCCGGAAAATGCGCGACATGTTGTCGTGGATTTCCTGTTCCGTCAAAAGTTTTAAACAAAGGTGGTACAAAGCCTTTGGGGTATTGAACGGCATCGAATTCTTCAGGATAAGGTCTACCCTTCAGAATTGACGCTCCTCCTTTGGATTGTGCTAAGGCATCTCTCACCTGTTGTTCTATTAAACTCTTGATATCTTTTTCTAGTATGGTAGCTGGAACAGAATCTTTCCTGGGCTGCTCTTCATTATTATTGGAAGATTCTTTATTATTATCGGCAATCTGAATTATTTCTGGTTGGTTTACCTCAACATGAGCTACTATTAGAGTCTGAGGTTGACTTTGTAAAGTCATAATCACAGCCATCATTTCTTCCATTTTTCATTCCATCCGTTCAATTAAATCATCTTTATCTCGAATATTTCCTCGTAATGTTTCAATAACGTTTTCTTCAGCTGGTACCGGAGCTTCTCGTATATTTGAGGATGCTCTAGTTTCGACAACATTTATCTCAGCAAAATCTTCATCCATATAATCTGTCAAATCTTCCTCATCATTTGATTCTTCTTTCCTTTCCTTAGACAACTGGTGAATATCTCCTCTTAACCTTTCCAATTTAACTTCAATTGAGTTCACCTTATTCATTGAATCAATATGGCATGTTTGACAACTGACCCCTTCTGCAGCGGCTTCCGGAGTACTAATGATCTTGTCGGGACTAGAATCATTCTTCTTATCATTAACTTTGGGCTTCTCCATAGGTATTGGTTCAATAGCCTTAGGTTGCCACACCATTTTCCATGGCGTTGGTGCCTTAAAGCCAAATGGCTTACTAAAAGCACTAACATGTCTAGAAGTGGTGTGCTCCCTAGTCTGAGAACCAGATACTGTAGTAGACAACCCTTGACCGTTTATCAGAGTCTCCTTTCGGAACAGAACATCCTGTGATCTAATTGGAGAAACTATCCTTGGTCCAAGACGAGATTTTGCAGGTTGGCGTCCTATGACTTTCTGATGGGTGGTGATGATATGATCTGTAGAAGTAACTATATGTTTCCCCAGACGTAACTTAGCAGAAACACGGGGCTGTAATGTCTCTTTCCTTTGATCAAACTTATGATGTCGATGACTTGGTTTATCTCCCTTTAAGATCTCAACTTGTATATGCAGCGGAACAGCACACCCAATTTTCTTCAGTATTTCAGCAACTAAACAATGCTCTCTCTGAGCCAATCTTTCAAATACACGACGAATTTCAAAGAAAGGAACAGGCTTCTTTTTTCTCTCATTCTGATGACGAGATGATACCGGTAATGCAGCAGCAATTTTTGAAACGTCTTCTTCAGCGGGGGCAACGGACAAAGGATGAAACCTGCTACCTCTAAGAAGAGGTGAGGTTTCAAGGAGTCCAGTTTCTTCCTCTAAAACTTCCACAGGAACTGTAACCTTAGCAGCCTCCAATCTCTTGATTTTAGCTATTTTCCTGTTTCTGTTTCTCCTTTGTGTTCTAGTCAAAGACACAGACTTAGAACTAGACGCAATTTCAAAAATAGACGGTAGTGAAGTGAAAATAAGATTTTCTCCAATTGCAGGTTCATCGGCCACCAGTACACTTTTTCCTTTTGCTAATGCTGAAGTAACAGCAGACGTAGCAACAACCAAATAACTGGAGCAGCAGAAACATTCTTGGGACTGACCTCAATGGCTTTAGTAACAAATTTCACAGCAACAGCAGGATTATTTTCAACCAATACTCGTTTTAGAGGAGGAAATTTATCAACAGACCTCAGGTTGAATTCTACAACAGGCACCACTGACTTATTTACCTCTGATTTCACTACTGTGACTGGAATATTTGCAAATTTGATCTCAGCGTTGTCAAACCCTTGACCAAACTTGATTATCGTCTTGTTAGGTAATTGATTCTTATTAACAACAATATCTTTTCCAGTAGCGAAGGAGAAGATCAATTTTGGGGAAGACATTTCTGTCATTGGAAATAAACATCAAAATAACTGGGTTCCCTTTTCAAGTCTTATCCGAACAAATTATAGAATTTTTTAATTAGTTAACTTATTTAAAATTAATGTAAAGCAAGTACAAACAATAGAGGATCCAATCTGAGATTGAAGGACTCATACAAAGGATTAACTTCGCATCGAACTCACTTCGATAAACCGCTCCTAACCTACCTCACCTATTGGAGGTCCACCCCACTTTCAACATCCCTAACAAATATCAAAGCCTCACTGGTAATTGGTATCAGTGGCTAAAGTACCTCCTCCTAGGTTTCAAACCTCACTCCAAATCGTTCACATAATGAATGAATCAAGGAAGGAAATCCCATACCTGCATTAGTGGTTGCTCTAGCATAGTTCAAAACATAATCATAAATTATACTTCTAATGTCAATAGCTTCCCTTGCTGAATACAATGGTTCAACACAGCTCTTTCTCTCGTTACTTCACTAGTATGACTTGAAGGTAACAACTTAGATGAGATAAAATAATGCCATGCCTTAGAAGTGGTATTCAATTGGGAAGCAGGAAAGTTCACTCTTCTACCATTTGTTATTTTCCATAATCCTCTTCCATCAGTCAGAAATTCCATGATCTCATCTAATTTCCCTTCTGTAGGATGATAGTTAGAATAAAAACATAACATGTCAGGAGGTAGTCCAGAAAAAGTATTGATTGCCCCAGAAGAAAAGTTGACCTCATGCCTCCTAACCATCACTTGCTTCTCTTCTGCAATAGCCAAATTTGCATAAAATTCTCTAACCACAGAAACAACAACAACAGCGGAGAAGCAACAGTAATTCTCACAGTTCCATCTAGCAGTCATATCTTCAATCACATCTCCTGGCTTAGTAAATACACGCTCAGGAATCAACTTACGTGACTGCAGTGCGTCAACGTATCTTTCCTCAGCCCTCATACTATCAAATTTGTTAGAATCAAATCTTGTCTTTTCTCGTGCACGATTTGAATTTGGAGCCATCTTTATATATTTATGAAAAATTCACCATAATTCCAAAATCAAACTAAACTTGCTAAATTATCTTCCAAAAGATATTTTCACAAAATCCAAGCAATTTCTCAAGTTTTTCCTCAAATTTTCACCATGAATAGTGATTTTAAGATTTTCCAAAATGTACTCAAAATACATAGTGAAAACAAAAAATTTTTACTTAGGAGTAGTGCTCTTACGTCAAGGAATCCAAATCTAACAATTTTTGTTAAGATCGGCTCTTAATTGATCCACAATATGATACCCTAGGCTCTTCTTTTACGATAAACCGAAGGTTGAAGACAATGGGATGGTTAAAAATGGCAATTTTTGGGTTTTTAACTGTTGGGAACAAATATTTGCGAACTCTCAGTGCTTAACAGCGAAATCTGGCGCTTAAGCGTCGGCACTCTGGCGCTAAGCCGCCAGTACCCAAATATTCACATTTAAGGTATATGCACTAAATCACTATGTTAATCACCCTTAATTACTCCAGAATAATTATTTCTCCCAACATAAATCATCTAATATTCCAAATCAAAATTTAATATCTATTAATTCCACAAAAATTTTACACAAACACAAAATTATATTAAAACAAACAAAACACTTAATACAATTCTAGAATTTCAATCCACACATAAAGGATAAAATTCTCTAAATACAAGAGACTTTAATCTCAATTTGATAAGTATACATCTCTAGGATGTAACCATCACATCATCAGGCTTAGTTAATACTTAAATATAAACACTAAACACACCAAACATAACACACAAGAACACTAAACATAACACGCAAGAACACTAAACAAATAAGAACAAAGCACTCTTAATTTCATTCTCCATTAGGCGGATTATATCCCAAACCACTATTATTCTCATTTGACCCTTCTGGAATATAAATTTGATAGAACGGGCGATAATTGTTCATCCTTAAATCATCTTCTTCAATCCATTTGTTCTTCACAAACATCCCGTTATCCGCTTATTCTACGTACCTTGAATGACTGAATTGTATCTTGAGTTGCCATCCCATGTGCTCCAAATGCAAGTTACTTTCACTTATCTTTGCTTCCATTGAAATCACTCGGGCTTCAATATTTGCAATCATTTCTGCAATCCCTTGATTACTAACAACGAGAAATCCATTGAATAACTCTTTAGCACTATCACTAATGAACTAACTTTTGTCAGAATCTTACTTCTTCTTCATCTCATTCTCCCAAGAAGACATGATGCACTCAAAACTCTCTTCTTAAGACTCAGAAGGGGGAAGTGTTTCTCTTAAATGAGGTCCTTTTTATAGACTTGAGAAGTGCTAAATCTGCCCCAAGACGTTTTAAAACTAAAAAATAACTTCCAAAACTACTCCCCAATGATCTAGGCTTCTAGAATCTCATTCTACACGTTTTTATAACTGCGGCACTTAAGCGCCAACTTATAGGCGCTTAGCCGCCAGTGCACAATTTAGCACAGGTCTACTAAGTGTTCAAATTTTCATTCTGACTTCTCTAAATCATCAATTAAGGTCAAATAAACTCTACTATAGTTTAAAAACTCCAATTTATTACTACTAAAAACATAAAAACAAACCAAACTAAGAAAACAAAGCACACTAAACAAACATTAAGCAAAGCACATCGATAATTATGGGTTGCCTTCTACAAAGCGCTTGTTTTAACATCTTCAGCCTGACATACCCAGAACTCATTCTGAGTGACCCAACATCAAATTATTATCAGATTTAGATTTAATAACAGAAAAATATGTTTTAAGTCTATGTCCGTTAACTTTAAATTTTTTTCCAGTCTTAGGATCTTGAATATTTACAGCTTCATAAGAATAAACTTTTATCACAATAAATTGATTCCAGAAAATATTCTCAATCTAGCATTATACAGTAAAACTTTTTGTCCTGGTATAAGATTTTTAGTAAGAATCTTCTGATCATGCCATAACTTCATATTTTCCTTATAAATCTTAGCATTTTCATAAGATTCATTCCTTATTTCTTCAAGCTCATTCAATTGCAATAATCTCTTTTCAGCAGCATCTTTCAATTATAATTGAACTCTTTAATAGCCCAGTATGTTGTATGCTCAAGTTCAAAAGGTAAATGACAAGCTTTTCTAAAAATCAGCCTATATGGGGACCTTCCTATAGGTGTTCTGTAAGCATTCCTATAGTTCCACAAAGCATAATCTAGTTTGATTGACCAATCCTTTCTATTTGGATTAACAGTTTTTTCTAATATTCTTTTAATTTCACAATTGAATAATTTAACCAAACCACTTGTCTGCGGATGATAAGCAGTAACAATGCGATGATTAATATGATATTTCTTTGCTAAGTTCCCAATAATCGCATTTCTAAAATGACTTCCCCCAATAGTTATGATTACTCTTGGTATTCTAAATCTGCAAAATATATTCTTTTCTAAAAACTTTGCAACACTTTGAGCATCACATAGAGGTAAAGCAATAGCTTCAATCCATTTGGAAACATAGTCTACTGCTATAAAAATATAAACATTTCTGAAAGATGGTGTAAATGGTCCCATAAAACTAGTCCCTAAACATCAAATAGTTCAACTTCCAACATATAATTTAGGGGCATCTCATTTATTCTAAAAAAATTGCCTACACGCTGACATCTATCACAATTTTTAATATAAACATTCACACCCTTAAAAATTGTAGGCCAATAAAATCCTGATTGTAATATTTTATATGCAGTTTTATCACTTCCAAAATGTCCCCAGTAATCACAATCATGACATTTTTGAATAATTTCATAAGTCTATTCCAAAGGTACACATCTTCGACTTATAAGATCCTTTCTGTGTTTATATAAAAATGGGTCATCCCAAAAATAAGTTTTAGCATCAGACAGAAATTTCTTTTTTTCTCGGTATGTCAAACCATAGGGTATAATATTACTAACAATAAAGTTTACTATGTCTGCATACCACAGAACACACAATTCTTTAACAGTAAAAAATTTTTCATCAGGAAAATGTTCATTAATTTTTTCACTATCACAGATATTTTTCAATTTCAAGCCTGGACAAATGATGAGCAATTTGATTATCAGAACCCTTCCTATCTACTATCTCAAAATCAAATTCTTGCAAAAGAAGAATCCATCTTATCAATCTCAGTTTTGCATCATTTTTCTTCATTAAGTATTTAATAGTAGAATGATCAGTATGCACCACACATTTAGTTCCAATTAAATATGATCAAAATTTATCAAATGCAAATAATATAGCTAATAATTCTTTCTCAGTAGTGGTATAATTAATTTGAGCTTCATTTAGAGTTTCACTGGCATAATAAATTGCTTTGAAAATTTTATCATATTTCTGACCTAAAACAACACCAATAGCATAATCACTAGCATCACACATTAATTCAAATGGTTTTTCGCAATTTGGTGAAATTATTACAGGTGCAGTGATTATTTTTTCTTTTAATGTTTCAAAGGCTTTACGGCAATCATCATCAAAATTAAAAATTGCATCCTTTTCCAGTAAACGACATAAAGGTTTTGTAATCTTTGAAAAGTCTTTGATGTAACGCCTATAGAGTCCAACATGTCCTAAAAAACTTCTAATTCCCCTTACATTGGTTGGGCAAGGTAAATTAGATAAAACTTGAATTTTTGCAGGATCTACCTCCAAACCTATTTCTAAAATCTGATGTCCCAAAACAATTCCCCCTACTACCATAAATTGGCATTTTTCCCAATTAAGGACCAAATTAGTTTCTTCACAACGTTTTAGAACTTTAGATAGATGTTCTAAACATGATTCAAACGAAATTCCAAACACTGAAAAGTCATCCATAAATACATCAATCCCTTTTTCAATCAAATCACAAAAAATAGCCATCATACATCTCTGAAATGTAGCAGGGGCATTACATAAACCAAAGGGCATTCTTCTAAAAGCAAACATACCATAAGGACTGATAAACATAGTTTTTTCTTAATCCTGAGGAGCAATTTGAATTTGGTGGTAACCAGTATATCCATCCAGAAAACAAAAGTATTTATGCCCAGCCAGTCTATCCATCATTTTATCTAGAAAAGGGAGTGGAAAATGATCTTCTCTTGTGGAAAGGTTTAATTTTCTATAATCAATGCATATTCGCTTCCCTGTAACTTGCCTTGTTGGTATCATTTCATTCTTTTCATTAACAGTCACAGTTACTCCTCCTTTTTTAGGAACACAGTGAATAGGACTAACCCATGCACTATCTGAAATAAGGTAGATAATTCCAGCATCCAACCATTTTAAAATTCCTTTCTTAACAACGTCTTTCATGATAAGATTTAATCTCCTTTGGGGATCAGCCCACGATTTGCAATTATCTTCCATAAGAATTATGTGCATACAAATTGAAGGATTGATTCCTTTAATATCAGCATTTGTCCATCCAAAGGCTTTCATGTGCTTCTTCAAAATTTCAAGCAAACTCTCTTCTTCTTTTTCAGTTAATTGAGAAGAAATTATAACTGGCAAAGTTGAGGATTCACCTAGAAAAACATATTTCAAATGAACAGGAAGCGTTTTTAGCTCAAGTTCAGGAGATTTTTCAATTGATGGACCATAAGATTCATCTTTTTCAGTCAAATTCAACAATTCAAAACTTTCATGAACATACTTTAAATCTTCCTCTTGAAAATCTTCAGAATCAAGTAACTCCTCTTCTTGCTTATATTCCAATTCTTCTCTTTCAGTTTTCTCTTTATAAGTTGGTTTGAAATGACATTCACTTAAATATTCAATAACATCCATCCTATAACACTCATCTTCTTTACCTCTAGCAGGATATTTCATCGATTTTGAAATATTAAATGTAACGATCGATCATTAACCCTCATCGTTAATTCCCCTTTTTGCACATCGATCATGGCTCTACCGTAGCCGCGAGAAGGTCTCCCCAAAATTATGGGTATCTCTTTATCTTCCTCCATATCTAACACAATGAAATCCACGGGAAAAATAAATTGATCCACTTTTACCAAAACATCTTCTATAACTCCTTTAGGATATGTGATCGAACGATCTGCTAATTGCAGAGTTACAGTAGTTGGGGTTATTTCTCCTAGTTCCAGACTTTTGAATAATGATAGAGGCATAAGGTTAATGGTTGCACCCAAATCACATAAAGCTTTTCCACAAAATCTTTCTCCGATTACACATGGAATTGTGAAACTACCAGAATCTTTAAGTTATTCAGGAAGCTTTTTCTGAATTATCGCATTGCACTCCTCACTTAGTGCAACAGTCTAATTTTCTTCAAACTTCCTCTTTTTATTCAGAATATCCTTCATAAATTTTGCATAGTTTGACATTCGTTCTAGGGCTTCAGCAAATGGAATATTAATGGTAAGCTTCTTTAATATCTCTAAGAATTTTGAAAATTACTTATCCAACTTTTGTTGACGAAGTCTCTAAGGAAATTGAGGTGGTGGTTTTTCTAAATCAACCTTAGGTGTAGAAATAGGTCTTTCAAAACCATTTGGAGCGTCCTCTTTAGGTCTTTTAATCTCTTCTTTCTCAACTTCAGTTTCTTTTTGAACACTACCTTCCAATTCTTTTCCACTTCTCAGTTTAATTTCTTTTACTTGTTCTTTATTCTTTTCTCTTAGATTCACTTCAGTATTACTTGGAAGCATTCATTAAGATCTATTACTTAAGGCATTTACAATTTGTCCCATATGATTTTTAATATTTCTGATGGTTGCTCCTTGAATTTGTAATTGATTTCCCATATGTGATTATACTTCTTCCATAGACAACTTCTTCTCTTTATTTTGTAAAGCATTGTTATATTTAGAAAGATAAGTTAATCTATTATTATTATTACCTTGGTTGTTCCAATTCCCCAATGGGTTTACTTGGGTGTTCCCCCATTTTTGATTAACAGCACCCTGATTATTGTTATTCCAGTTAAAATTTGGATGATTCTTCCAACCTGGGTTATAATAATTGGAATATGGGTTGTTAGGTTTGATTATAGCTTTCATAGTTCTGGTGAAGAATAAGAATCAACCATTTGGCCTAATGAATTTTATTCAATCATGAGATTTGGCTGAGAAAAATTCATCCCAAATTGTTTTATCTTCCTTGATACAACAGCAACTTGATTTGCTAGCATTGTAAAAGCATCGTTTTCATAAACACTGGCGACCTTTTTAGGATTTAACCTTTCAGAAGGCTATTGAAAATTATTAGTAGCCATTTCTTCAATTAAAGCATAAGCACAGAAAATGGTTTAGACATTAATCATCGATGATTGATCTAAGAGATTCAACTAATCCATTATAAAAAGTTTTAATTATTAACCAATCTGGTATCGCATGATGTGGACATTTCCTGAGGAGATCTTTAATTCCTTCCCACGCTTCATATATTGATTCCCCTTCAAACTGACAAAAAGTTGTTATATCATTTCTCAACTTAGTAGTCTTAGACGGTAGAAAATATTTAGCAAAGAATTTTTGTGACAGTTCACCTCAAGTTCTTATTGATCCAGGTGCTAACGAATGTAACCATAATTTAGCTTTATCCCTTACTGAGAAAGGAAAAAGTCTAAGTCTAATAGCATCATCCAAAACACCATCATATTTAAAAGTAGCACACAACTCTAGAAAATTAGCAAGCTGTAAATTAAGATCTTTAGTTGTTGCTCCCCCAAACTGATTATTAGACACCATTTCGATAATAGCAGGTTTAAGCTCAAAAGAATTAGCAGCTACAACAGGGTTTTGAATACTAGCATGAAGTTCATTTACTGTAGGGTTAACATAATCTCTTAAAGGTCTTAATTCTTGATGGATGCCTACATTTTGATTTTGATGATTTTCCATTTCTTAAATATTTTTATCTTTTTCTGTATTTTTAATTTTTTTGATTTTTTTATAGTTCTTTCTAATTCAGAATCATAAGGCACAAGTCCTTCAGAACCTGAACTACACATACAATAATAAAACAAAATAAAACACAACACACTAACAAAAACAAAGAAAAGTAAAAATTTTAAAATTTCTTAATTCTCTTTAAATTGCAATTTAATTATTTTTCTTTTCATTTCCCTGGGTAAACGGAAGCCAAAAATTGATCCCCGATAAATATATGCGCGACAAAAACTTGACTCCACTGGATAAATGTAATAGCGCTAAAAACTTGATCCCGGCAACGGCGCCAAAAACTTGGGCCGCCAGGAATATATGCGCTGATGATTTAGATATGAAAATTATGATTTTATAATATGGGATACTACATGAGTATACATATCATTATCAAGTAATATAGGACTTCCTGATTAAGCCCAGAGATATCAAACCCACAGGGAAAATTTGATAATCTTTAAAGGAATCAGAAAATTATCTTTTTACTTTTTTTATGGCTTTGTTGACCTCATTTTGGGTGAGGTCTGATCTCTCTCCTTAGTACTTAGGATCTAGCCATAGGTTTTCCCTTCGACTATCCTAGATGACCAGAAATGGGACATACCACTTAGAAATTCAAACACTTCTTGACTCCCTTCAAACCCCACAATCTTGATTGTAAACGCCCAGGTCACTTGGAGGGTTGAACTCAATATGTGGAGGTTTAAAGGATGAGTTTTCTATAGGATTCTTTGGCCTTAGGATCACCCTGGGTGGTCTGGTCTTGGTGAGGGCAAGCTTGTACACACCACACTCTCACACACATTCTAAACCCTAAAACCACACTTTCAGACTCATGTAAGTAACTCATATGGATGGACCTTAACCCCTAAGCCCCTGGCTGAGAGGGTTAGGAACAACATATTGAGTGCCTAAAATGAGTCCTCTCATGGTTCTTGTGAGCTTAATATGGCTTCATGGCTCAACCAAAATGGTTTCATTTTCTCACACCTATATAATCTTCATTTTCCCCAAATTTCAATTTTTTGACCCCCGGGGCCCTAAACCCACCAAACCTACCAAATGCTTTTGAAATTGCCCAAAATTTGGAAAATTGCCCAAATTATCCAAAATTCCTCAAAATTAATCCTAAATATTCTCCACCACTCAAATTGATCATCCATAGCCAAATATACCAAAATTTCCAAAATACCCCCCAATACCCTCCAAATACCCAAAATACCCTTTTTTAACCCAAAAATCCAAAAAATCTAAAGATTCTAAAAAAAAATCCAGAAAATCCCAAATATTCCCAATTTCATTTTGTTCAACTGCCACATACCCCAATTTTGTCAATTTAATCCAATGTGATCAAAAGTCCCAAATGGGCCCTTAAGGCCCAAAATGGCCAATTAACCCAATCCATCCTAAATTCAACCCAAATGTTACCCAATTTTCCCTAAATTTGTTTTGAAATCGTCCTAACATCCTGACAAACAAAAATTTATCTAAATTTACCCAATATTTGGACCCAAATTCCACCCAAGCCTAACCCAAACCAAAATTTCCTAAATTGGCCTAAAACAATCATAAACCCAAACAAGCCCAAATCGCAAAATCAAGACCCAAACAAAATTGAAAACTCTTTGTTGCACCTGCATAAACATTATACAATATTATTTTTACATCAAACCCAACATTAGCCCAACCTTAGCCCAAGTTAGCCCAATTTTACCCACTTTGGTCCTATTACCAAAAGACCCAAATCAAACCTAATTCCACTCCAAATTACCCCAAACGTGTTTCAAATCACTCTTGACACATTCCTAAACCAAATGCAACATTTATTTGACACAACCCTTCACCAAATTTTCATCCAAAAATTTATTTTTAAAATCTAAAAGCCCACCTTCATAAAACATTTAAAAGCCCATCCAAAACAATTTCAAAAGCCCAAAATCTATCCTAAAGCCCACTGACTTTTTCATTTGTCATCCCTTTAATCAAAATCACCCCTAAGTTTTAATTTCATAACCAAAGGATTCCAAATCAAGCCTCATGCCAAAATCATCCCTAAATACCAAAAATTTCAAAAAACCCTTTTCCATGAAATTGACTAAGCCTTACCTCAAGCCACATGGAGTCATTGAACCATGCATAAGCCATATGCAAGCTATAGGAGCCAATTTCCACCTCACCAAGTCATTAATGGAAAAAGGAGGAGGCTCTTTCTTGATCCTTCACTAATCCTTTTTAACTATATTCATGTCACACTCTAATCAAAGTTAGCCACCTCACCATGGATAGGGACCTCACCACCTTCTCTTGGCTGACCCAACTGATTTCTTTCAGCCCAAAGTCTGGCCATGGTGGGTGCACCAAACCCAAATGCATGAGTTGACCAAAATGAGCCCAAAATACACTCTCCTCCCATTCCATTTAAATCAACTCCTTTACACATGGCCAATGCCAATTATTTGCATAAAACTCAATCCTTGGACTCACTGAGTCAGATGGTGACCTGCCCCTGGCCGGAACACCACCCCAGTCACCAAAAAACCCCATGGCTGAGAGCTCCATGTGAGCCAAAATTTCAAATTTGAGTTTGCTAAGCTGTCCCAACCCAATTGAACTTCACAACTCTTCTTATCCTCCCTTAAGCAGCTGATCTCAGCCCCTAACTTGCCCTGGTGAGCCCTCTAGCCATGGCTATTTAAACTCCTCACCTCCATAGCCAAAAGTTTGGATGCACTGGACCTTACCAAAACTTTACCCAATTGATCCCAAACTCTTCCCCTAACCTAAAGCTGTTGATCCCCACAGTGAGCCAATCCTCAAATTTATTGACTCTACACCTTCACCAGACCAAGAGAAGAAGTTTCCCAGCAAAAGCCCCCTCACCAGGCCGGCCATTCCTTCTACCGGCCAAGCTTTGAAATCGGGCTTGGTGGAAATCAGGTCTAGACATTTCACCAGGACCAGAGGCTCATCTCTAGGCTCCTCCAGATCCAACTAACGTGTCGAGCCTCTCTGATTGAAACTTCACTTCTCAGAGCCAAGGTTTGGAACTCCTCCTTCCTGAGAGCTTCTTTCGATTATCGATTTTGTTTAAGTTTATTTCATAACATCATAGCCATATGGATGTGTTCTCCTTATTGAGACGAGTCTGTAGAGCCCATAAACATGTAATTTAGTTGAGTATCGAGTGAGATATTAGGGTTAGAAGGTGGATGGATCACAGGATGCACCAGTCGTACACGATGACCTGGAGCCGTCGGAATGCTTGTGTATCGGGTGAACGGACGAGATCGCGCCGAATGAATCAACAGAACATGAACCATGGTCCGTGTGGCATCCCAGTCAGATGGCGGTGTCGAATAGAGGCGTGCCGCTCGGAGCTTCGGATCTGCCGAGGATGACACGGCACCGACGTGGTTAAGAAGGAAATTAGGGTATTTTTGAATTATTTAAATGCCCTGAACTTCAAACATCCATAACTTTGCACATAAAAATCACAAAAATAAAAGAAAAATACCCTCTTGCTCAGTGAACAGAGGAGAATAATGTGAAAAAAGAATTAAGTTGTTTTGTTAAGTATTTTATTTTTAATAAATTTAATACTATTTTAAGTCTTTCAATTCTCCATTCATGTATATAATTCACCATGGCATGAGACCATAAGGCTTTTGTAGCCTCTGTTCTTGAGAACATAACCTGAATTTTTCAAGACTAGAGGCGATATCTGTCGTAAGTTATTGATTTTCCAAGTTTATGTGTCTGCTTTAATGTTTTAATTCCATTAATTAGCATATTGCTTAGAAAATTCTGAAAAAAATAGGGGAAGTTTCTTAGGACCAGAAGACCCTAGAAAAATTATGGTTTGACTTAATTCCTTAAAAATAACCCTAATTAGCCTAAACACTCAAAACTAAACATTAATTAATTAGGAGTAACCACATATCAAAATCACTTAAAAATAATTCTCCACTGTCACTTAGGATGTAGAGAACCTCACATAAAAACTTCATATTAATTGGAAATAATTTAACCTACTAAATGAATTAATTAAGTGACATAGCTATTTTGAAAATTAATAAATTCATAAAACCCAAAATACAATTTAAAAATTCACCAAATTGGTTTTGTGGGCTCTCTGATATCAGGGGAGTCTAACAAAATTAAAATTGGAATTTTATAAAACTTTTCATTTTTAACCATATTTTTAATATTTTAATAATTAAAAAATTTTAAAAATAATAAAAATATTTAAATTCATAAAAATGTCATATTTGATGCCGTAATCACTTAGAAACCAACCAAATATTTTTCCTAAGCCCCTAGGTTAAGATATTGAATTTTAAAGGCTTAAGACAATTTTTAATATTAAAAAATGGATTTTCCAACCTTTTCACCAAATTAATTCTAATAAATCAAAAAAAAATCAAAAAAATATAAAATTTGTTTCTCTGGAATTCCTGAGATTAGAGGGACTTAATAAAAATATAAAATCCATTTTTAAACTTTAATTTAATTTTATAATTAATTAATACCCCAAAACACAAAATAATTATAATAAATAAAATATAATTAAAAAAATCACCAAAATTGGTCCAATTGGTCCTCTGGTCAGAGACATTCTATAATTTTCTAAAGGACAGAAACCTTACCTTGGTTATGTTATTGAATTTTCATTGAAAACCCTTATTTTCCACAAAAATAGTTATTAAAATTAAATTAAAAATAGAAAATTCACATTTTCTCCTCTCATATTTTAATTGACCCATGAGTATGGTGACATAAAAATTTCAAAGTTATTTGAGTTATATTTAAGGAATAATGAATTGAACAAGCCTAAGGGGCAAAATGGTGATTATTGAAATTTAGCCTTAATCAATATTTAGGCTTAATTATGGGTAATGGGTAATGAATGATTCTAATTAATCTCCTTAGATGATTAAAACATGAGGAACCCATTTATCACTTTTCCAACATGAACAAAATGATTATAATTTCTTAAATTATTAAAAATTTGAAGTTAATTAAAGGAGAATGTATTAAGTGAATGAGTTTAATCTTGGAAGATATTAATTTATTAATCTTAACCCCTAATTAATGATAAAAATCACATACTACTTAATATTAATTTAATAAGTCATTAATGAAAACTAAGATAATTTAAATAAAAAAATTAAAATAATTTCTAAGATAAATTAATAAAAAAATAATTTTAAATTAATATACTTAATTTAATTAAAAATAATTTTAAAACGACATAATTAATAAAAAACAATTTATATTAAATATAATTAAATTAAAACAATTTTAAATAATTTAATCAACTTTAAATCAAAATTAAATTAATGCAACAAAATTAAAATCAACTTCAAATCAACACAATTAAATTAAATATAACTAAAATTAAAGTTACGACAATTTTAAAATAGCTAAGTCAACTTTTGAAATTACACAATCAAATTGAAATAACATAAGACAGTTATAATTAAACTAAAATATTACAATTAATTTGAATCAATCATAAAAAACCCACTTAAATCTAAATAAGGTTAAGTTTCTTAATAAACTAATCTCCCCTAAAGGTTTCTACCCACATAATTTATAAACGGAGTATCAAGTGAAATGTCACTTCACTCACTGGATAATCAAACGTCCAAATTCACTGAGCAAGAAGCAAAACTTAACTAAACCTTTTGAATGATCAATTCACCTGTACAATGAAATTCATTTGGACTCGAATTATTCTCAAAAAAAGCATTGAAAAGATGTTTAGGATCCGTCCTAAGCACTTTCTCAATATGATGGGATGTTTTAGAAGAACAATTGAACTTAATTGTTCTTTGGTGAAGAAAATCATCCTTAACAAAAGACAAGAACCTAGATGTCATAGGAAGTGACTAGCAATAGGATTAGGATTTTGGTAGACAACCAGAACGTTCCCTTAGCTTTTCCTAGATGCTTTCCTTGAAATATATAAATGCTCTGACATGTGTTTTAAGTGCAGCCGGGAATGACAAGAAGACCCTCCAGGTATGCTTTTATTTTATTGCGATTTATTTACCTGCACTACACTTTACGTCTTTTGCATGCTAAATAAGAATGTCGCCCTGCATGAAAACTGAAACTTTAGGATAGCCACAAAACTAAAACCCAAAACTAAATTTATAGTCACAACAAGATAAAATTCACCACCACAACATTTAAAATATAAAACAACTCAAAATTTAATCACAAACAGAACAACAAAACCACAACTACAACTAAATTAAAACGTCTTGTTGGATGATCGAGAATACGTCGGATGATGTAACATACGTGTTGCTAATAGGATTTCCCACGGTCTAAATGAAAGTGTGGAACTCATTTAGTTGAGTTTAGCAAATTCACTTAAACTAAGTGAATCCGATAAAAATAACGGTGCCGGAATGATGGAACCGTGGGATCTTAACCGGTGTTGTTATAACCAACTTCAAGATTCCCCTAACAAAATGTTAAAAATGACTGAACCTTAAGAATTTTCTAAACCAAAGCACTTCTCTCATCTCTTAATTGCCACTTTCCAAAACTAAACCTTCTGTAACAACAAGGAGCTTGGAGCATAGTGGGCAGCACGACCATCGTCGTCAGCAAAACTTGAATCTACATCAGCAAAACTTTTCTTAGCATTAAATAACAAAGCCATAGGATTTCGAGGTAGTTTTCCTAGTGTAACATAAATCCTCAACTTTTTGTTAGGCATTTGTATAATTATGTTATGAAAATTAAGCTCTAACGAATCTTAGGACTCTGAGGTAGTCGTTCGGTACGACATAAACACTCACATCTTCGAGGCTATTTGTGTGATTATGTCATACAAATATAAGTCCCAATTAATTAAAATTAGCAGGATTGAAACATTAAATAAACTCTCAAATTGAAGCCAAATAATAGGATAGTTTGGGAAGTTGCTAAGATTCTTATTGGATCCTCAGCTTCTCCTACTTCTCTTCCTTTGGGCTCTTAAGAATAAATTGTTCCAAATTTAAGCTAATCCCTTTTGAAATTCCAGAATTCAATCTTTTGAAACCTTAAACTTTGAAATTCTTGAGAGCAAAACCACTGATCATTATTGAGAGTTTTCTTAAGTGATTCCCGTCACTTATGATGTAATTAACTATAGGGGCTTGCCCTTATAGGGAACTTTAAGAACCCATGTAATATAAACCCTGCTTAATTCCTTTATATTAATCATGGGAACTTGTCGGCTTATAAAATTGGTTCGCAGACCAAACGGATGTCACAAATCTTCTAGTTTATTTAATCGAGCCCCATCATCAAGTAGTGTGTCTATTCTTCGGGATAGATACACAGTTTGTGATGTGGTGCTGGTTTATATAAACTATTTGGGTTGTGAGATCGGTTTGATTTCATATCTTAAAATGTGTTCTTTACCCTTACTTGGTTCTATAAAGAACATAGGTTAATTTGAAATTTTTATTATTTTGAACGTGGTTAGGCAGGGAAGATACCAGTCTCTCACTCTAGAGTTCCCTCAATTCCCCCCAACTGGGGGCTAACTTCTCATAACAAAACTCAAAACTTCAAACCAAATTAGGGGGTTTTAGCCTGTCACTCTAAAATACTCTAATTTTACTCACCTCCATAAAAATATCTTCTAATATTACATTCAATTATATGGACTACAATTCTCACCCATATAATTGTATGTGATTCTTACTAACTTTTATGGACAATACCGCATTGGATCTTACATAATCTCAAGAAATTCTACAAGTTAACAGGCCAAATTAAGAAGTAAACAAAGTTTTCAGAATCAATCTACACAACTTCTTCCAACTTTTAAACACTTATACTTTCCATAACATTTCTCCATAAACTAATTACTTCTCCATTCAAGAAAGAAAAAGATAAAGTAAACTACTCAGAATGCATTGAGAAAATACAAAAACAAAATGATTTGAAATTAAAAACCATAAGAAAAACAACAAACGAAAACAAGTATTAATTAAAGAACTAAATGTAAAAATAAAAGTAAACACTTATCTGAAAATCCTTTCCACAAGACTCAGGAAGTTCCTCTGAAACTTTGACTCTTCGCTAAATTACTCCTCAGAGCAAGTCTCCCAACTCCGATGACTCAGAATACAAACTTCAGACTTCAATAAAAACTAAACTAAAAGAAAGAAAAGAAGTGGGAAGAAGAAGACTTCACTCCAACCCTTTTCTCCTTTCTACTCTCTACTCCTACTCTTAATAAAAACTCTCTTCAAAATACAGTGGAAGAACAGTGGAAGTACCCTTCAAAATGCAATGGAAGAGCCTCCAAAGAAAGAAAGAACCCTTCAAAATGCAAAGGAAGAGCCTCCACTTATATTTCCTAAGACTCTCTTTAAATAGTAAACCAAAAGGTGCCTTGTTGTCTCTTCAAATGTGTCCAGATTCAATGTATCTACCAAGGAACGCACCCATTCATTCAAACTTGCCACCCAAAGGAAGTTATGGAAGTTACCACCAAGAGTTGCATCCCATCCCCTTTGAAATTGGCTCCAAATTCCTTTAGATTTTGATTTTTAATTGTGGCGGCTAAGCGCCGGCCCAGCAGCGCTTAACCGCCAGTGCCAAAATTTTGATTTTTTCATTTTTTGTTCCAAATTTGATCCAATATTGCTCCTTTCATCGTAAACATCCATTTTCATCATACCTGCAAGTAAAACACAAAATAACTTCCATTAAAGTGCAATATCATTACAAATAGGTATAAAAATGTGCATAAAATACTATATATTTTAGGTGTATCATGGTTTTATCAAGATATTTCAATATTATTTAAGCACCAACTAGGGCTATTAGATCAGTGAACTATTAGCTTCAAAGGTCATACCCCTAACCTTAAGGATCACTTAATTTAATTTTCTTCCAAATTATAATGATTAATTAAATTATAAACTCATCCTTTTAATGTGACAAAAATGAGATGGGTTCCTATCATTTATCCCTTCACATTTCAATCATTCAGAAATAATAATTTAGATCATTTATTGCCCTTTTCCCACTTTAACTAAGCCTAAATATTAATTAAGGCTAAATTCTTTAAAACTACACTTTTGCCCCTAAAGGCCTTTATCACTTCATAATTTTTAAGTTTAACTCAGACGACTTTGAAATTTTTATTTTACCCTACTTATGGGTCAATTAAAACATTAAAGGAGAAAAGGTGATTTTTCAAAAATTATGTTAATTTAAATAATTTTTTAATGCAAAAATAGAATTTTCAATAAAAATTCAATAACTTGACAAAAACAAAACCTTTGGCTTTGAAATTTTTATTAGAGGTAGACGTAGACCAGAGAACCACTTGAACTAAATTTCATGATTTTTTGAGCTATAATTTAATTATTAGAATTATTTTAATTTCTAGAGTATTAATTAATTATAAAATATTTTGGAGGTTAAATTAATTTTTATGTTTTCCTTGAATCTCTCTAAGGTCAGGGAACCTAGAGAAACAAATTTCATATTTTGCTTAATTTTTAGTTTAATTTTTAGAATTATTTTGGTGGGAAGTTAAGGAAATTCATTTCTTAAAACTTTAAAATTTAATTTAAACCTTTAAAATTAATATCTTGACTCAGAGGCTTGGGAAAATTATTTGGATGGGCCCTAAATGATTAAAGGACCAAATGTGACAATTTAGTGAATTTTAATATATTAGTGATTTTTATCATTGTTTAATTATTTTCAAATTCAGTTTTATTTTTTAAATATCTTAATTATCATTTTATTTTCATAAAATTTACTCGTCATGAGGAACTCACAAAAACATTTTTATAAATTTTTTGTTTGTATTTTAATTACTAAAAAACATTTTAGTGGTAAAAATGCCTTTTAAGTTAAAAAAATTCAATTAGGCGGTTAAATGAATTTCAAATGACTTCAAAATTCTTAGGGGAGTCCCTCTGACCCTAAACCACAATGGAGAATTAATTCCACTTTAGTTTTAGGTTGAAGTGACAATTAGGTGCATTCTTAAAGATTTACCTAAATTCAAATTTTCTCTGTGGTCATCCGGTCACAAGTAACCTACCAAAATTTATCTTGCATTTTTTTGATTAATACTTTAATTATTTTAATTATTTTACCAAAACATACACAATATTTTGAAAAATATGGATCTCCTCATAGAGATCTCCCCTGATCTTATAAAAATTAGGGAAGATCCCCCATGACAGAGAGATCAAAGCCCTTAAATTTTATGCAATGGTGAAATGTCTAAGCTAATAGAGAATTAAAATACACCAAACTGTATTTAGTTATTTAAAAATAAAATATGCATTAAATAAACTTCAAACGATCTCCACATTGTTCCCCTCTGTTCACTGAGCACTAGGGTATTTTTTTTTATTTTTATGGTTTTTCTACACCAAGTATTGAATTTTTAAAGTTCAGAGAATTATAAACAAAAAATTCTCTAATATTCTATTTATGTGACGTGGTGCTGACTGTATCCTTGGCAGCTCTGAAAGCACATGTGGCGCTTCTGGATTCGATGATGTCATCTGACTCAACTCCACACTTTATGCATCAAGAGTTCATTCTGCTCCATCCTGGCCGTCCAAGTAAAACATGTGCTATCCGATGAGTCATGGTCATTATTTTCACCTGGTTCTTCCTGTAAGCCGTTTACAAGAAAACCTTAAAATCTTGAGCTATACTCAACTAAATCACTTGGTATTTGTTTCTAGAGCTTCATCTGGCCTAGACGAACCTATCTAGACAGCTAACCTAGCCTGAAATTGACCAAACATGTATGGGGAATAGAAATAAGCTCGGGAGGAAGGTGAGGTTCAATACCTTTGTCTGAGAGGGTGAGACCTCAATCAGATGGTTGTAGCAGCTTCGATTGGTCCCAATGAACCTCTAGATGAAGCCTCTTGGTGTGGTGAAATGTCTAGACTAGAATTTGACCAAGATCAATTTTAGGTGTTGATCAAAGTCTGGTGCAGAGGCTCTCTATGATGGGGATTTGATGGGGATCTTCTTCTTTCACTACTGTGAAAGTGTGGGTACAATTTATTGCAATTTAGTGCACTGTGGAGCTGTGGTGAAATGTGTCCTAGTTTCGGCTGGGATTTCAGTGGGGAAATTAGCTATGGACAGTGTGGTTCAATATCTAGGGATGGTGGGCTTGCACTCAAGAGGTCTCAGGGATGCTCTGGGAGCAATTTGGTAGAGTCTCCTTGAGAAAATTTCAGCACCTCTCTTTTGGCCATGAAGCTATGGCCAATTGCCTGAGCTCAGAGTGCCAATGTGGGTGCTTTTGGCTGCTTAAGGTGATGGCTGATTAGTGCAATTGATCATTGAGGGGATGCCTCACCGAGAAAGCCTAATTTTTGGTTTAAAGGGGTATAGGGGCGCTCAGGCTTAGCTGTTCCGGCAGCTAGGGTGGCCGGCAAGGACAGGGATGGTGGCTGGCAGACTGATGGGAGGTAAGAGGGGAGCTCAGTGCAATTGATTTCCTGATTTAATGAGGGTTTCTTGGGTTAATGGGTTTAGCCAAAAGGTGAGGACCCATTGGTCCCAAGTGAGGGACCTTTGGTCCATGGCTCAATGGGCTTAGATTTGGTTGATCTTGGCTGGTCCTTGAGGTCCCAAGGTGGGCTATGCTGGAGTCAATTTGGTCAAATGAGTTTAATTTAAGTGATATTGTGTCATGGGTTCAATGTAGGTCATTTTGGGTTTAGGTTGGGTTAGATTTGGTTTGAGCTTGGGTTAGACCCAATTGATTGAGCAATTTGGTGGAAACAATTGTCAGAAAGGGTTTGGGAAGGGATTAAGTGGTTTTGAATTTGTTTGGGGATTCAATTTAGCTTAATATGGGTATTTGGAAAATTTGGGGCAAGTTGGGGTTTAGGCTCAATTGATTATTCAAAATGGTCTAGGGGGATGTGGTGAGGAGTTCTCAACATAAATTGGGTGGAAATTTTGGGATTGGGGCGTTCAATTTGGTGTGAATTCATCATGTGTCAAATTTTGGGTAAAATTAGGGATTTTGGATTTGGATGAGACTTGAGCTTAAATTGGAGGCAATTGATTGTTGCATTTAGCCTAGGGGAGTGTCATGAGAAGTTTAGAATTCAAATTGAGGGGAATTTGATTGACATTAAGTTTAATTGGGAGAAATGTGTCACTTGTTTAAAATTGAGGATTTTGGAATTCAAGTGAAATTGAGCTCAAATGTTGGTCAAATTGGGTTTGGATTTAGTTTAGATTGAGGCTAGAGATGTTGAATTAAAGTTTTGAATTGAAATTGGGTAAGATAGGTCAATTGGGTGGACATTAGGTTTAATCTGGGCATTTTTGGGTTAAATTAGTTAAATTGGGGCTTTTGGTTAAATTGGGTCATGTGGTATTTGAAGGAAATGAAATTGGGAATATTTAAGAGATTTTGGGAATTTTTTGGAATTTTTGGATTTCTGGGCTAAGAGGGGTATTTTGATAATTTTGCAAATTTTGGGTTATTTGAAAATTTTTGTAAATTTTGGTTAAATTGATCAATTTAAGTGGCGGGAAATATTTTGAAATAATTTTTGGAGAAAATGGCTAATTTTGGTAATTTTTGGTAAAATTGAGGTTTTGGGGTATTTTTAGTAGATTTAGGGGCAAGGGGTCAAAAATTGAAATATTAGAAAAGTTGAGGTTGATGAGGGATGAGTAGTATGGAATTGTTTAAGTTGAGCCATGTGCTAAAGGGAAACCCCATTTGATCCTCTATGTGTTGGTACTAACCAAACCATTGCTTGGGGCTAAGAGCATGGGGAAACCACACACATGAGTTTCCAAAAAGTAGGGGACCAAGGTAGGTTGTGATTTGTTTAGGGTTGTGAGTACAAATTGTGTGGATTGTGTAAGCTCCAGACCTCCCAGGGTAAATCCTAAGGACTGACCACCTGTAGGAGACTTCCTCTGGGCCTCCTTATGCTTGGTCTCTTCCTCCCAAAAGCTAGAGGTTATGCCCTAAGCATATGAGAACTCCCATTGAAGTAAAGAAGATTTGAACTTCTAAGCGGGAGGGTTCCAAGACCAGTCTTCTAAGACAGTCATCAAGAGAGTTCTATGGCTAGACCCTAGGCAGTTCTAATGAAAGACTAGACCTTGACCAAAAGTGAGGTCAACAAGTAGGAGTAATAATATTCCTACTACCAGCCAGGACATACCATCTACTTCTGAACCACCTACATTATCTGATGTTATGAAGCAGTTGAGGACTCGAAGTGCCAATATAAATAGACTCCATAGCATGATGGATGACTTTGAGGGTAGAGGTGATGTGAATGAAGACTACATGAGGAGGTGATTTGAGTATGATATTGCTTACCATGATGCTCAGGTCAGATTCATGCAGGGAGACATTGGAGTAATATTTCCTACCTACCCCAGTTATGTTCCTTACCGACCTGATCATGCAGAAGAAGCTGAGGAAGCTGGTGATGATGATTGGTAGTTTTGTGATTTCTATTTTTATTTGTGTGTTGTAGTACTTTGTTGGATTGTTATTTTTTTTTGTGATTAGTGTAGTTTGATGATGTATTTGTGTTAAAAAATGAAGAAAATGAAAATGTAAAGAACTTTGTGTTAGTTTGGTTAGTGATTTGGATTGAAATGTCATGATATGTTGGATGTTTAATGTTTAAGTGTTTAATATTTCTTCACCCTTGCAGATTTTAATATTATATATATCAGTTTTTCTAATTGTTTCATGCTTGTTAGCATAACGTTTTGCTTAATACCAACATAGTTTCTGAAGATTTCAAAATCCTAGCACAAAAAGGTTAGTTTTCTTTTACTCTCTACCTTTTCATATTTATATGAAAAACTTAAGTTTGGAGGAGGGTAAAACATTAACTCTTATTTGTTCTTAATTAATATAATTTCAAAAATTATTATCATGACTTTTAGTAGTTGAACCTAACTTTAGATAACTAAATTTTTTATTTCATTTAAATATTATGGTTGATTATAATGAAAGCTTTTAGTAATAAAGGTTAATTTTATAAGGTTAACATATTTAGTACGAGAGGATTGGACTATAGTTGAATATTTAAAGTGAATAAAACTATATTTTTGAAATGTTAAGAGACTTAAATAACTATGTAAAAAGAAAGGATTGTGACTTTATTATGAATTATAAAGCTGATACATGTTTATATAGTAAGGAGGTGTTTCAAGTTTCAACATTAAAAAAAGGAGATTAAATTTCAAAACTATTAAAGGCTATCCAGATATAGTAATCCTCACAATAAAGAAAAGAAAAAGAAAAAAAAAAGAAGAAGAAGAGAAAAGAAAAAGAAAAAAAGGTGGGGGAAGAAAAAGAAAAAAATATATGTGAGGAGAAGCTTAAGGAGAAACCTAATAATAAACTGGCTTCACTTGAATCTACCTAAAGGAAGAAATCTGTTACATTTCTAAATTTACATTTAATGTATTCGCCTACTTTCTAATAGAGTTTGCATGAACTTCTTTTTCTTATAGTCTTTCAAGGCACCCTTAATGTGACAAATTATGGTTCATCTTGAAATGATAGAAAACTAGAACTCTTAGACTTGACTACTGAATGTTCTTATACCTGTAGTTTTAACCTGAGCTACTAAACTTCATTCAAAGAATCTTACTATTATATTCATTTGAATCAAAAATCATAGTATTCTATAAGTTAAAATTTCACTACTTTGAGTTATATTTTATGTAGAAAAAGGATTACTCGATGACAAGTTATAATTAAGTTTGGGGGATTTTGATGCACCAAAAATATGTTAGATTTTTGCTATATAATTTGTACTCATTTTTGGTAATATTGCACTTTAAAGGAATGTATTCTTCATATTTTGCTGCAAGTATTGTGATTTTAGGTAATTCGAGCAAAATGAAGCGAAATGGAATGAATTTGGAGCGAAAGAGACAAATGGAGAAAACAGCCTTCTAGCGCCGCCGACGCCAGAATGGGAGCTGTCGGCGCCCAATTCCATTGAATTCAAAAATTAAATAGTAGCTCAGTGCAGCCAATGCCTTATCCAATGTCGCCGGCGCCCAATGTCAGTGGAAATAAAATTCAATGTATTTGTATGTTTTTTGAAGGGTTGCTTGAGAAAACTCTTGGGGAATTTATTTCTAAACTCTTATAGACAGTTATAGACACCCAAAAAGGAGAGAGAGAGAGGAGAGGGAGAGAAGTGATAGGGAGTGAAGAGAGTGTGTTAGGGTTTGTAGAGTGTGTGGTAAGTGTTGTTTTGTGAGAAATTCTTCTCTAAAGAGTGTTGGAGAAAGAGGAAAGTGAGAGTTTGCTTCTTCCTTACTATTCTAAAGAGAGAATTGAGTGTTGCAGAGAAGAGAGAAAAGGATGCAAAGGAACTTTAAGGGATTTTCTTAGGGAAGAAATTGAAATAAGTTGTATTTACTTTTGTGATTTATATGACTTTGCTTTTACATATAAAATTCATGTTTTGTTGTATCTTCCTCATGAATTCTAAGTAGATTTCTTCGTCTTTCTTCTTGCAATGTGATGGGGTGAAGTGTTTTTGTAGATTTGATGTGTTATAAAAATATTAAGAAATTTTGATGGCCTTTCACTTTGAACTTCATTTACTTTTCGATTTGGCCAATTGAATTGTTAAAACTTGTTGTGAAACATTCAATCTGAAAGGACTAAGTGTTCTAAAACAATAGTGTAGAATCCATTCAATGTCCATGAATGATTTGCGTTGTTCATGGGAATTGAGTGCAAATGAATAGGGAAATGTAGTCTGATGGGCTTCGAATTAGAGATTTTAGAGTGATAGGCTGAAATCTTCAATTTGGTCCTAAAATTTGGTAACTAAAGCTAGGGTTAGCCTTCAGGTGAAGGGAAGTGGGAGCTCTGAAGTGAGAGCCGGTATCCTCCTAACCTAACCTTTAATTTAATGACTAAGCCTAGGATTTGCCAATGTTGTTTTTATACTTAGAAGAGAGGGTACCCTGATGAGGGTAAATAATATAATTTCTCCTATTTCGCACAACACAAATTTATTATCAATCTATATCAATCACTCATCACAAAATCATTGCAAGAGGAAAGATACTTTTCCATATTAGAACCTTTCAATACAAAACTTAGTGTGTGTTTGTAGTCTTGTTTAGAAATTTAGAAAGTAATTTCAGTTAATTTAGTAGTAGTTATCTTTGCACTAGCAACTTAAATGCTACTTGAACTTGCATTGTGAATTGAGTATTGAACTTCAAATCTTAACTATATTTTGATAAGTTCCTACCTTCCTCATGGGATCGATAACCAGGACTCCACTAGAGCCATGTATTACTTGAATGATACGTATACTTGTGTATATGAGTGACTGCCTAATTATTAAATTGATCTTATTGCGAAACTGAATTGAAACTATCCTTTGAATATTTACGTTAGAGGTAGTGCACGGACACTGATGGAGTCAGTTAGCCAACATGGTACCAGTAAAGAAGAAAAATGGACAAATTTGTGTGTGTGTCGACTTCAGAGACTTAAACAAAGCATGTAAAAAAGACAAATTTCTGTTACCAATACCAGAACTAATGGTGGACATTACATCGGCACACCAGATCTTCTCATTCATGGATGGATCGTTAGGTTACAATCAGATGAAGATGGCACCAGAAGATGCAACGCTTACAACATTCAGAACTCCGATTGGGATTTACTACTCCATCATGATGTCGTTTGGATTGGAGAATACTGGAGCTACATACCAATGAGCAATGACAAAGATCTTCAATGACCTCATTCACAACCAAGTGGAATGCTAAGTGGACGACTTGGTCATTAAGAGAAAACTGAAGGAAAACCACCTATATGATTTGAGGATCATATTTGAACGATTAAGACAATACACTCTCAACATAAATCCCTTAAAGTGTGCTTTCAACGTTGCACTTGTGAAATTTCTAAGATTCGTTGTCTGTCATCGAGGAAGCGAAATCAACCCATAAAAGATAAAATCTATCTTGGAAATGCCTCCTCCTAAAGCCTTGAAGCAACTACGCTCTTTTCAAGGTAAATTGGCATACTTGATACGCTTTATATCCAATTTGTCAGCAAGGTGTCTACCCTCTTCAAAATTACTTAGAAAGGAAGTCAAATTAATTTGAAAAGAACTGTGTCAACGAGCTTTTGAAGATATTAAATGGTACTTGACGACACCTCCTATTTTGACAGCCCTATCCCGGGTAGACCATTGATACTTTATACACGGCTTTGAGTCCCTCAGAGCCTTCCTTACTCAAGTTAATGATGAGGATAAAGAGAATGCACTCTACTACCTGAGTCGATGTCTAATACCCATAGAGGTAAAGTATCCTCCTACCGAGAAATATTATCTATCTTGGGTTTTTGCCCTTAGAAGCTTAGATTCTACATGTTGTCTCATAAGGTCAACTTGATTTTAAAAATTAATCTGTTGCAATATTTGATGACCCAATCTACACTTTCTGGACGTTTAGCTAGGTGGTCGATGATATTATTGCAATTTAACATATTTTTTGTGCCCCTTCGAACTATCAAAGGGCAGATTCTTGTGAATTTTCTTGCAGTGCATCCATTGCCAACAGAGTCCTCTCTCAACGACAAATTACCAGACGAGCAGATACTACAAGTGGTATAGCCCAATGTCTGATGCTGGGAAATGTACTTTGATGGAGCATCATCAACCAAGAGAGACAAAGGACAGAAGACAGTGACACCCGGCAAAGCAGGAATTGGTCTGATCTTCGTGACACCATATTAGGCCATGCTAAGATTTTCCTACCACTTGACAGAGCTGTGCAATAATAACGAAGCAGAATAGGAAGCTCTAATCACTGGTTTGGAATTAGCAAGCTATTTATGGAGACACACAACTCGTCATCCAGCAGGTGGCAGAATAATATAAGATTCTAAAGCCGAAATTAGAAGAATACCACCGATATACGATGAAATTGCTAGAGCTGATTCCAATGCCCATGCAGATGCTTTAGCTAAAATCTCTAAAGAGTTGGCTTATCCACCTGAAGATTCTGTAGATATTATAATGTAAGGACATCAGGTATTGTCACAAATCAACCTTGACATATTACACAAACTTGGAAAATAAGAGATAACATATACTGTGGCAGATGATATGGAAGATTGGCATCAACTGTTGATAGAATATTTGCCAACAAAAAGATTGCCAGTAGACAATTAAGCAATGCATCAAAATCAGAAGAGAGCTCTCTCATATGCCTTGATCAACAATGTTCTGTACAGGAGATCCTTCTACCAGATGTGGCTGAGATGTCTGATCATAGCAGAAGCATAGAAAATCATCAAAGAGGTACACGTCAGATTTTGTGGAGCACACCAGTCAAAGCCAAAGATGAAAATGAAAATCAAACGATTTAGATACTATTGGCTAGCAATGATGACAAATTGCATGGAACTAACAAAAAAATATCATCAATGTCAAGTGTATTTAGTGGTCTTGCACAAACCTCCAAATGTTCTACACCCCATGATTGCCTCGTGGACATTTGAGTGTTGGGGTACGGATATAGTGGGACCTATAGACCCTCCATCTTCAAGAGGACACATGTTTATACTCGCAGCTACGGATTGTTTCTCCAAATGGGCAGAGGATGTTCTGCTACAAGAAGTTACAACACATCAAGTTCTGTAATTTTTTAAGAATCAGATCGTCTACCACTTTGGTGGGCCACGTAGAATTATCTCAGATAGTGGGTTAGCTTTCAAAAGCATGAAAATTAACAACTTCGTCAGAAGTCACATGATAGATTGGCAGTACTCGACGATCTATTACCCTAAAACGAATGGCTTGGTAGAAGCCTTCAACAAGACGCTTGTTCAGATCTTAATGAATACACTCGAAGACAGCAAAAAAATATGGCACGAGAAGTTATTGGAAGCTTTGTAGGCCTACAGGATGACAGTTAGAACACCGACGCAGCCTACACCTTACGCACTTGTGTACGGGTCTGAAGCAGTTCTTCGGCTAGAAGTTATGCTACCGTCGCTCCGGATAACTATTGCCAACCAAATTACAACAGAAGATAACACCAAGCTACGACTTGCAGAATTAGAAAGTCTTAAAGGGAAAAGATTGGTCACACAACAGAATTTGGAACTCAATCAAGCAAAGATGATTCAAACCCATGATAAACTAGTCCACCCAAGGTCGTTCAAAATTGGTGACCTCGTGCTCGTTCATAGTAGGCCTATTATTACACACCGCAAGATAGGTGGAAAATTTGAATCGACCTGGGAAGGGCCATTTGTGGTGGAATAGGTTTACTCAGGGGGTCGTACCAGCTGGTGGATTCTTAGGGGGATAGACCCATGTTGCTAATAAATGGACGATATCTAAAGAAATCCTATGCGACGTGATAAATTTGAAGAAGGATATTCATTCCGATATAGCCATATGGCCAATCCTTATGACTGGATCTAAATTTTGTAATAAAATATAGTTGAACAAAATAAAATAAATTTTTCTCATAAGATAAAATACGCTTGTTAAATCTCAAATTTCAAATTTTGTAAAATCATATTAAATAAGATAATGGCATAAAAATGGTTATAAAATTGCTAAATAAATAATAATAAGTTTGTTTTTGTTCTTGTTCGTGCAAAACACCAACTACTGACATTTCCCCTTGTTTGATTATGTAGGAAGTGTAAGGTTGCAAGTTGGTGTTTTGCTTTCAAAGACGTCTTGGATCTTGCACTTAGAAAAGAAAGAACACTTATAAGAAGGCTGAAAATATGAAATCGATGAAGGAGATTGGTCGTAGAGAGACCAAACAGACATCGGGATATGGAGGCACTGGAGGTTTTGTTGACTAACACCTGTCAGATTCTGTCTATGATCACTACTCTAGAGGGTGGTCATGTTGCTGCTACATCTGAGAGAGTTCCAGACACGTTGTTGGCACGTACAAAAAGAAGAAATGCAAATCACTGAAAGCGTCACCTCTTGGATAGGATGGAGAAGAGACAGGCTCGGGAGTTAGCTGCTGAGTTACCACCCATTTTATAAGAATTTTATGAGCCATAAATGAAAGAAACTGACAACAGCTCGCCGCATACAAATACTGAGCCGAAGACTGCTGAGGACCCCTCACCGACATGGGATGTGATAGAAGAAATATTTACTGGGTGCTCGACTTGCAACTCAAGTCTAACGCTACAGCCTTCAGTAACAAGGGAATTTTCAGAATGCTCATAATGTCATGTTCTACAATTAGAGGAGTATCACACATTCGAGGCATATGCAACCACCTTGATGCTAATCAAGAGTTGGGAGCATCCTGATCTAGAGTCATGTGTACCATAGTTTGTTCTGTCGCCGCAGCAAGGAGTTCAAGACTACGTGATGGTAAAGATCAGAAGGATTAGAAAGAAATTATTTCAACATTATGAAGAAATACAAGGAAGATTTGTCAATATTCTGGAAGGCCTTGAGCTATACACAAACATGTTTTCAAGGAATGATCAAGAAAAGATTATGGACTGTGTTTTCAGCATTCAAGATTTGGGCAGAGCGGGTTGTCTGAAGGAAAGGACATATACAGAGCCCAAAATTGAAGAGAGGAAAGAGCAGGGTCACCATTTAGTTTGGGTGCTGCTACAACTTTACCAAAGATTGACAGGGTAATCCCCCAGGGATTCTACAGAACGAGGAGGTGGATCTGATGCCGCCGTTGATAAAGAAAATGATAAAAAGCATGGTCGAGTGGCACGTACTGCCCGCAGACTGTATTCCTAACAGCTGCATCATAAATATCTATGAGGATGGGGACTGTATCCCACCTCATATCGACCACGATGACTTTGTGAGACATTTCTGCATGGTCTCATTTATAAGAGAAAGTAATATTTTGTTCAGCCGAAAGAGTCAAATTGTTAGAGCAGGAGAGTTCTGAGGTTTGATCGAGATCCCTCCACCAGTCGGGTCAGTGTTGGTGCTAAAAGGAAACAGAGCTGATCTTGCAAAGCACTACATCCCAGGAGTTACAGGACAAAGAGTATCAGTTACCTTCAGGAGATAGATGAGGACAAGACACCATTTTACTACGAGCCAGATCCAGAATTGGAAAGCCTTCATCCCTTGTCATTGTGACAACAGTACCTCCAAGTGTTCGTGAGGGGACTTTTGTTCTCGAGTGTAGCCTTGGTAGTTTGCTCGTCCATGGAGCAACCTCAGATGGTAGAAATCTACTACCTCCTACACCGGGTCACAGCAGTTCAACATGATATTATATGATAGTTTTGTTTAGTTATGTACGCTCGATTAACTTTTGGATGCATGTCAACATATGATCAGTTGTATTACTGCCTTCATGAAAATTAATGATGATTTTCGTTTCAGCTTACCAAGTTTTTCAGAAATGTTTCTTTTGATGCAACGGCCGAAAGCCGCTGGACCATACGTTGGTCCCAAACTATAACGAACAAAGAACAATACAAAATTAAAATAAAACAAAATCAAAATAAGTTGAATCAGAAATCGGATAAAACAAGATGAAATCAAACAAAATGGAATCAAATGAAATAAGACAAAATAAATGGAAAGTAAATGATAAATTGAAAATAAATGATAAGTTGATTCTCTCTCGAGATTTCGAGTCCTTGCACTCATCCTCAAATTCTTTTTTTCCAAAAGCACACCGCAAAATTTGGCACTTTACACAACATCACTTCCCACAAATTTGAAATGTCACGAATTTCTGCAAATCTTACAATGGCTACCAGTCTTGGCCGAATTGAGTAATTCTACTTTCTTCAAGAATCAACATCGATTTCTCTCTAAATTTGTTCACATGAAACTCTCGGATCGGTACCTAAATCCTGATTCCCTCCTATCACCCCTTAGGCTGGATGTAAGTCCTTGAGCTTTCCTCCCCAGGATTCTCAAAATTCCCCTACATTTCCATATCCCACCAGAGAATTTTTTCGCCTTCCATGAAATTCCAGGGTTGAAGCTTAGTCGTCTGATTCTCTAATTCCCCTAAATTTTCCCATCCTATCCGAGAAATTTTCTACCTTTAATGAATTCCAAGGTTGGAGCTCATTTGTTTGATTCCCTAATTCCCTTAAATTTTCACATCCTATCTGAGAAATTTTCTGCCTTCCATGAAATTACAGGGTCAGAGCTTAGTCGTCTGATTCCATCAATTCCCATAACTTTTCCACATCCTATCTGAGAAATTTTCTGCCTTCCATGATTTTCAGGATCAGAGTACAGTCGTCTGATTCCTTCAAATTCCCTAAATATTCACATCATATCCGAGCCTTCCATGAACATCCAAAGTCGGAGCTCAGTTATCTGATTCCTTCAAATTCCCTAAGTTTTCCACATCCTATCCAAGAAATTTTTGCCTTCCATAAAATTCTAGGTTCGGAGCATAGTCGTCTGATTCCTTCAAATTCCCTAAATTTCCATAACCTATCCAAGAAATTTTCTGCCTTCCATGAAATTCCATTGTCAGAGCTCAGTCGTCCGATTCCTTAAAATTCCCAAAGTTTTTCACATCCTATCCGATTAATTTTCTGCCTTCCATGAAATTTCAGGGTTGGAGCACAGTCGTCTGATTCTTTCAAATTCCCTAAATTTCCACATCATATCCAAGAAATTTTCTGCCTTCCATGAAATCCTAGGGTCAGAGCTCAGTCATCTGATTCCCTAATTCCACTAAATTTCCAAATCCTATCCCATAAATTTTTTGCCTTCCATGAAATTCCAGAATCATAGCTCAATCGTCTAATTCACTAGCTCCCATAATATTCCACATCCTATCTGAGAAATTGTTTACCTTCCATGAAATTCTAGGGTCAGAGCTTAGTTGTCTGATTCCCTAATTCCCCTATCTGAGAAATTTTCCTCCTTTCATGAAATTCCAGGATCAGAGATGACTCGTCTGATTCCTTAAATATCCCTAAATTTTGCTCCCTTTCTGAGATATTTCCCTCATTCATGATATTTTGTGGTCAGTACTCAAATTCATATTCTCATTTCTAAGAATAGTACCTAAATTCCAGTTTTGATATTTTGAGGTTGGCACTCAAATTCTAATTCTCAATCCTGAGACTGGTACCTAAATTCCAGTTCTGATATTTCAAGGTCGGTACCCAAATTTCAATTCTCATTTCTGAGACTAGTAACTAAATTCTGGTTCTCACCCTTAGATCAGTATCTAAATTCTAATTCCCTTCTTCCGAGGTCGGTACCTCAATTCCGACTCTCCCCTCTGCACTCACATAAACTCGAAGACTCCCATGAAATTGAAAAAAAGTAAAAATTCCATAAATCCTAAATTTCCATAAATTTCCACATATTCCGTAAGGCTCAAAATTAAACTCAAACTCAAAACTAAAATTGAATCTAAATTAAATTCAAATTCATAATCTAATAAAAATCTGAAATTTAAATCAAATTTTGATCCTAATCTAAATTCTAACTTTATATTCAATCGAATCGGACTTCTTCAGAGTTTAGAGGCTTAAAATTCATAGCTCCTTAATGAAGGTATTCCATTACCCTTCCCCAGCGAGCGTTCCAGGACTTGAAGGTTTTCCACCCAGGTAATTCCCACCGAACACTTTCTCATTGAGTCTACATTTTGTCTTTAGTTTTGACTCAGACAGTTGTGTTTGTGTTTTTTGTCTCATCGTTCAGTACCAATATGTGTGATGTACTTGCCAAACACACCACACCTATTAGGGGTCCATTTGTTGACCTCACTTTTGTTGAGGTCTAGTCTTTCTTTAGAATTGCCTAGGGTCTAGCCATAGGACTTTCCCGGTGTCTATCTTAGAGGATTAGCAATGGAACTCTCACCCCATAGAAATCCAAAGCACTTCTTTCCTTCACTTAAAGTTTTCAAATGCTTAAAGTCTAACCTCTAAATTCTTAGGAGGATGAGACAAAGCATTAGGAAGCTCAAGAGAAGTTCCCTACAGGATGGTCAAGCCTTGTGACTTAACCTTGGGTAGTTTGGGTGAGGCTGATGGCAGTCATTTTTGTCGGTTAAAGTAGGAGTCACCATTCTCTATTTCTATCTATTGCCAAGTAACTTATTCTATTTGGATTTATTGTCAGAAATCCTTTTAGAAACTAAGAAACATAGAGAATATAGAAGGAAGGACAATTGAAGATGAAAATAGAGAAAAAAAATGTCATATGGTAAACTTATAGAATAAATCTTCAGAATGTGTGATTACTAAAGATTTTATAAGATAAACCATAAGAAAGTTTTGTTAACCAGAGATTTTAGGTAAAAATACCTATTTTGAGTTCTTTAATCTCCTATAGGAGCAAGTTTCTATAGTTAATTATATCTTAAACAATCAAGATTATTCAAGAAAACTTCTAATCAATGTTAATCACTTGTTTTCTAAAGAGTTTTAAGAATAAGGAGAGAAATGTCAAAGTTTAACCCCAAGAGTACTATTGTTTTTAATGTCAGTCTTATTTATGTTTTGCCATTTATCATTTTCTTGTCATTTTGTTTAATTTTGTAATTTGTTAATTGTTTGGTGGGTGTTCTAAAAGTTTGGGTTTTGTTTAGATTGTCTTATTTTGTCAAAGTTTTGTTTGTCTTTCTTGTCATTTTGTTTTTCATTTTGTTGTCAATTTTTTATGTTATAATTTTGGTTAATTTTTTATGTCATCTTTCCATCTTTATCGTCCTGCAAAATTGAGTTAATACACCCTATAACATGTAAAGACAATCTAAAACAAAACATGTCTTTATCCTACAAAGGAAAAGAGTGTTAGATTTAAAAGAAATAATGTCAATTTTATTTCATAAAATCCTTTTTTTTGGTGGATAAATTTTGGATAATGCGATCAAGATGTCACTGGCCCCATCATCTTAGGGTTATCAGGAGCCTCAGTCTACTTAGTCCGAAAGGCGTTTAAACCAGGACAGAAAGATTTCTGCCAGCAACCAGGACTGTGTCGTCCAAGAAATCTTCGTAGATCAAGAACACTGGGGTTCAAGTTGCATTCGATGAACTTTGTTCATTAAGATTTCTTTTAAATCTTATTGCCTTTTTGGGTTTCAGTTTGGAAAATTTTAGGTTGTTTACATTTTAGTAACCAATTTTAAATTTTTCATGAGTTGTTTTTATATGTTGGTCTTGATTTCATTATTTAAGCCTAATGTTATTTAGACTTAAAGAAAGGAGTTTTGTGTCTATTGAATTTAGATTCAGATATGTCTTTTGAATCAAAATGTTTTAGAAATAAACACGGGGTTTTGGATTCCATATCATTTGGTTCAACTTCAATTTCAAATCCAAATGTCTTTTTGAATCTAAGAATATTAAATCTAAATCTTATATATAATAGATATACAAATTTAGATTCACTATTTTTTGAATCTAAAGATTTTAGATTGATTCTAATTAAACTCAGAATTTAGATTCAGTGTCATCTAAAGATTTAGATTCGATGTTTTGATCAGATTTAAAACTTTAGGTTTTAAATGTTTTTATGTCTAATGTGGGTAGGACTTAAACTTAATTTGATTTGATTTCTAGTTTAGTTTGGTTTGTTTGAGTTTAAGAAGTTTAATTACATCTAAATTGGATTAGACTTAAAGTTTAAGTTCATGGTCAGTTAAGCTGAATCAGTTTATTGTAGGTTAAACTTAAAGTATTTATTTGATTTGAGTTTGAACTGAATGTCAATTGAACCCAAATTTGAGTTAGATTCTAAGTTCAGGTTGAGTTTAAGTTTAGTTTGAGTTGAACTTAAGATCTATGTTGAGTTAGGTTCATTTTGGGTTGAACCTAAGGTTTATGTTGAGTTAGGTTCAGTTTAGGTTGAACCTAAAGTTTAAGTTGAGTTAGGTTCAATTTGGGTTGGACCTAAAGTTTAGGTTAAGTTAGGTTCAATTTGGGTTTGAACTTAAATTAGGTTTTATTGTTGGTTTAAGTTAGGTTAAACCTAAGGTTTAGGTTTAGACTTAAGTTTAATATGGGTTGAACTTAAGTTGTGTTTAACTTATGTTTAAGTTAGGTTAAACCTAAGGCTTAGGTTTCGACTTAAGTTCAATATGTGTTAAACTTAAGTTAGGTTTGATTCAGGTTTGAGTTAGGTTGAATCTAAGGCTTAGGTTTAGACTTTTCAATATGGGTTGAACTTAAGTAAAGTTTGACTTTAGAGTTAACTTAGGTTAAACCTAAGGTTTAGGTTTAGACTTAAGTTAAATATGGGTTGAACATAAGTTAGGTTTGACATTATGTTTAAGTTTGGTTAAACCTAAGGTTTAGGTTTAGACTTAAGTTCAATGTGGGTAGAACTTAAGTTAAGTTTAACTTAGGTTTAAGTTAGATTAAACCTAAGGCTTAAGTTTCTACTTAAGTTCAATATGGCTTGAACTTAAGTTAGGTTTGACTTTAGGTTTAAGTTAGGTTAAACCTAAGGTTTTGGTTTGGACTTTTGTTCAATATAGTTTGAACTTAAGTTAGGTTTGACTCAGGTTTAAGTTAGGTTGAACCTAAGGCTTAGGTTTAGACTTAAGTTTAATATGGGTTGAACTTAAGTTAAGTTTGACTTTAGGTTTAACTTAAGTTAAACCTAAGGTTTAGGTTTAGACTTAAGTTTAATATGAGTTGAACTTAAGTTAGGTTTAACTTTTGGTTTAAGTTATGTTAAACCTAAGGTTTAGGTTTGGACTTAAGTTAAATATGGGTTGAACTTAAGTTAGGTTTGACTTTAGGCTTAAAACCTAAGGTTTAAGTTTATACTTAAGTTCAATATGTGTTGAACTTAAGTTGAGTTTGACTTTAGGTTTAACTTAAGTTAAACCTAAGGTTTAGGTTTAGACTTAAGTTCAATATGGGCTGAACTTAAGTTGAGTTTGACTTTAGGTTTATGTTTAGTTAAATCTGAGGTTTAGGTTTGGACTTAAGTTCAATATGGGTTAAACTTAAGTTAGATTTGACTTTAGGTTTAAGTTAAGTTGAACATAAGTTTAATAAGCAAGAGTTAACTATAACTTAGATGTGATTGAATCTTAGTTAGTTAAGGTTTAGTGATTTAATTAGGTCTAATGGAGTAGACCTAATCAGTGTTTAGGCATAATTAAGCCTTAGTTAATTAATGTTTAATGATTTAATTAGGTGTGATGGGTTAGACCTAATTAAGATATATGTATGATCAAACCTTAGTTAGGTAAGGTTTAATAGTTTAATTAGGTCTAATGGGTTAGAACTAATTATGGTTTAATTTATCTTAAACCTAATGTTGTTATGGTTTAAGGTATATAATTAGGTCTAATTAGGGGTTGGACCTAATTAGGGTTTAATTTGTCTTAAACCTAATGTAATTAATGTTTTAGTTTGTTTAATTAGGTCTAATTAGTTGTTGGACCTAATTAGGGTCTAATTTTTCTTAAACATAATGTAATTAAGGTTTAAGGTATTTAATTAGGTCTAATTAGGTGTTGGACCTAATTAGGGTCTAATTTGTCTTAAACCTAATGTAATTAAGGTTTAAGGTGTTTAACTAAGTCTAATTAGGGGTTAGACCTAATTAGGGTTTAATTTGTCTTAAAATTATTGTAATTAAGGTTTAAGGTGTTTAATTAGGTGTAATTAGGAATTAGACCTAATTAGGGTTTAATTTGTCTTAAAATTAATGTAATTAAGTTTTAAGGTGTTTAATTAGGTCTAATTAAGGTTAGACCTAATTGGGGTATAATTTGCCTTAAACATAATTTAATTATATTTTAACATATTTAATTAGGTCTAATTAGGGGTTACACCTAATTAGTGTTTAATTTGTCTTAAACCTAATGTAATAAGGTTTAAGGTGTTTAATTAGGTCTAATTAGGGGTTAGAACTAAGTAGGGTTTAATTTGTCTTAAACCTAATTTAATTATGGTTTAAAGTGTTTAATTAGGTCTAATTTGGGGTTAGGCCTCATAAGGGTTTAATTTGTTGTAAACTTAATGTAATTAAGGTTTAAGGTGTTTACTTAGGTTAGATCTAATTAGGTTTTGTCTTGAGTCTATGTTGGGTTAAACTCAATTTTGACTTAGTCTATTGTAGAATAGGCTAAGTAAGAGGAGGAGGGAATTTTTAGGGTTTATAATATTAATTTATAATTAATAAATTTTCATCATATTGTAAAATGTCATTTTAAATTGTCTAATTGCTTGAGAATTGTTGCTTTAAGGTTATTATATATCACCTTAAATTTTCTAACCATTTTCCAATTTTATTTTTCAAAATTTTCATTTTTATAATTATTGTTAAAAATAATTACAAAATGTCTTGAAAATTAGAAATTCATGTCTTAAAGGATTTTCCTAGCCTAGGAAATATCGCGAGAATGTTTTTAAGGGCCTAGGGATTAATCCCAAAATTTTCACATTTCTCTTATTTATAAATAATTTTTGAATAATTAAAATACTCCAAAGAGTATTGAATTAATTAAAAATCAAATATAAATCAAAAATTAAAAATTTTCAATTCCACATTATTGTCCTCTCTGTCCTAAGTTCAAGGGTATTTTTTCTTATTTTTAGGATTTTTCTATGTCAAGTTATGTGATTTTGATTGTTTTAAGGTTTCCCTGGTTTTATTAAACCACTAATCTAATCAACAATATGGGATGGGGCCGCGTGGCCTCGTATTAATCGAAACATTCTTGATCCGATGCGAAGCCCCAAACAACGGATCGAGATGGAATGAATTTGAGCCGTCACGAAAACGGATGGTCTTCGTTCATCGTCTTCATCCTAGCTCATCCCGTGTACCTTTTATGTTCTAGACACAAAATCTTGCTTAATTCTTGTGGAATCGAGTGATTTTATTTTCTAGAGCTTCATCTCAAGGAGACGAAGATATCCATATGGATTTGTATGGGTTTTTAATAGGTTCATTTCACAAAGTGTCAAAATCCAATGCCATTTTGCTAGCTCAATCATACCTTGGCCACAGTCGATGCAGGATCAAATTGAACAGCTCTAAAGCTTCGCCTCGACCTTAGAAAGCTTTCCCCCAAGTTAATTTGCATTGAAATGAGGTTTATATATGACTTTGTTCTCAAGTTCTTTCGGCTTGAGAGGCGATGATTGAAAAGTGTGTTAGAGCCTATGAGGATGACCAATTATGATTGGGCTCGTCTTCGTAGGGTCCTAGGAAGCTTCAAGGATGGTTAATTTGAAGTTTTGGATAACTTCATTTCAAACTCTATTTTTGCCCTATTTTGGGGTTTTCGAGTTGCTCAAATTGAGGTTATTTAGTATGTTTTATGGCTTGATTTCATGTGGGATTAATTGCTTAGGTCCTAGGGAGTATTTTTGGTGTTGGGAGTTTTGATAATTAGACAATGTCTAAGGTTTTCCAATTTCCTCTCTTCTCTTAGGTCTTCTCGGGTTAGTTCTATTTATAGCCTATGGAGAGGCCTTGGCTGAGCTTAGATAAGCTTTAAATTTCTTGGGAATAAGGCCAACAGTCTCATGATGGCATGGATATAAGTATTCAAGTCGGTGGCAGCAAAGGTTGAACTTCCTAAGGTTACTTCATGTTAAACTTAACTATGGTGGAGGTTTGGTCTCATAACTTGGCCTCCCTCTATTGGAAGGTTTGCGAGATGGATAAGCCTATCTAAGTATGCTTTGAATCAACCTCCCCCATGTAAACTTATTGATTTATTCCATAGGTTCAAAGGGGAATGTTACATAAGTCCTTGCTTTCCTTACTTCCATGGCATGTCATGATGACATCTCTAGGAATTTGCCTCAGGTTTATTTGGTGGGAGATGAGGTATATGGTGACTCCAAAGTGAGCTAGTTAATATCCTTCCACATAAGCTTACATGTCATCCATGGTTTTATAAAAGAATGACACATAATTTCCATTTCTCATTATTTTCAAAATTTGGTAATAATGAGTTCATTCCATGATGTAGGGATGACTTAAGCCAAAGTTTTCTCCATTGGATGGCTTGTGAGGTGAGTGATGACTCACCCATGTCATCTCTTAAGCCTTTATTGTAGGAATGACACCTCCTTCATCCTTTATGATTATGTCATAATGGTATTGTTAACCATGGTTAAATGATGTGTCATGGGTGTTTTAATGTGTAACATATAGGTAAAGTGTCTCATAGGTCATGTATAACCCATATGAGGTCATCCATGATGTCATTATTGGGCTTAGAAATTTAAAGTCATTTATTGTGTCACAAATGGTGTCATATGTCCAAATTTTATTTTTATGGCTTTTTAGTTATGATTTCATTTTTAATTAATTATGTAATTAATCAAAAATATTGGAAATTATATTATTAGCCAATAAATTAATCAAAATAATTTTAGAATTAATTAATTGATTAATTTCATTACTATTTATGCTGACTAGGGTTAACCATGGTTGACTCAGGTTGACTCAAATTGACCCATTTTAGCCCAAAGGTGACTAATGTAACTTTTCTAACCTTTTCATGGTTTAGCTTAGTCCCAATGTCCAAGGGTTTTAAATTTTTGGGTGGGTTTGGTCATAATGAAAATTTTTAGGGTTTCTGTCAAGCTAAAAGTTAATGTATTGACTTTTAAGTTTTGCTTTGGTCTCTTTGATCAATGTCAAGTTGATTAGGTCATTGTCTGACTTATGATGTTAATGTGGTAGTCTTTTAGGTCTTGGATTGGCCAGTTTGACCAATTTTTGTCTTTTTAAGCCAGGGATTGACTAACTATATCAATGTGATGGTCTTTAGGTCATGTGTGGACAAATTTGATCAAATTTGTCCTATTTTTGTCAAAGGTTGACTAATGAGATCAATGTGATGGTAAAAGAGTCATGAATTGATGACTTTGGCCAATTTGGATTTTTTTAGTCAAAAGTTGACCATTTAGGTCAGCAGGGTGGTCATTGGATCAAGGACTGACTAGTTTGACCAAAGTTGACTTTTTGGGTCAAAGGTTGACCTGTTGGGTCGATGTGGTGATTATTGGGTCAAGAATTGACCAATTTAACCAAAATTCACTTTTTGGGTCAAAGGTTGACCTCGTGGATTAGTAGGGTTGGTCATTAGGTTAAGAATTGACCAGTTTGACCAAAGTTGACTTTTTGGGTCAATGGTTGACCTGTTGGGTCAATATGATTGGTCATTGGGTCAAGGATTGACCAATTTGACCAAAGTTGGCTTTTTTGGTCAAAGGTTGACATGTTGGGTCAGTAGGGTTAGTCATTGCGTCAAGGATTGACCAATTTCACCAAAGTTGACTTTTTGGGTCAAAGGTTGACCTGTTTGGTCCTCAGTTGATCAAATAAGGGTTTTTTGCTGCTAATTTGATTATTTAAAAATTTAAATAAATATGTGTTAAAAAAGGCTTCATTAGGGTCTTACCCTAGACATTAGGGTTTAGTGACCATCATTGAGATTTAGAGAGGCAATATTGGTAGACTTCCTGTCTCAACATGGTTTAGAAATAATCCTCACAAAAGTGAGGTCAACAAAGTGGCCCCCAATATGTGTGGAATACTGCACAAGTATGCCTCACATATTGGTGTGCAGTATTCCACACATATTGGTGTTGACCGAAACGATCTGGATGTCATAATATCCATTGTTAGCTTATCAGAAAAAGGTCTTATAATAATTGAGAAAGATGATGGGTATCATACCATTTCTAGAAAATGTCAAATGTCTGTATGTCAGTTTTGAGAAGGACTGCTATGTGACTTATATCCTTTCTCAAAGAAAGAGTTAGAGGAATGTGATCTTTTTGTGTTATGAAAGGTGTTATATAAAATGACTGGATAGATAGTGAGTGCCATACCATCTCTCGAAAATGTCAGATGTTGATATGTAAATTTTGAGGAGGAATGCCATGCGACCTATATCCTTTCTCAAAGAAAGAGCTAAAGGAATACCATGTTTTCGTGTTAGAAAGGGTCTTATATCCAATAGCTTGGAGAGAGTAGATGCCATACCATCTCTCAGAAATGTCAGATGTCGATATGTTAATTTTGAGAAGGAATGTTATGCGACTTATATCCTTTCTCAAAGAAAGAGCTAAAGGAATGTCATGTTTCCATGTCAGGAAGGGTCTTATATCCAATAGTTGAAAGTTATGTGTGAAAACCATATAAAGAAAAGCATATCTGTTGGGGATTTGACTTTTACAGGTAAAAAGATAAATCTCATGTTAATTATCACAAGTTGTTTATCATGTCATTTTTATTTAAAATATTCATTTTGACATTTTTTGTCGTGATGACATATTATTGTCAACTGAGGAATATCTTACAAGATTTTATTTCACTCGCAAAGATAATGTACATAGATGGTGGAAGTCAATGGTACATCATATACAACACACACTGCAAACTGTCTATATAATATCATGCCTAAAGCTGTCAAGTCATTCTTCTGTTATCCACATAATCCTGGATACTGCTAGACCTACCACAAATATTTAACACTCCAAGATGTTTTCTGTCGACTATATCTTAGGTGTTTGACATTCATAGGGTCATGGCAGTTCCATGGGTTGTAGTCCTTCCAATTCTGGCATAGGTCGATATCCATCAGGACGCTTTTTAGGATGCATCCTCCTTAATGTTATTGAAATGTGTTGTCGGCTTATACTTGGTATGAAATGTTTTGAAACATCAGCTCCATTACCTTGCAAGATCATAACTGATCCTCATGGTTCGAGAATATGGTAAGATCCCCGAAATTGTCCAGGTCCCACAATTTGTATCTCTCTTACAAACAGAATAGAACATTTGTTCATGAGCGATAAAGTACTAAAGGGTCTTTCAAAGTTATGACTATCAATATGAGGTGGTATGCAATCTCCTTCCTCCTATGTATTTATAATATAACTATTTGGAACACAATCAGTAGGCATTATGTTCCATGTCATCAGTCGTCTGATAATTTGGATAATCATTGTGGGTAGCGGATCTACTTGTTCATGTTGTAAGATCCCTGGGGGTTGCCATCCTTGTCCACAACATAATTATAATAAAATCCATATTGGATTGTCATACGACCCTTTCCACGTATCCATCTAATAGATTCAGAGTATGTCCTCCTTCTTAGGCGCCCAGCTCGCCCGAGATCACGTGCTTCCATTACATGTTTGATAATGGCGCCTTGTTCTACTTCATGGAAAACCCCGATAGACAACTGAATGCCTTCTAATATATTAATAGTTCGATTGTTAATATATTTAAATTGTTCAAATGATTGTCGTTTAACAGCTGGAATACTTCTCACTTCTTCTCTAGAAGCAATTCGTTTACAAGTTGACGTCTTTGCTGCTGTGAGATCAAATACTGGTATGTAAGGAGTAGGAGTGAATGCCGTTCTCTCAATTCTCTCCTCTTCTTGATCCACCATTTCCTCTCCTAATACATAATATGTCTCTTTAGGAATATCTCATGGATTGGGAACTCAAACTTATTGTCTTCCTCCATAGATTTTATATTTTGTTTTTCTTTTTCTTCAAGTCTTTTGAGTCATTTGTTTCAATTTCTTCTTTGTGCTCTAGTCAATCCAGAGGTTAATTTCTTCACTCCGCTAACAGATGCCTTTCCAGTTTCATGAGATGTAGATACTACTACTGATTTTAGTTTTCCATTGTTAATTTTCAGTTTTTGTTTTGTCAAAATGACTTTTTCTGTCTCGATGTTTTGTTGACAAAGCTTGAACTCTAACATAGATGGTTTTCCTTTTGCTTCTTCTTGATTAAATAATAGAGGTCCATTGTAAAGTAATTCAACTTAAGAAAAGTCAAAGTCAAAGGGGATTCTAGATCCTCTTTCAATACATCGTCGGTCCAGCGCCATACAAACACCGCTTTGAAATGTCAAAATAAGTCTGTTGTTAGACATTTCCCTGAAAGCAACAGGATAATGTAACATATTAGACTTAATTTTAATTCAAAAATATCATTTAATTGTTGTTATCATTTTATTATGTCTAGGAATCATTCTTATAAGCATTTACTTAATAGGTAAAATAGATATCATAAAACACAAAGATCAAAATTTGTATCGCAATGATAATTTGAAATATTTATTATTTTCCGAGTTTATAAACAAGTCATCATTTTTAATGTTGCATAATATTTTTTCAAGAAACACCCGTTGATTAGGGGCAATATTCTTTCTCCTTGACAACCTACCAATTGGTAAGATCCTCTGGAATATGTCTTTTCAATTACATATGAGCCCTCCCATATTGGTTCAAACTTTCCGCCTATTTTTCGATGAGCGATTATAGGTCTTCGGAGAACTAAAACTAATTCACCAATTTGAAAGGTTCTAAGATGAACCAATTTGTCATGGGCCCGTATCATTTTTGCTTGATACAGTTCAAAATTTTACTGAGCTTGTAGATGTTTGCCTTCTAAACTCTTATGTTCTTCAATCGTAATTTAGCATTTTCATCATCAGTTATTTTGTTTCCTACTGCAACTCTAAGAGAAGTAATTTGAACTTCAAGTGGTTAAATAGCCTCAGAACCATAGACCAAAGCAAACGATGTTGACCGTGTTGGTGTTTTTTATGTAGTCCTATTGGCTCATAGAGCTTCTAGTAATTATTCATGCCACTGTCTTAGACTATTAATTAATGTCTTTTTTCAAAATTTGTACCAATAGTTTGTTGAATGCTTCAGCTAAACCATTGGCTTTAATATAATAAATTGTGGAATACCTCCAGTCTATCCCATGTCTTTGAATAAAATTATTAATTTTTATATTTTTAAAGGCCAGTCCATTATCTGATATGAACCTTAGAGGAATTCAAATTTATAGATAGTATGAGCTTTAAAGAATTGGAGAACTTGTCCTGCCCTAACTTCTCTGAGTGGTATTGCTTCTGCCCATTTGGAGAAGTAATCAGTGGCTACTAGAATTATTGATGACCTTTAGACGACGGAGGATTGATAGGGCCCACTATATCGTGCCCCGACATTCAAATGGCCACGATGCAATATTTAGATGTATACATTTGGCAGTTGGTGTAAGACCACTCAATGAATTTGACATAGATGACATTTCTTTGTGACCTCAAGACAATCAGTCATCATTGTTGGCCAATAATATCTCATTCTTTTTATTTTCATTTTCATTTTGGGCCTAAATTTATGTGCACCACATAGACCTGAATGAACTTCTTTTAAAATCTCTTGAGCTTCATCTTGGTTTAGGGATCTTAACCACATTTGGTCAAAAGATCATTTGTAAAAAATATCATTCACTAGAGCATATGATAATGCTCTCTGTCTAATTTGAGTTACGATAGAAGTGTTTTCAAAAAACCATCCAGTTTGCCAATATTGAATAATTGGTTATTGCCGATCAACTTTTTCTTCATCAATTATTGTCATTATTGTGTCTTCACCAATTTTATGCAGATTATCCATGTCAATTTAGGAAAGAACTTGTTGTCCTTCTGTAGAAATTAATATGTCGTCTTCTTCTAGACAAGAGAATTCTTTTGCAAGTTTTGCCAAAGCATCTGCTAAAGAATTGTCTCATCTAGGGATTAAGAAGAACGTTACATCAGAAATTTGCTGAAGTAGTTTTAGAGTGTAACGAGAATATTATTCCAATTGAGGTTTTAAAGTCTTGTATTTGCCTGCAATTTGATTAATAATCTGCTCAAAGTCTCCATAACTATTGATTTTTTATTTCCATTAGTATTTTCAATTCTAGACGGTTATGAGCGCTTCATATTTGACTTCATTATTCGTACACGGTTCAATTAAATGATTGGAAAATGGCATCAATGCTTTGTCTGGAGTAGTGAAAATTAATCCTACTCTGGTATAATTATCTGTTTGTCTTTGTCTTTTCGAGCAGATGATGCTCCATCAAAGTACAATTCCCATCGTTGCATGCTTGAACTTTTTATTCTAATATTTGTACAATAGGTAAATCATCATTGAGAGGTTATCCAGTTGAAATTGGGTGTGCTGCAAATAAATCTGCCAAGATTTATCCTTAGACAGCAAGTAATGATACAAATATTATGTTAAACTGGAGCAGTATCATTGCCCATCTTGCTAATCTTCCAGAGAGTATCGATCGTATCATTAGATATTGTAATGGGTTAACTCTTTAAATAAGAGTTACTTTATGAGAAAGCATATAGTGCCTTAGCTTTCAAACTGCAAAAATCAAAGCTAAGCAATGCTTCTCAATTGCTGGATATTTTATTTCTGTTGGAACCAAACAGTGGCTCAAATATTATAATGCATTTTCTTTTCCCTCTTTGTTTACTTGTGCTAGTAATGCTCCAAGAGAATTGTCCAATGTTGTCGTGTAAAGGATTAGAGGTTTTCCTAACATGGAGGCTGTTAAGACGGGAGGTGTTGTCAAGTATTGTTTGATATTTTCAAAGGTGTGTTGGCATTTCTCATCCCACACAAATTTGGTATCTTTATAGTTAGGGCAGTGAGAGGCTGACACCTACCTGACAGATTGGAAATAAAATGTCGTATATACGATATTTTTCCTTGAAATGATCTCAATTGAGTTAGATTTTTAGGATGAGGCATATTTAGGATAGCTTCAATTTTGAGGGGATCAAGTACTATCCCACGATGTTGAACTACAAATCCTAAAAATTTCCTTGAAGTAACACTGAAAGCACACTTTAAGGGATTCATTTTAAGATTATAGTGTCATAATCGTTCGAAGACAATTCTCAAATCGTACAAATGATTATCTTTTTGTTTACTATTGACAACTAAATCGTCCACATAACATTTGACTTAATTGTGTATTATTTCATCAAAAATTCGTTTCATGGTTCTTTGATAGGTTGTAGTAGCATTATTCAATCCAAATGGCATAACTTTGTAACAATATATCCTTATGGGTGTCTTGAAGGTTGTGTTTGATTCATCTTCTGGAAACAACTTTATCTGATCATATCCTGATGATCCATCCATAAAGGAAAATATTACATGTGTAGATGCTATGTCAACCATTAATTATGGGGTTGGTAAAGGAAATTCATCTTTTGGACAAGCTTTAATTAGATCTCTAATGTCTACACATACGTTGATTTGTCCATTTTTCTTTTTAATTGGAACTATATTGGCCAGCCATGTCGGGTAATTTTCTTCTCGTATGAAACTAGCTTCAATTATTTTCTTAACTTCAGCAATGACTTGTTGTTCTATTTTGACACGCATTCTTCTCAAAGCTTGTTTAACTGAGATTGCAATTAGATTTATCCCAAGTTTGTGAACTGCGACTTCTGGAGCTAACCCAGGCATTTCATTATGTTAAGATATGAACTGATGAAAGTTGGTTTCAGATTTTCATCAGTTCATAAATTTATTTCTTTAATTCATCAACTTTTAATTTAATTTCCTCTTCCAATTCTGGAGGAGCATCTTCGATTGGAAGATCAGATGTTAGTTCAAAGTTATGTACTTCAGTGATGACTAGGAAAAAATTCATATCATCTCGAGGTTTGAGAGTACCAAACTCAATAACCACTTTAGAGTTAGGATTTATTCTATTATTATCCCACATTTTTTCAATGAAATGTGGTTGTTTTAAAGACCATTGTTTGAGCATTAAACTATTTTGAATAATTATTTGTGCCCAAGGAGAATACAACTCAAAAGGAATTTTCATTGATTTTGGAAGAGATTCATCTTATAATTTTACATCAGTTTCAGTACTAGAAGAAGTAAATCTAAGTCCAAACCTAATTGGATTTTTATCATCACCATATACTTCTTTGACCACTAAATTCTTAATCTTAGCAGTAGAGATTGGAGTTAGAGTCATAGAGTGTATATAATGATTAATTTTCTAATACATAAACTCAAATTATTTTTCTTTTTCTTCTTCTTCTTCTTCAAGGGGTATTTTGAATTGAGGCTCTTTTAGAACCATCGATGTATATCTTCTTCAGAGTCCAAGTGAATTTTGAACTTCAATGGTTTCTTCATTGTGACAGTTGGGTTTTCTTTCCCTCGTCCTCGTCCCCAGCCTCGGCCTCGGGTACGAGTTTAATGAGAATCACCACCCTTCTCCTTTGTTGAAGAATAACCTTTTTCATTTATTTTCTCTTCTTTTTATTTTCTTTTATATCCACTATTGTCTCTCTGGAGAATATTGTTTTCTTTATAGGAGCATAATATGTCGCATCTTCATGTATACCAATTTTATGAATTGAAAATGGTTGCATATCTCCTATAATACAACATTCTTGTCCTTTTGTAAATATTTTATACATTTATGCAGTGAAGAGGGAACCATTTTATGCTCATGAAACCATGGTCTGCCAAGTAAAGCATTAAAAGAGGTACAAAGTCGATAATATGAAATTTTGCCACTGTCACCAAGTCATCTATCTTTACGAGCAATGTTATTGATCCTAGAGCTCCTTCTCCTTGTTGATTAAATCCTCATCACATCATTGCATCTCTTGATAGTTGGGATGCATCAATATCAAAATATGCAAGAGTTATTAAATTCATTATGTTAATCGAGGCACCTGGAGCGATAAGCACCCTTGAAAGTATCATGTCATTTATGTTCACTGTGATGTACAGTGGACGAATATGCTCAGTCGTTCCAAGTAACAAGTCATTTTCCGAGAAGATAATCTTTATCGATTCTTTTAATAGAAAAGCTTCATTTTGAGTGATTCTAGCAAGTTAAACTAAGCAAATGTCTAGATCTAAAAGAGCTTTTATTAATGACTCTCTCATTTCTTTGGAGAGTATAAGAGCGTCATAAATACTTAATTTTTCTGGTAACTTTCTCAAGTGAGCAAATACATTATAGTCCACCTTGTTGTGAAGATCATCCTTATTTATTTCAGGGAGTTATGGATGTATTAGAGGAACAATCTTTTCCAATGTAACTATTTATTTTTCCTTCTCTTTGGGAGCTATTCTGGGAGGTAGAACTTTTTCACTTCGCAAATTAGTTTCGACTATTTCTTCAAGTTTATTATCTAACTCCTTTGTCTCTGAGTCTGATGATTCCAATTCTATGGAAATTGGGGTCCCTTGTAGTTGGAGTGTGATAGTATCACTTCCATCTTTGTCGTTGTCCAAATTATCATTAATGTTACTGTTGTTTTGGTTGTGATTAGACTGATCGACATCATGTACGATTTGAGTATTATCTACAGAATCAAATTTTGAATGATAATTTTCAGAAGTATCACCTAAAATAAATAAAATGTAAGCATAACTGGAAGTATTACTATTCACAGTAGTGGTAAAAAGAAAGTCATACAAGGTTATCAGTTCAAGGGGTTTCTTCCCTTTATCCAATATAACTATCTTAGTAGAAGATAGAGGAACATCAGAGCTAGAAGATACAAAAGGTACAGTAGTCCCTACATCTAGAAGACCTCTAATCCTTTTGGTTCTTTATTTTTTTTTCTTTCCTTTCTTGGAAAATTTTATAACTTGAAAGTCTGTAAGGATCTCCTCAGATGATTTACCTTGAATAGTGTTGTCTTTGTTCTTATTGTCGTAATTAAGCTTATCAACTGAAATCATATTGACTGAACCTTTTTCAGGCACTTTCAGATATTCTTTTAGGATTGCTATATTTCCTTTTTTAAGGTTACACTCTAACCAGTCTTTGAAGACAAAACATTCTTCAATTTTGTGTCCAAGCATTCTGTGGTAAGAACAATTATTGGAATTGTCCTTCATGTCAAATTCTGCTGGCCTTTTAGCCTCAGGTAGCTTAAATTCTAGTATTTTCTGTAGGCTACAGAATATTTTGCTGACAGTCACTGTCTTAAATGGGTATTCTTTATTCATTATTTCAGCTATCATTCTCTTGTCTGTCGATACTGGAATTGGTTGTTGAAGTTGTAATTGAGAAGAAGTTTGTGGTGATGATTTGTTCTGTCGTTGTTTCTTTTGTTTAGGTTGAACTTGCATATTTTGTTTACCATTTTCTACAACATTTCCCAGCTTCTTTTCAAATGTTTTGATAGACTTTGTCTTTTCAGTCTTTTCCATTACACTCATCTGTTTAGCTTCTTCTTAAAGATTGGCAGCTTTACTGAGTAATTTTTTGAATGTTTTATTGTGAATCCCTTGAGCATAAATGTATAGGACCATTGATATTTTTATGCAAGATTACATCAGCGTGTTGTTCCTGGAGTTGTGGTTCACATTTCATGTTGAGATTTCTCCAGCACAAAATGTAATCCACTAAACTCTCTTCTGGCTTTTGTTTTTCTACCACCAAATCACCAACTGTAGTATGATGTTGTGCTCCAGCAAACCGTTGAATGAAAAGACTTTCAAGTTCTACGAAAGTCTTAACAGACCCATTAGGAAGTTCTGTATACCAGTCAAAGGCAACTCCTGTGAGACTGTTAACAAATTGACGGAATATAAGAGCATCACTTCCTCCCACATTACAACATCTTGCTCTGAAGTGTGCAAGATACTAATGAGGATTACCGGTCCCGTCAAGAATTTTGAATAGAGGAGGAACTAAACCTTTAGGGTACTGAACAGAATCAAATTCCTCTGGATAGGGTTAACCCTTTAGAATTAATGATCCAGTTTTTACTTGAGCCATTGTTTCTTTTATTTTTTGTTTTACCAATTGTGTAATTTATTTTTTTGGAATTCCACTGTAGGGAGAATCCTTTTTCTTTTGATTGCTTTATTCAATTTCTATTAGCTCTCTTTTTTCCTCCAAAATGTGTATTGCCTCCGGCGTGAAAATTTCAATTGTAGGTAATGGATTTGTTGGTGAGTTTTGTAAAGCTAACATTAGTTCTTCCATTTTTTTCTCAAATAGGTTGATTTGTTCATCTCGTTGTCGAATAACAGATTGTAATTCTTTCGTCGTGTCTTCTTCATTTAGTTCTCCTGCTAAAGAGATAGATCGTGTCTCAACCATATTTATTTCAGCGACCACCTCATTTGAATTATTTAAAGAATCATTTTTCCTCCATATTAAAAATTGATTAATGTCATTTTTTAACTTTTCCAATCTTTCTTCAAATGATTTTATAGGATGTCCTTCACAAGTTTGGTCCCGAGAACTGTCTGTAAGGGTACTCAGGGTATCCAGGATTCCTTTTGATGACTCTCGTCTCCATACATTATTTTTTAGTATAAGATAAGATAACATGGGAAGTGTATTATCATTTTGTGAATAAGAAGAGTCTCCTCATTGTAATATTTGGACCAAAGCATTCATTTTAGCAGATGTGTCTTTTGCTTCTAATATTAATTTTTTATGCTTAGTTCTATATTTTGTAACAATCACATCTTTTATTCTTGGTCCCAGATGAAATTTCACTGGTACCTGAGTACACTTACTATCTAATGGCAATTGCTCATCCTTTTTTAAGTAATTAGAATCTTCAATCGAAAGAATCCTTCTTTTCATTGTTGTAGAGACCGCACATCCAATTTTATCTAATAGTTGAGAAATTGAACACCTATCTTTCCATGCTAATCTTTTAAACACAAAGTATACGGCATGAATTGATGAAGAATTTGTAGGTTGAAATGCATTGTCTTCATATTCAAGAAGTATTAGAACATGTCAGTTTTCTTTTGAAAAGGAAGGGTTCCCGAAAACACTTTATTTGAATTCAGATGTTTCAAAATTATCATTTTCATTCCACTTTTTCTTTATTTTAAGAGAATGAGCTTTATATTAATGTTGGGAACGAATTCTTGGAATATTCTTGGAACAAGATCCAACTTTATATATGGATGGAGGTGGAATGCCATTTTCTTCCTCATCATTGATTTTCTTTACTTTTCTGTCAACTTGTCTTTCAATTTCTTCAAAAGTATATTGTTCTTCAGTCATGTATTGAGGTAAGTCCTCTGTGAAATTAAGAAAATTTTCATAAGGTTGCCAATTGAATTCTTCGAATGACTATATATCAGTTTGATATGGATTTTCTATTGCAAACTCAGCTTCATTAAATAATGCAAAATCATTCTGATAAATGCAAACATCTTCCTCAATTGGCTTATTGAAAACTTGATAATAAGAAAAGACTGAATCTGAGGATTCCATTGTCAGTTTTTTAAAAATTCAAGAGTAAAATGTCATCGACGTATTTATAAACCGGGAATTTATTTTATATTATTGTTATGAAATGTTAAGAATAACTCTATAAGAGTTAGATTTCGAGAAGATGTGATCCTATTTTTTAAAGGATTAAACATCTTTTAAGAACAAGTGTTTTAACAAAGGGTAAGAAGAAAAAACTCCCCAGTGGAGTCGCTAAAATCTCTTGATGGCGGTCAATTTTATCGGTTGAGGTAGGAGTCGCCACTCTCTATTTCTATCTATTGCCCTGATTCTTAAGTAACTTATTTTATTTGGATTTATTGTCTTAAATCCTTTTAGAAACCAACAAACTTAGAGAATGTAGAAGGAATGGCAAATGATGATAAACATAGAGAAAGTAAAATGTCATATGGTAAGTGACCAGAGAAAAATGTATTAAGAAATTCGTACCAAAATGATATTAACTTTTGATGAAATTGCGCTTTAAAGAAAGGTATTTTCTATGTTTTATTGCATGTATGAAGATTTATAGGAAATGGAGCAAAAAAATGGAAAGAGGACCGAATCTGGAACGAAAAAGACTAAAAGAGATGAAAATTAAACTAGCCCATCGACGGCGAGGAATAGGCCGCCGACAGTGTGTTTTTCCCGAGAGCATTTGAATATATTATAAAGAAGCCCACCGACGGCGAGATCGATCCTGCCGACAGCGAGCCTGAGCAGTTAGGCTACGTTGTAGAAGCCCGCTGACGGCGAGATAGAACCCGCCGACGGCGAGAAGGTCGGTTCAAGCAAAGATACATTGAATCTGGACGCTTTTTGAAGAGGTGCTTAAGCAACCATTGGAAATCTTTCTTCCTCTTTAAATAGTATCGATTTTAGGCCAAAGGTATGTCTTTTTGGTGTCTGTAAAGTGTCTTCGTTGTGTCCTTGGTGTGTCATTAAGTAGTGTATTTAGTGTGTGAGTATATTCTAGATAGCATATTAGTGAGTTTAATTGAATGTGTTGTTCAAGAAGGAAAAGTCATAGGAACTTCAAGGAGTGTGCTTGGGGAGAAAATTCGAGATAAGTTTGTTTATTGTTTTATAACTTTAATTTTATATGAAATCCAAGATTTGTGTTATTCTTCCTATGCATTCTGAGTAGTCTTTTCTGTCCTTCTCCTAGTTTTTGAGATTTTGTGAAATGGAAAATTGAATTAGTTGTGCCTAAAATATTAAATAAAAATTGTGATAATCTTTTACTTAGATCTTAATTTACTTCAATTTGGCCAATTGAAATATTAAAATATGTTGATTTTAAAAATAAAGTAAAGATTATATCCAAAATTCAGGGAAAGCAAAGGCCTTGAAAAGAGGGTGCAAATAAATAGGGAAATATTATTATCTGGTGTAGAAATGGATATTTTAGAGTGACAGACTAAATTCTTCTATTCGGTCCTATCGTTTGGGTGCTGAAGTGTAGATGTTAGCCCTCATGGCGAGGGGAACGTGGGTGCTCCGATGTGAGAGCCGGTATCCTCCCAGCCTAGCCGCAGATTCAGTAACCAAGCATAGGATTAGTCAATATTCTTTATGCCTGGACCAATGGGTAAAGAATAGGAATGCTCCTATTTGGCACAGAACAATTCTAACTAATTTGATTATCCTTTCACTTAATTCTCTTAAACAATGGGAAAGATACTTTTCTAATTTGCAATCTTCCATTCAAAAATAGAGCTTAGTATAAGTGCTTTATTTCCGTATACTAGATAGTAATAGCATTTGCTAAAATCTAGTTCATAATCTCTAACTTCTCTATGGGATCGATATCCAGAACTCCATTAGAGCCTTGCATTACTTGAACGATACATATACTTGCGTTGATAAAAGTGATAACTTTGTTATTATTCAATATTATTTTTTTTAAACATTTATATAAATGTACGCTTTCGCCACCGCCACGTCCCGGTCAAGTTTTTGGCGCCGTTGCTGGGGAAGTAGAGTAATTATTGAGGTAAAAAATAAATAACTACTAGAGCAACGGACTATTTAAATTTTACTTAAGTTTTGTATGCGTAAATTTGGAACCGAAAAATTAATACCTTACGATTCAGATTTATAACGCACTATTAAAAAAATTAGAAAACAGAAAAGAGAAATTATAAATTTAAATCAAATGGCAAATAATCCAGCAATCGTAAATACAAATCAACCAAGACCTTTAAGAGATTACGTAAACCCTACACTAGATGAAGTTCACTTAACTATTCAAAATCCTAATGTAGCGGCTAATTCATTCGAGCTTAAACCTGCAATTATCCAAATGGTACAGAATAATCAATTTAGTGGTTCACCAAATGAAGATACTAATTTACATATCACTAGTTTTTTAGAACTTTGTGCTACTTTTAAATATGATGGAGTATCTAATGATGTTGTTAGACTTAGGCTTTTTCCTTTTTCTTTAAGGGATAAGGCTAAGATATGGTTAAATTCGTTAGCACCTTGATCTATTAGAACTTGAGGAGAATTATCACAAAAATTTATATCCAAATACTTTCCTCCTTCAAAAACTGCAAAGCTTAGAAATGATATAACCTCTTTTAGTCAGTTTAATGGAGAATCAATATATGAAGCTTGCGAGAGATTTAAAGATCATCTTAGGAAATGCCCACATCATGCATTACCAGATTGGTTAATCATTCAAACTTTTTATAATGGATTAGTAGGATTTCTTAGATCTATCATTTATGCTATCGCTGGTGGTTCATTAATGTCAAAACCATTTGATGAAGCTTATTCATTATTTGAAGAAATGGCTACCAACAATTTTCAATGGCCTTCTGAAAGATTAAATCCTAAAAAAATAGCTAGTATCTATGATTCTGATGCAATATCTATATTAGCTTCTCAAATTGCTGCTATATCTAAGAAGTTAGATCATTTCAGAATGAATTATTCTCCTACTATAATAGAAGAAAATTCATTTGGATAATTTGTGGATGTTCAACCTTCTTATGAAACTTTAAATGCTATTAATAATTGTCCCAATAATCCTTATGCAAATTATTACAACCCTGGTTGGAAAATTCATCCAAATTTTAATTGGAATAACAATTCTACTATTCAACAATGGATGAACAACTTAGTAAACCCATTAGAAAATTCATCTAACCAAGGAAATTCTAATTATAAACCTTCTTATCCACCTGGAATTAATAATAACTCTCAATTTAAGGAAAAGAAGTTATCTATGGAAGAATTGATATAAAATATGGGTCAGCATTTGCAGAATCAAGGAAATCAGCTACAAATTCAAGGGAACCAATTACAAAATCAAGGAACTGCAATTAAAAATATTGAAACTCAACTTGGGCATATCGCTACTGCGCTTAATAATAGAATTCCTGGAACTTTTCCTAGTAATGTGGAAATAAATCCTAAAGACCAAGGAAAAGAACAAATCAAAGCGATACAGTTATGAAGTGGAAAAGAGTTAGAAACAAGAGTACAAAAAGAAACAGAAATTGAAAAAGAGAAAGTGGAAACTGAAAAAGAAAAGGATCAGCAAGATCAAGATTTAGAATGTCCACTAATACCTATGAAATTTCTATAGAAAAACCACCACCACCATTTCCTCAGCGATTAAAGCAACATAATAAGGATAAGCAATTTTCTAAATTCCTTGAAATCCTGAAGAAATTAATAGTGAAAATTCCATTTGTAGAAGCATTAGAACAAATGCCCAATTATGTTAAATTTATGAAAAATATTTTAAACAAGAAGAGAAAATTCACAGATAATGAAACTGTAGCACTTAGTGAAGAGTGTAGTGCAATTATTCAGAAAAAGCTTCCTGAGAAATTAAAAGATCCTGGTAGTTTCACTATACCTTGTGTTATTGGAGAAAAATTTTATGGAAAAGCTTTATGTGACTTGGGAGCCAGCATTAATATTATGTATCTATCAATTTTTAAAAGATTAGGATTGGGAGAAATCTCACCTACTTCAGTTACTCTTCAGTTAGCTGATCGTTCAGTGTCTTATCCTAAAGGAGTTATTGAAGATGTGTTAGTAAAAGTGGATAAATTTATCTTTCCTATGGATTTTATTGTTTTAGATATGGAGGAAGATAAAGAAATACCCATAATTTTAGGAAGACCTTTCTTAGCTATTGGAAGAGCTATGATTGATGTTCAAAAAGGAGAATTAACTATGAGAGTAAATGATCAAAAAGTAACTTTCAACATAGCAAAATCAATGAAATATTCTGCTACTGAAAGAGATGATGAATGTTTTCGAATGAAGATTCTTGAACATCTGAGAAATAAGCATTTTAAAGAATACTTTTAAGATAAACAAGAAATAGAAAATACAGAATTATTCGAAGAAGCAAAAAATGAAGAATTAGATTATATACAAGAAAGATTTGAGATGTTGGATATTACGAAAAATGTTGAAAAGAATATAGTTCAGTCGATTATGAAACCTCCTGAACTTGAGTTAAAAGTTTTACCTACCCATTTGAAGTATGCATTTTTGGGAAATTCTTTAACTTTATTGGTCATTATATCGGCAGAGTTAAATGAATTACAAGAGCAAATACTTCTGGATACACTAAAAAAGTATAAGAAAGATTTTGGTTGGACCTTAGCAGATATTATAGGAATTAGTCCTTCAATCTGTAAGCACAGAATTATTTTTTATAATGAAAATAAACCAAAATTTTATCCCCAAAAGAGATTAAACCCAATGATGAAAGATGTAGTCAAGATAGAAATATTTAAATGGTTAGACAATGGTATTATATATCCTATTTCAGACAGTGCTTGGGTAAGCCCAATTCATTGTGTTCCTAAGAAAGGAGGGGTGACTGTTGAAGCTAATGAAAAAAATGATTTAATACCTATCAGACAAGTTACTGGATGGTGAATATGTATTCATTATAGAAAAGTAAATGCAGCCACCAGGAAAGATCACTTCCCTTTACCATCCTATACCAAATGTTAGATAAACTTGCTGGGCACAAATACTTTTGTTTTTTAGATATATATACTGGCTACCATCAAATTCCTATTACTCCTGACCAAGAGAAAACTACATTTACTAGTCCTTATCGAACGTTTCCTTTTCGAAGGATGCCCTTTGGACTATGTAATGCACCTGCAACATTCCAAAGATGTACGTTGTCTATATTTAGTAAATTAATTGATGATGGAATAGAAGTATTTATGGATGATTTCTCTGTATTTGGAACATCATTTGACACATGCTTGGATCATATTGAAAAAGTTTTGGAGTTATGTGAAAAAACTAATTTGATTCTAAATTGGGAGAAATGTCAATTTATGGTTGCAGGAGGAATTGTATTAGAGCCTAAAATTTCAGAAAATGGCATAGAAGTAGATCCTGTAAAAATTCAAGTTATAGCAAAATTACCACCTCCTACTACAATGAGAGGGGTAAGAAGTTTTCTTGGACATGCTGGTTTTTATAGACGCTAAATAAAAGATTTTTCAAAAATTACCAAACCTTTATCCCAACTTTTAGAAAAGGACAAGAAATTTGAATTCACTAAAGAATGCTTAAATGCTTTTGAATTATTAAAGGATAAATTAATCACAACACCTATAATAGTTTCACCTGATTGAGATAAACCATTTGAACTTATGTGCAATTCTAGTGATTATGCTATAAGAGCTGTTATACGATAAAATTTTTAAAGTCATATACTATACTAGTAAAACTCTTAATAATGCTGAAATTAACTATACAGTTACAAAAAAAGAATTATTAGCAATTGTATAAGCTTTTGAAAAATTTAGATCTTATTTAATTGGAACTAAATGTATTGTGCATATTGATCACTCTGCTATTAAATATTTAATTCAAAAAAAGGATACCAAACCAAGATTAATCAGATGGATATTACTAATGCAAGAATTTAATTTTGAAGTAATTAATAGAAAGGGAACTGATAATCAAATTGCAGATCATTTTGCAAGATTAGAATATTGCGAATTGTCTGACACTGACACTGAAATTATAGATAGTTTCCCTAACGAACAACTTTATAATATAAATGAGTGGAAAATACCTTGGTATGCTGATATAGTTAATTCTATTGTAAGTGATATTTTACCACCCATGCTAACTCTGCAACAACAAAAAAATTCATGCATGATGCTAAAACATATTTTTGGGATGAACCATATTTATATAAGCAATGTAAGGATCTAATTATTAGAAGATGTGTGCCTTATGAAGAAACTGAACAGATTATTCAAAAATGTCACGAATCTGAGTTTGGAGGACATTTTGAGACTGATAAAACTGCATATAAAATATTACAATCTAGATTTTATTGGCCTACTCTATTTATAGATGTTTATAGATATATCAAAACTTGTGATAAATGCCAAAGAGTAGGTAATATATCTAGAAGAAACGAAATGCCACTAAATTTTATATTAGAAGTTGAAATTTTTGATGTTTGGGGATTAGATTTCATGGGACCATTTATTCCTTCATTTGGAAACTATATATATATTAGTTGTTGTTGATTATGTTTCAAAATGGATTGAAGCACAGGCCTTACCTTGTTGTGATGCTAAGAGTGTTTCAAATTTTTTAATGAAAAATATTTTCACAAGATACGGAATGCCAAGAGTGATTATCACTGACGGAGGATCCCATTTTAGGAATAAATATATTGACAAATTGGCAGAAAAATTTAATATTATTCATAAAATATCGACTGCCTATCATCCACAGACCAGTGAATTAGCTGAAGTTTCTAATCTTGAAATTAGACGAATTTTAGAAAAGACTGTAAACCCTAGTAGATTAGATTGGTCTACAAGACTAGAAACTACATTATGGGCATACAGGACTACTTATAAAACCCCGATTGGAATGACTCCTTACAGACTTATTTATGGAAAGACTTGCCACTTACCAGTTGAAGTAGAGCATAAAGCGTATTGGGCGATTAAAGAATTTAATTTTAATTTGAAAGATGCTGGTGAGAAGAGACTGTTGCAGATGAATGAATTAGAAGAATTAAGGAATGAATCCTATAATAGTGATAGAATTTATAAAGAGAAAATAAAGATATGACATGATCGAAAAATTAACCAAAAGAATTTTGAACCAGAATAAGAAGTATTATCGTACAATACAAGGCTAAAATTATTTCCCGGGAAATTGAAATCTTGATGGTTAGGACCTTTCACTATAACTCAAATATTTACATACAGAGCTGTTGACATTAAAGATCCAAAGACTGGAAATAGATTTAAAGTAAATGGACACAGATTAAAACCATAATTTGAGGGTAAAAGACCAAATTTTAAAGAGGTTTTAATGCTCAGTCAACCTGATTAACACCCTGAATAGGTCGGGCTGACGACGTTAAACCAAGCGCTTTATAAGAGGCAACCCAAAGTTATTTTTATTTATTTGCAATGATTATGTATTTGTTTGATTTTGTTGTTAGTTTTTGTAAGATTGAATTCTACTACTCGTATTTACCCTCATGATCATCACGATAACTATATCCATAGAAAGATTTGGAATGCATTCGGACCAGAGATAAACTGTGCAATTTTTACATTGGCCGCCGACAGCGAGATCGATCCCGCCGATGGCGAGTTCTACCTGCCAAATTCAGTTTATATTTTAATAATCCTACCGACGGCGAGATCGTTGCCGCCAATGGCAAGATCGGTGAATGAGCGGTTTAGGGAGTTATTTTTATGGTTTGTGACGATTGTATGTGTTTTAACTCTTTAAAACTTCTAGAACTCGAAATTCTAAAGTATCTACTTCCTAAAAATGAATTGAAAATCCACCAAAACTCATCGTTATGGTATCCAATCACCTTGAAATCCTAGATCTTGAGTGTTCAATCGACAAAAATTTATCAGTTGTGAGGCCCAGCGAATCTTCAATAAAGTGATGATGAAAAAGAGATTGATCAAGGAATGAGGATTCGTGAATAGAGGAGTGGAGAATTCAACAACGTCTATCGAGGAGATGATTGTGCGATGACATTGGGAAGTATTGTGTTATACCACTTCTGCAGTAGTCATCCCTATGGTAAAAGAATTCTATTCCAATCTACACGGAATCAACAATGGAGTCATCTATGAATGATGCAGATTGGTAACTTTTACTCCTTCAAGGATTAATGAGTTATATTCAATTGAAAATACACCAGTTTGTCACTACTCCAACTTTGTACCTACAAGAAATAATATGAATGAGATCTATCGTTATTTAACTGATGAAGCGAAAGATTGAGAAACAAGAGGAGACGGGTATGTTAGTTTTTCTACATCACTTCTAAACCCCTTTTCTAAACACTGGCACTTCTTTATTTCTTCAAAACTATTACCCAGTATGAGGGTCAATAAAGTTTCTAAGGAGTGTGCAATTCTGAATTATTGTATTCAAGCGGGACTACCAATTGATGTTGGTTCAATTATTGTGAAGTCTGCTTTAGGCCTGATTGTTCATGGATCAATTTATGGGCTTGGACATCCTTCTACAATCTTCGCACTATGCAGTCAGTACCAAGTTTCATATGAAGCATGGGAAAAGGTACTTCTACCTTGGAAACCTTTAGATCCAACTGATATGTTTCCTACATTGGATATGATGATGATGGAGCCATTATTGTGGATCAAACTTCTCAGAGTTCTTTTTCAATCAGGCCCTTGACGTATAAAACTTATCTGATCTTACGGAAACTCAAAGGACTGGAAAAAGAGGTACAAAATGTGATGACTTCAATTAATAACTTCTCTGATTTATTTGATCATATTTCTGGAGGATGAAGGAACACTTCAATCATTCTGGACATCTTGAGGCTAGTTTCATATAGCTTATGAGAAAGAAATGATGGATAGAAGAAGATTCTACTAAAGAATTTCCTTACAAACATTTCTACAATTTATTCGTTCATTTACGTTCTATCGGTGATATCAGAGATGAGTTTAGCAGTGATCCTGACGAGTAGAAGAGGTTTGTATTTGTTTATGTGTTGCGTTAGTTTGAACTTAATTTTATGTAATCTGCACTTTCAATTTTGATATTTGATTTCAGTATAGATGAGATTATGTATTGTATGTTTGTTTTCAGAGTTTTGAGTATTGTGGTTTGGATTGCGACGCTGAATTTGATGTATTAAGGTTGAGAAAATACCTTATTAGTAATGTGGTCTACGAACATTGTAAACACTTAGATTTTATATAAAAATTGTGATGTTTTGTGTTATGTGAGTTTAATTGAGTCAAAATAGTATCTAATCACAGTAAAATATATTTAATCGATTGATCGGACAGTAACAAGGTTTAAAATAAATTGAAAACATTATAAAATATTAAAAATTTTAATTTCTGAAAAATCCCGCCGACAGCGAGATCGACGCCGCCTACGGTGAATTTTTTCAGAGACTTTAAACCTATTTAATTTAATTAGCTTGCTAACGGCGAGGTCTCAAAAAATACTTTTATTTGACCGGTCAACCGACGCTAGTCATCGTCCCCTTCCTCAAAACTTTGAAAAAACTGACCTAGGGCTTGAGAGATCTTGGATTTGGAGCTGTTTCAACACATTTTAACACTGGATGTCATCTTCCCTTGGTAAGAACTTCACTTCGATGCAAAAATTTTTTATTTTCACCATGTATTTCTTCCAAATTTGGGAATTTTGGGAAAAATCGAAATATGGAGAAAGTAGTTAGAAGAAATTCATGGAATTAATTTTTGATTACTTTTAGTCACATTTGGAAGCCATTCTAGTATTATTTTGGGATTTAGTTGAGATTTTTGTAAATTTGATAAATCGAGAAATGACACTGTGATAGAAGTGGCGATTAGATTTTGATGAGAAAAGATTTGTAAATTCTAAGGCTGAATCAAGATACAACTTTAGTATCAAAGCGAGAAAATGCGTCCAAGATAAAGTTTTCAAGAATCCGGGAGGAGAAGTAGAACAGACGATCAAAGAGCAAAGATGGGAAAATTTCTATTATACGACGAACAGAGCAGCAGTTGAAGTTGTAAAAGATTTTTATGCCAATTTTACTCAGATAGAGGATGGACCTATAAAGGTTAGGGGATTTTTAGTTGAATTTAATGCAGCTCGTATTAATTCTTTCTATGAAGTACAAGATCTTCACACCAGCGAATATGATACTTTTGGAACAATGGAAGGACCGCTAGAAGAGGTGATCAACTTTCTCACTGATGGGAAAGGGACTTGGAAAATAGAGCAGCGTTAACGGGTAAACATTCCTCTTTCCATGCTAAATGCGACCTCTAAGGCTTGGCATTATTTTATTTGCTCTACTTTTCTACCCACGTATCATCATAGTGAAGTTTCAAGAGATAGAGCAGTTCTGAATTTTTGTATTCAGAATCATAGAAGTATAAATGTGGGAAGTATTATTTATAAAAATATATTAGTCATTTCAAAAAGTGAAAGTGGAGGAGGACTAGGACATCCTGGTCTGATTTATGCACTCTGCCAGCTGTCTGGAGTAGATGCAGGAGATGATGAGTAATGGATTGAACCTATGAAACACATTACCCAGGCTAATATAAAAACATATGAATCCCATGAAGGATGGAGATCTGGGACTAGGAGCTCTGCACCTTCGACTAATAGGGATATTCCCTCTACTAGTTATGACCCTCCTACCTATAGTTCTCCTACCCTTTATGATTTGATGAATGAGCTGACTCTGCAACGAAAAAATTTTGAGAAAATGGATGAAAGGTTGGAGTGAATAGATCAAAGGATTGGAGGATTAGAGCGGAGGCACGATTATGACAGTGACTATCTCCAGAGGCATTATGAGTTTGAGATAGCCTACTATGATGCTGAAAATCGTTATAGGAGAGAAGAACTTGATGTTATATTTCCTGAGTTCCTCCGTATACTCATTACATGCCTACTCCAACTGCTGAACAAGGAGATGAGGACATAGTTTGGGATGTGTGTTATGTGTTTGTTTATTTCTGCAATTTAGTATTGTTGTTTAGTTTATGTATTCGGATTATTATGTTGTGTAAGACAGTTAAACTTTCTTGTGTAAGTTAAATCTGTGTAGCTTTGAAATTTTATATTTTAGACTATGATTATAACTCTGTAACTGGATTAGTGAATTATATGTGGATGTTGTGTTAATTGTGCTTAGTATTTTAATTGGAAAAATAATTAAATGAAGTAAGAAATTGTGTTAGTATTTTGTACTTATTTCAAAATTTCTTTACCCAGCAAAATTTCCTTAATGTTATATGTGTGTAGAAAGTTATTAACAGTACAGGTTAATTAAGTGTTGAAAAGAACCTCCAGAACTTCAAGAAGAGAATACCTAAAGCACAAAGGTATGATTTAATTTCACAGTATGTTTTCTTTTCACCCTTATGATTAGATAAAAAATTTATGTTTTGGGGAAGGGAAAAACAAAAATTTAACTATTAAATTGTTCTCAATTTTATATTTTCAAAAATTATTATAAAATGATTTTCTGTAATGAATTTAATTCAATAAACTAGAATTGATTTATTTAACTATTATAAAAGGTTAAAAGAGATATCTTTAGTGATTAAACAAATTTTATAGATTAAGATATTTGGAAAAAAAGGATAAGAATATAGTTAACTATTTAAAGTAAGGAAAACTATATTTTAAGATATTGAATTCTTAAGTATTTAGTTGAGAAAGAAAAGATTAAAACTCAATAAAGTGAAAACTATGAAATACATATAAGGTAAAGAAATGTTTCAAGTTTCAAATTTAGGAAGAAGAAAATGAAGTTCAAAATTATTAACAGGCTATCCAGATACAGTAATCCTCACTTGAAAAAGAAAAAGTAGGATTGAAAAGCAATCCCAGAAAAGAAAAAGAAAAAAATATATTAGATTGAAATACAATCCAAATGAAAAGAAAAAGTGAGGAGAAGCTTGAGGAGATGCCTTATCAAAAATTGGCTTCATTTGAATCAACCTAAAGGGTAAAACTTAGTTACATTTCCGAACTTATATATATGGATTAATATTTTACTAGGTAGAGTTTTCATGAATTTCCTATCATTTGAATATCTTATGTAATTTAATAATGTAATATATAGTTATTCTTGAAATAAATAGAAGACTAGAAGTCTTAAACTTGATGACTAAATAATCTTACATCTATAGAATTAATTTAATTATCTAAAAATATTTCTAATAAACTTTCTTATAATCTTTATTTAAATCAAGTTCATTGTCTTTCTGAATTAAATCTTTATTACAAATAATCATTATTTTTATGTAGTATCAAGATTACTTGAGGACAAGTAATAGTTAAGTTTGGGGGATTTTGACCAGAGAAAATGTATTGAGAAATTCATACCAAAATGATATTAACTTTTCATGAAATTGCACTTTAAAGAAAGGTATTTTCTATGTTTTATTGCAGATATGAAGATTTATAAGAAATGGAGAAAAAAGATGGAAAAAGGAGCGAATCTGGAACAAAAAAAGACTGAAAGAGATGAAAATTAAACTAGCCCACTGACGGCGAGGAATAAGCCACCAACGAAGTGTTTTTCCCTAGAGCATTTGAATATATTATAAAGAAGCCCGCCAACGACGAGATCGATCCCGCCGACAGTGAGCCTGAGTAGTTACCCTACGTTCTAGAAGCCCGCCGACGGTGAGATCGAACCCCCCGACGGTGAGAAGGTGGGTTCAAGCAAAGATACATTAAATCTGGACGCTTTTTGAAGAGGTGCTTAAGCAACCATTAGAAATCTTTCTTCCTCTTTAAATAGTGACGATTTTAGGCCAAAGGTGTGTCTTTTTGGTGTCTGTAAAGTGTCTTCTTTGTGTCCTTGGTGTGTCATTAAGTAGTGTATTTAGTGTATGAGTATATTCTAGAGTGCATATTAGTGAGTTTAATTGAGTGTGTTGTACAAGAAGGAAATGTCAGAGGAACTTCAAGGAGTCTGCTTGGGGAGAAAATTCGAGATAAGTTTGTTTATTGTTTTATAACTTTAATTTTATATGAAATCCAAGATTTGTGTTATTCTTCCTATGCATTCTGAGTAGTCTTCTCTATCTTTCTGCAAGTTTTTGTGATTTTGTGAAATTAAAAATTGAGTTAGTTGTGCCTAAAATATTAAATAAAAATTGTGATAATCTTTTACTTAGATCTTAATTTACTTTCAATTTGGCCAATTGAACTGTTAAAATATGTTGATTTTACAACTAAAGTAAATATTACATCCAAAATTCAGGAAAAGTAAAGGCCTTGAAAAGAGGGTGCAAATAAATAGGGAAATATTATTATCGGGCATAGAATTGGATATTTTAGAGTGACAAACTAAAATCTTCAATTCGATTGTATCGTTTGGGTGCTGAAGTGTAGATGTTAGCTCTCATGGAGAGGGGAACGTGGGAGCTCCGAAGTGAGAGCCGGTATCCTCCCAGCCTAGTCGCAGATTCAGTAACCAAGCATAGGATTAGTCAATATTCATTATGTATGGACCAATGGGTAAAGAATAGGAATGTTCCTATTTGGCACAATACAATTCTAACTAATTTGATTATCCTTTCACTTAATTCTTTTAAACAAGGTGAAAGATACTTTTCTAATTTGCAATCTTCCATTCAAAAATAGAGCTTAAGATGAGTGTTCTTTATTTTTGTATACTAGATTGTAATTGCATCTGCTAAAAATTAGTTCATAATCTCTAACTTATCTGTGGGATCGATATCCAGGACTCCATTAGAGCCCTGTATTACTTGAACGATACGTATACTTGAGTTGATAAAATGGATAAATTTGTTATTATTCAATATTATTTTTTAAAACATTTATATAATTGTACGCTTTCGCCACTGCCACGTCCTGGTCAGAAATCTTATAAAAGATATCTTCAGAATATGTGATTACTAAAATTTTATAAGATAAATCATAAGAAAGTTTTGTTAACCAGAGATCATAGGTAAAAATACCTATTCAAAGTTCTTTAATCTCCTATAGGAGCAAGCTCATATAGTTAATTATTTCTTAAACAATCAAGATTGTTTAAGAAAACTTCTGATCAATGTTAATCACTTATTTTCTAAAGAGTTTCAAGAATAAGGAGAGAAATGTCAATGTTCAATCCTAAGAGTAATATTATTTTTCATGTCGGTCTTTTTTTTATTTTATCGTTTTTCATTTTATTATCATTTTTTAAAATTTTGTAATTTGTTATTTGTTTGGTGGTTGCCCTAAAATTTTAGGTTTTGTTTAGATTTTATCTTATTTTGTCAAAGTTTTGTTCGTCGTTCTTGTCGTTTCGTTTGTCATTTTGTTGTCAATTTTTGATGTCATGATTTTGGTTAGATTTTAATGTCATTGTTCTGTCTTTATCGTCCTGCAAAACAGAGTTAGCACACACTATAATATGTAAATAAAATCTAAAACAATACTTTTCTTCATCTTTCAAAGGAAAAGAGTGTGAGATTTAAAAGACATAATGTCAATTTTATTTCTTAAAATCCATTTTTTAGGTGGTTAAATTTTGGATAACCCGGTCAAGATGTCACTGGCTCTGTCATCCCAAGGTTATCAAGGGTCTTAGTCTACTTTGTCCGAAAGGTGTTTAAACCATGACCGAAAGATTTCTGTCAGCAATCTGGATTGTGTCGTCCAAGAAATCTTTGTAGATCAAGAACACTGGGTTTCAAGTTGCATGCGGTGATCTTTGTTCATTAAGGTTTCATTTAAATCTTAATGTCTATTCAGGTTTTAGGTTAGAAAATTTTATGTTGTTTACATTTTATTAACCAATTTTAAATTTTTCATGCGTTATTTTTATATATTGGTCTTGATTTCTTTATGTAAGTCTAATGTTATTTAGACCTAAAGAAAGAAGTTTTGTGTCTTTTGAATTTAGATCCAGATGTCTTTTGATGTTAGGAATTTTCGCAAGAAACTCGGGGCTTTGGATTCCATATCATATGGATCCAATTTCAGTTTTAGATCCAAATGTCTTTTTGAATCTAAGAATATTAAATCTAAATCTAATATGTATTAGATCTAGAGATTAAGATTCACTGTTTTTTGAATCTAAAGGTTTTAGGTTGAGTCTAATTAAACTCATAATTTAGATTCAATGTCATCTAAAGATTTAGATTAAACTTTTTCATCAGATTTAAAACTTTTGGTTTTAAATGTTTCTATGTCCAATGTGGGTAGGACTTCAACTTAACTTGATTTGATTTTGAATTTGGTTTGGTTTGTTTGAGTTTAAGAAGTTTGATTAAATCTAAATTGGATTAGACTTAAAGTTTAAGTTCATTTTCAGTTAAACTTAATCAATTTATTGTAGGTTAGACTTAAAGTTTTTACTTGATTTGAGTTTGTATTAAATGTCAGTTGAACCCAAATTTAAGTTAGATCCAATGTGATTTGAATCTAAGTTCAGGTTGGGTTTAAGTTTAGTTTGAGTTGAACTTAAGATTTATGTTGAGTTGGGATCAGTTTGCATTGAACCTAAGGTTTCTGTTGAGTTAGGTTCACTTTAGGTTGAACCTATAGTTTAAGTTGAGTCAAGTTCAAATTTGGTTGAACCTAAAGTTTAATTTAAGTTAGGTTCAATTTTGGGTTGAACTTAAGTTAGGTTTGATTGTAGGTTTAAGTTAGGTTAAACCTAAGGTTTAGATTTAGATTTATGTTCAATATTGGTTGAACTTAAGTTGAGTTTAACTAAGGTTTAAGTTAGGTTAAACCTAAGACTTAGGTTTGGAGTTAAGTTCAAAATGAGTTGAACTTAAGTTATGTTTAACTATAGTTTTAAGTTAGGTTAAACCTAAGGTTTAGGATTAGGCTTAAGTTTAATATGGGTTGAACTTAAGTTAGGTTTGACTCGGGTTTAAGTTAGGTTAAACCTAGGCTTAGGTTTAGACTTAAGTTTAATATCGGTTGAACTTAAGTTAAATTTGACTTGTGTATTAATTTAGGTTAAACCTAAGGTTTAGGTTTATACTTAAGTTCAATATTGGTTGAACTTAAGCTGAGTTTAACATAGGTTTAAGTTAGGTTAAACCTAATGCTTCAGTTTGGACTTAAGTTCAATATGGGTTGAACATAATTTAGGTTTGACTTTAGGTAAGTTCGGTTAAACCTAAGGTTTAGGTTTGGACTTAAGTTCAATGGTGGTTGAACTTAAGTTAAGTTTGACTCTATGTATAACTTAGATTAAACCTAAGGTTAGGTTAAACCTAAGGTTTAGGTTTAGACTTAAGTGCAATAGGGGTTGAACTTAAGTTAGTTTGACTTTAGGTTTAAGTTAGGTTAAACCTAAGGTTTAGGTTTGGACTTAAGTTCAATATGGGTTGAACTTAAGTTGAGTTTGACTTTAGGTTTAACTAAGGTTAAACTTAAGGTTTAGGTTTAGACTTAAATTCAATATGGGTTGAAATTAAGTTGAGTTTGATTTTAGGTTTAAGTTAGGTTAAACCTAAGGTTTAGGTTTGGAATTAAGTTCAATATGGGTTGAACTTAAGTTAGGTTTAACTTTAGGTTTAAGTTAAGTTAAACCTAATGTTTAGGTTTAGAATTAAGTTTAATATGGGTTGAACTTAAGTTGAGTTTAACTTTAGGTTTAAATTAGGTTGAACCTAAGTTGAATTAGCTATAATTAATTATAACATAGGTATGATTAAACCTTAGTTAGTTAAGGTTTATTGTTTTAATTAGGTCTAATGGATTAGTCCTAATTAGTTTTTAGGCATGATTAAACCTTAGTTAATTAAAGTTTAATTATTTAATTAGGTCTAATGGGTTAGAGCTAATTAAGGTTTAGGCATTATTAAGCCTTAGTTAGTTAAGGTTTAATAAATTAATTAGGTCTAATGAGTTAGACCTAATTAGGTTTTAATTTTTCATAAACTTAATGTAATTAAGGTTTAAGGTATTTAATCAGTTTAATTAGGGGTTAGACCTAATTAGGGATTAATTTTTCTTAAACCTAATGTAATTAAGGTTTAAGGTGTTTAATTAGGTATAATTAGTGGTTAGACCTAATTAGGGTTTAATTTGTCTTAAACCTAATGTAATTAGTATTTCATGGTGTCTAATTAGGTCTAATTATGGGTTGGACCTAATTAGGGTTTTATTTGTCTTAAACTTAATGTAATTAAGATTTAAGGTGTTTAATTAGGTCTAATTAGGGTTTAGACCTAATTAGGGTCTAATTTGTGTTAAACCTAATGTAATTAAGGTTTAATGTGTTTAATTAGGTCTAATTAGGGGTTAGACCTAATAAGGATTTAATTTGTCTTAAACCTAATGTTATTAAGGATTAAGGTGCTTAATTAGGTCTAATTAGGGTTTGACCTAATTATGGTTTAATTTGTCTTGAACCTAATGTAGTTAAGATTTAAGGTATTTAATTAGGTCTAATTAGGGGTTAGGCTTAATTAGGGTTTAATTTGTCTTAAACCTAATGTAATTAAGGTTTAACGTGTTTAAGTAGACCTAATTAGGGTTTAATTTGTCTTAAACCTAATGAAATTAAGGTTTAAGGTGTTTAATTAGGCCTAATTAGGTGTTAGACCTAATTAGGGTTTAATTTGTCTTAACCTTAATGTAATTAAGGTTTAAGGTGTTTAATTAGGTCTTATTAAGGGTTAGACTTAATTAGGGTTTAATTTGCCTTAAACCTAGTGTAATTAAGGTTTAAGGTGTTTAATTAAGTCTAATTAGGAGTTAGACCTAAATAGGGTTTGTCTTGAGTCTATGTTGGGTTAAACTCAATTTTGACTTAGTCTGTTATATAATAGGCTAAGTAAAATTAAGAGCAAAATTTTTAGGGTTTATAATATTAATTTATAATTAATAAATTTTCACCCTATTATAAAAATGTCATTTTAAATTGCCAAATGGTTCGAGAATTGTTGTTTTAAGGTTATTGTATATCACCTTAAATTTTCTAACCATTTTCAAATTTTATTTTTCTTAATTTTCATTTTTATAATTATTGTTAAAAATAATTACAAATTGTTTTGAAAATTTGAAAATCATGTCTCAAAGGATTTTCCTAGCCTAGAAAAATAACAGAATGTCTCTAAGGGCCTAGGGATTAATCCTTAAAATTTTCACATTTTTCTAATTTATAGATAATTTTTAAATAATTAAAGTACTCCAGAGAGTATTTAATTAATAAAAAATCAAATATAAATCAAAAATTGAAAATTTCAATTTTACATTGTTTTCCTCTCTGTCATGAGTTCAAGTTGTTTTTGTCATATTTTTAGGATTTTTCTATGTCGGGTTATGTAATTTTGATTTTTTAAGGTTTTCCTAGTTTAATTAAACCACTAATCCAATCAAAAATACGGGATGGAACCACGTGTCCTCGTAATAATCGAAACGCGCTTGATCCGCTGTGGAGCCCCAAACAGCGGATCGAGCTAGAATGAATCAGGACCGTCCATTTTCAAAATACGGAAAAGGACAATCTTCGTTCTTCTTCTTCATCCTAGCTCATTCATTGCACCGTTTATGTTCTAGACACAAAATCTTGCTCAATTATTGATGTAATCAATTGATTTTTATTTCTAGAGCTTCATCTCAAGGATATGAAGTTATCCATAATGATTTGTATGGGTTTTGAATAGATTCATTTCACAGAGTGACAAAACCCGAACGCCATTAGGCTAGCTCAAACATACCTTGGTCACAGTCGATTGAACCACTCCACACACTTTGCGTAAACTTAATATTGCTAGAATTTGATATAGAAGTGTATAAATTTTTTAATAATCACAGAGTTACTCTTATCAATGCAAGTATATGTATCGCTCAAGTAATACAGGGCTCTAATGGAGTCCTGGATATCGATCCCACAGGGATATTTCAGAGGCTACGTACTAGGATTATAGAAACCAATTCAGAATCACAACTTTGTAAATTGAATTGCCTATTTGTCACTAATATGCAATCGTAAATAAAATGGAATTTTAGTAAACTAATTTTACTAATGATTAACTAATTTACTAATAAAGTGAGGTTCAATTTATAAGCAAGCATCCTTCTCCTTGTTAAGAAATTTGAGTGATTGGATAATTAGAATTAGTTTAAAACTGGGTTGTGCCAAATAGGAGCATACCTATTCTTTACCCTTTGGTCTAGGCATAAAGAACATTGATTAATTCTATGCTTGGTTACTGAATCTTCGACTATGCTTGGAGGATACCGGCTCTCACATCGGAGCTCCCACGTTCCCCTCGCCTGAGGGCTAACATCTACACTTCAGCACCCAAACGATCATACCGAAGTGAGGATTTTAGTCTGTCACTCTAAAACATCCAATTCTACAACCAATAAATAATATTTCCCTATTTATTTGCACCCTACTTTTAAGCACATTGACCTCCCTGAATCTTGGATGTAATAATCACTTTAGTTGTAAAAATAAACATATTTTAACGAATCAATTGGCCAGATTAAAAGTAAATTAAGATTGAAGTGAAAAGATTATCAAAACTTCTTTAACATCTCTTGGCACAACTAATTCAAATCACCATTTCACAAAAATCTCAAAGCAATGAGAAAGGCAGAGAAACTACTATGATTTCATGGAAAAGATGCGACAAAACTTGGATTTCATATATAAAAGCAAAGTTATAAAAATGAAAATAAGTAAATACAACTTATCTCGAATTCCTCCCCAAGCAAACTCCTTGAAGTTTCTCTGAATCTCTTCCTTTCTTTACCGCACACAGAATTCTCTTTTGAAGCAACAAGGAGGAAGAAATCTCTCACTTTCCTTCCACTCTTACAATCACTCGAAGCATTCCTCACAACTAACACTGAATAAACTCACTCTCTAAAACTAATATGGAAACCAAGACACCAATAAAAACTCTAGAAACTCCTTAACCCCACTTGGACCCCCCATTTCCGGCCTCGAATTGTTTCTTTTAAAGTAGTTGAAGAGTTTCCAAGAGTTACCTAAGCATCCCTTCAAAAATCGTCCACATTCAATGCTCCTCGTGAGAGAACTGACATACTCACCATCGGCGGCCTCGATCTCGCATTCGATGGCCTTCTAGAATTCTTGGTTTTCGACCTTCTCTCTTAAAGCTCATTGTCGGTGGCCTCGAACTTGCCTTCGGTGACTATCTTTTTAATTTATTTTCTGAACTCTCGGGAAAAGTCCGCCGTCGGCGCCATCGATCTCACCGTCGGGGCCATCGATCTCGCCTTCGGCGCCATCGATCTTGCCGTTGGCACCCTAGGTCAAAACGTCATATTTTGGTCCTTTTTGCTCCAAATTCGCTCTTTTTTGCATCTTTTTGCTCCAATGTCCATAAATCAACATACCTGCAACAAAACATAAAAAATAGCTTTCTTTAAAGCGCAATATCATCAAAATCAATATAAAATAGGCATGAAAATCTCAACATATTTTCAGTTGGTCAAAATTGCCCAAACTTAGCTATTACTTGTCCAAAAGTAATATTTAGTACTACATAAAAGTTATGATTCATTGTGGTAATGTTCTAATTCAGAAATACTATAATTTTGAATTAAATAAATATCATAGTAAAATTTCTTAGAAAGATTTTCAAGTAACTAGATTAACTCAGTAGATATAAGGCTATCTAGTCATCAATTCTAAGAGTTCTAGTCTTTTAATCATTTCAAGAATTAATATATGTTGCAACATCAATTCACTTAGAATATTCAGATGATAGGAAATTCATGAGAACACTACTAGTAAAGAAACTAGTCCATAAATATAAGTTTAGAAATGTATTTAGTTGTTCCTTTAGGTTAATTCAAGTGAAGCCAATTTTCGATAAGCCATCTCCTCAAGCATCTCCTCACTTACTTTGTCTTTTCTTTTCATTTGGACTGCTTTTCAATCTTTTATATATTTTTTTTTCCTTTTCAGGGATTTTTTTTCAATCCTTTCTTTCTCTTTTTCAAGTGAGGATTACTATATCTGGATAGCCTGTTAATAATTTTGAACTTCACTCTTCTTTACCTAAATTTGAAACTTAAAGCATTCCTTTACATTATATGTAATTCATAGTATATACATCATTGAGCCCCAATCTTTTCTTTCTCAACTAAATTCCTAAGATTCTTAATATTTCAAAATATAGTTTTCTTTAATTTAAATAGTTAACTATAGTCTTATCCTCTTATACTAAATATCTTAACCTACAAAATTAATTTTCATTATCAAAAATGTTTCTTTGAATCTTCTATAATATTTAAATAAAATCTAAATATAGTTAACTGAATTAAATTTTATCACAAAAATCATGTTTATAAATTTTGAAAATATTTTAATTGAGAACACATAATAGTTAATATTTTTCTCCCCCTCCAAACTTAAAGTTTTCAATAATAGAAACAATACACGGTGAAAGAAACATTCTAAATATAAATCATACCTTTGCACTTTAGGCATTTTTATCTCTCTAAAATTTTGCAGGTTCTTCTAAAAAATTTTTAACTTCAACTGGCCTGTAATATTAGAATTTTTTCTACACATATAACAGATTAGAGAATTTACCGGGGTAATGAAATTTTGAAATAATTGCATAAAGTAAACATTTAACAACTACAACTGATTATACTACACAGTACAATACTAAGTAGCATTTGCATTTCACAGCACAATAACAAACACTCTATTATTTTAACATTGAGTCCACAATTATAATTACAATCTTCGCATCACAATCCATCCAAAAATAAAATACAAACTACAAACAAAATACAAATCTCAGAAAATAATACAGTACACAAAATACAAATAACAGAATAAAAATACTTCAACAAAATGCACACATACATCACAATCATCAAAATTTAAGATCAGACATCAAAATCCCATACTATGTCTTCATTTCCCTGGTCAGCAGGTGGATTGGGCTGATAGAGAGTATAACGGGGGCATTAAGGAAAAGTACATCAGGCTCACCTCTATAGTGTCTAGCCTGAGCATCGTAATAAGCAATCTCAAAATCAAAATGTCGTTGAAGATACTCACTATCATGATCGTGTCTCTGCTCTAATCCTTCATTCCTCTGATCTATTCTCTCAAGTATTTCATCTAAATTTTCAAAACTCTTCTGCTGCAGGGTCATCTCATTCATCAAATCATAAAGAGTAGGGGAGTTAGAGGTAGGAGGGCCATAACTAGTAGAGAGGATATCTCTACTAGTAGAAGGTGCTTTACTCCTACTCCCAGATCTCCATTCTTCATGGGATTCGTATGTCTTCAAATTAGCTTTACTAATGGGTTTCATATGGTACACTCATTCTTCATCATCTCTAGCTTCCACTCCAGATAATTGGCAAAGTGCATAAATGAGTCCAGGATGTCCTAGACCTCCACTTGATTCACTCTTTGTCGTGGCCAAAGTATTCTTATAAATTCTATTCCCCACATTTATACTTCTATTGTTCTAAATATAGAAATTCAGAACCGCTCTATCTCTCGATACTTCACTATGGTAATAGATAGGTAGCAAAGTAGAACAAATGAAATAATGTCGTGCTTTAGCTGTGGCATTCATCATGGAAAGAGAAAAATTAATCCGTTCACGCTGTTTAATTTTCCTTGTTCCTTTCCCATCAGTTAGAAAATCAATGACATCATTCAACGGACCCTCCGTAGTTCCAAATGTCTCATACTCGCTTGAGTAAAAATCGTGATATTCGTAAACAGAATTAATGCGCGCAACATTAAAATCAACAAAAAACCCTCTTACTTTTACAGGCTCGTCCTCAAGCTGAGTCAGATTAGAATAGAGTTCTTTCACAACTTCAACAGCAGCCTTGTTTGTAAAGTAACAGAAGCTTTCCCACTTCCTCTCTCCAATAACTCGTTCAACTTCTCCTCCAGGATTATCAAAAACTCAATCTTGTATACACTTCTATCCTTAGAAGATAGAAGTGTATCTTGACTGGGCTTTGACATTTACAAAACGAGCCTCGTCAAACTCAAGTCGCCTCTTTTATCGGGGAAACATTTATCGATCTATCAAATTTACAAAAATCTAAACTAAACTCTAAAATAATGATAAAATGGCTTCCAAAGGTGACTTTAACGATTTTAAATTAAGTTCCATGAATTTCTTCCAAGTATTTTCTCCACTTTTACAATTTTTTCGGAATTCTTAAATATGGAAGAAATTCATGGTGAAAATAAAAAAAAGTTTACATAGGAGGGAAGCTCTTACCGAGGGAAGATGAAATCCAGTGTCAAAATGATTTGAAATTGCCCCAAATCCAAGATCTCTCAAGCCTTAGATCGAAATTTTTGGTAAATAAGGGAAGAAGACGATGAATAGTGGCGGTTGACTGGTCAAAATTGCGGTTAAAAGATATTTATTCAAATCTCGCCATCGACGGGGTCATTCGCGTTGTCGGTGAGCTCTATTGAATTTAATATCATTAGTCTCGGTAAAAGCACGCCGTCGGCGAGATTCTTAAATTTTGATCATTTTCTGATTTTTGCAATTTTTATCAATTTTAAGCCTCGTCGACATCCGTTTGATCATTTTAAACATAAATTTTAAGTGAATAAGTGATGTATTAACACAAATAGACATTCACAACACAAAACATCACAATTATAAATAAAATCCAAGTGTTACAATAAACATTACACAACACACATAAGTTAGGTATTTTCTCAACCTAAATTTATCAATTCAGCATCGCAATCCAAGCCACAACACTCTAAACGCTGAAAACAAACATTCCAATCTTAATCTCAACTATACTGAGATCAAAAAGCAAACATAGAAAGCAACCAAATAAATATAGTTCAAATCAAGTCCAACATAAAGAAACATACAAAGTAAAGCAATTCTATTACTCTTCTGATTCAGTGCTAGTTTCTCCTCTGATATCACCCATCGCTTGAACATGAACGAATAGCTTATAGAAGGGTCAGAATGGGAATACTTCAGTAGAATCTTCTTCTATCCATACCACCATTCTCATTAATCGTATCAATCTTCCTTCTAAATATCCAGTATGATCAAAGTGTTCTTTCATCCTCCAATCAATGTGATCAAAGAAATTAGAGTTATTGTTAATTGAATTCTTTAAATTTTGTACCTCTTTCTCCAGTTTCTTGATTCTGTGTAAGATTACTGGCATCTTGTCTGCTACTAGAGGTTGAATCGGAATTGAGTTTTGTGATGATTGATCCATAATCACGCCCATATCATTCTCCTCTTCTTCATTTGTTGGGAACATTCTGGTTGGGTCTAAAGGCTTCCAAGGTAGAAGTACCTTTTCCTGAATCTCGTATGAAACTTGGAACAGACTGCACAATGAGAAAATTGTAGAAGGATGTTCAAGCCCATTAGATGATCCTTTAATGATCAGGCCCAAAACAGACTTTACAAATATCGATCCAATATCAATTGGCCATCCCATTTGAATGCAGTTCAATATAGCACTTTCTTTAATAACTTTACTGATCTTCATCATCGGTAAAAACTTTACAGAAATGAAAAAGTGCCAATGTTTCGATACGGGATTTAGAAGTGCACCAGAAAAACTAACATAATCATTTTCTCTAACTTCCTAATCTTCAGTTTTGTCCGTTAAATATTGATAGATTTCATTCATCAGATTCCTCGTAAGGACGAAGTTGGAATAATGGCAGACAGGAACATTCTCGATCATGTACAATTCATTAAAATGTGCTTAGTTAAATGTTATCCACCTATCTCACACATAGACGCTTCCGTGGTTGATTCCATGCAAATTGGCGTAAAACTCCTTCACCACTAGAACGGCTATTGCGGCAGTAGTGTAGCGAAATACTTCCCATCATCGCTGCACGATCATTTCTTCAATCGCTGTCAAAGGATTTTTTAATCCTCGATCCACAAAGCCTCTTTCTTTGATTAGCCTTCTCTTTGGCATCACATTATTGAAGAGTCATTGTGCCTCGGCACTTACAAACTTTCTCTGGTTGTACACTCAAAATCTAGGGTAATCTATTGAATTGGAAGCCATTAGAGAAGAATTCAAGGGATTTTCCATTCGTTTTTGAGAGATGGAGAGTTTAGGAACCGTCACTAGAAGTTTATAGGGGAAAAATTCGCTTAAAACCGCCAAAAACCGCCATTTCAAACTCCAGAAACTGTCCACTCGCCGATCTCACCGTCAGCGGCCTCGATGGCGCCGTCGGCGAGCTTTGTGCAATTAAATGTCAGGGTCCTCGAGAAAAACCCACCGTCCACGGCGTCGAGCACGCCATCGGTGCCAAGGGCAATATTTGTACAAAAAACGCCGTGGTCTAAATACGTTCCAAATTTTCTCTATGGATCCAAATTCCATGATGATCAAAGGGTAAATACGAGTAGTAGAATTTAATACTACCACAAACTAATGATAAATTCAAACAAATATTCAACAAATAAAGATAACTATGGGTTGCCTCCCATAAAGCGCTTGGTTTAACGTCGTCAGCCCGACCTATTCAGGTGTTATTCAGGTTGACTGAGCATTAAATCCTCTTTAAAGTTTGGTCTTTTACCCTCAAAATATGGTTTTAATCTATGTCCATTTACTTTAGATCTATTCCTAGTCTTAGTAAGGGGTCCTAACCAACGAGACTTCAATTTCCCAAGAAATAACTTCAGCCTTGTGTTGTAAAGAAAAACTTCTTGTATTGGTTCAAAGTTCTTCTGGTTAATCTTTCGATCATTTCTTAACTTTAGTTTTTCCTTATAAATTCGGTCAGTATCATAAGATTCATTTCTTAATTCTTCCAATTCATTCATTTGTAACAATCTCTTCTCACCAGCATTTTATAAATTATAATTGAATTCTTTAATCACCCAATATGCTTTATACTCTAATTCTACTAGTAAGTGGCAAGTCTTCCAAGAATGAGTCTGTAAGGAGTCATTCTAATAGGAGTTTTATAAGCAGCCCTGTATGCCCATAATGCAGTATCCAATCTCGTAGGCTAATCTAATCTTCTAGGGTTTACAGTCTTTTCTAGAATTCGTTTAATCTCTCGATTAGAAACTTCAGCTAAAACACAGGTCTGAGGATGATAAACATTAGAGATTCTATGAATAATATTAAACTTTTCTACCAATCTCTGAATATATTTATTCCTTAAATGAGATCCTTTGTCAGTGATAATCACTCTCGGCATTCAATATCTTGTGAAAATGTTTTTCATTAAGAATCTTGAAACACTTTAAGCATCACAATGAGGTAAATCTTGTGCTTCAATCCACTTTGATAGATAATCAACTGCAATCAAAATATAAAAATTACCAAATAAAGGAATAAATTGTCCCACGAAATCTAATCCCCAAACATTAAAAATCTCAACCTCTAACATGAAATTCAGAGGCATTTCATTTCTTCTAGATATACTACCTACTCGTTGGCATCTATCACAAGTTTTAATTTATCTGTAAACATCTCTAAAAAGAGTAGGCCAATAAAATTCAGCTTGCAAGATTTTATGCGCAATTTTGTCAATCCCAAAATGTCCTCCAAATTAAGAATCATGACATTTTTGAATAATCAGTTCAGTTTCTTCATAAGGCACACATCTTTTAATAATAAGATCGTTACATTTCTTTTATAAATATGGTTCATCCCAAAAATGTGCTTTCACATCATGAATGAATTTTTTCTGTTGCTGCAGTGTTTGCATAGGTGACAAAATATCACTTACTATATCATTAACTATATCAACATACCATGGTGTATTCCACTCATTAATATTACAAAGTTGTTCATCAGGGAAACTGTCTATAATTTCATTGTCGGTGTCAGATAATTTATGATATTCTAATCTCGGCAAATGATCAGCAATTTGATTTTCAATTCCCTTTCTATCAATTACCACAAATTTGAATTCTTGCATCAAAAGTATCCATCTGATTAATATTGGTTTGGTATTCTTCTTTTGCATGATATATTTAATAGTAGAGTGATTAACGCAATAAATTTAGTCCCAATTAAATATGATCTGAATTCGTCAAAAGCATGCACGATAGCTTGTAACTCTTTTTCAGTAATTGTATAATTAATTTGAATATCGTTAAGAGTTATACTAGCATAGTATATAAGTTTAAAAATTTTATCATATCTTTGTCTAAGAACATCTTCAATAGCATAATCACTAGCATCGCACACTCATTCGAATGGTTTCTCCCAGTTAGGTGAAACTATTATAGGAGCTGTGATTAGTTTTTCCTTTAATAACTCAAAGGCATTCTAGCAGTCTTCGGTAAACACAAATTTCTTGTCCTTTTCTAAAAGTTGGCATAGAGATTTGGTAATTTTTGAAAATTATTTATTATAACGCTTGTAAAAACTTGCACGTCCAAGAAAAATTCTTACCCCACTCACCGTAGTAGGAGGTGGTAGTTTAGCTATAACTTGAATTTTTGCAGGGTCTACTTCCATGCCATTTTCCAAAATTTTATACCCTAATACAATTCCTCCTACAACTATAAATTGAAATTTCTCCCAATTTAGAACTGAATTAGTTCTTTCGCATAGCTTCAAAACTTTTTCAAGATGATTTAAGCATGTGTCAAATGATGTTCCAAATATAGAGAAATCGTCCATAAATACTTCTATTCCATCATCAATTAACTTACTAAATATCGACATCATACATCTCTAGAATGTTGCAAGTGCATTACATAATCCAAAAGGCATTCTTCGAAAAGCAAAAGTTCCATAAGGACTAGTAAATGAAGCTTTTTCTTGATCCTCAGGAGCAATAAGAATTTGATGGTAATTGGTATATCCATCCAGAAGTAGTAATTCTTGTGTCCAGCAAGCCTATCCAACATTTGGTCTAGGAATGGAAGAGGAAATTGATATTTTCTAGTGGCAACATTTAATTTTCCATAATCAATACAAATACACCACCCAGTAACTTGCCTGAGAGGTATTAATTCATTATTCTCATTTGCTTCAACAGACACTCCTCCTTTCTTAGGAACACAATGAATTGGGCTTACCCAAGTACTGTTCGAAATAGGATATATAATTCTAGCAACTAACCATTTTAAAATCTCTTTTTTAACAACTTCTTTCATAATAGGGTTCAATCTCCTTTGTGGATCAATTATTGGCTTATGTTCATCGTTCAATAAAATTCTGTGCATACAAATCGAAGGGCTAGTTTCCTTTATATCAGCCAGAGTCCAACCAAAAGATCTTTTGTACTTTTTTAATGTATCCATTAATTTTTGTTCTTGAATTTCATTTAAGTCCGAGGATACAATTACTGGTAATGTTGAAAACTCTCCTAAAAATACATACTTCAATTGATTTGGAAGAGTCTTCAATTCATGTTCAAGGGGTTTACAATAGATGGAATTAAGATTTTGTTCTCTGGTACTGTTGAATTCAACATTTCAAATTGTTCCTGAATATAATCAGCTTCTTTATTATCAGGTTCATCATATTTATCATTTTCCATATCTTCGTTTTCTTCAAATTTTTCTTTGAAATATTCTTTTATCAAGTGTTGTGGAATGGTCTTCCCAAAATGATAGGTATTTCCTTGTCTTCTTCCATATCTAAAATGACAAAGTCCACAGGATAGATAAATTTATAAACCTTAACCAGAACATCTTCTACAACACCATTAGGATGTGTAATAGATCGACCAGCTAACTATAGAGTTACAGAAGTTGGTATAAACTCTCCTATTCCTAACCTTTTAAAAGTTGATAGAGGCATCAGATTTATGCTAGCTCCCAAATCACATAATGCTCGTCCATAAAATTTTTCACCAATAGCTCACGGGATAGTAAAACTACTAGGATCTTTAAGTTTTTTAGGAAGCTTTTTCTGAATTATAGCACTGCACTCTTCTCTGAGTGCAACAGTCTCATGATCTAGTAAATTCCTCTTTTTGTTGAATATATCTTTCATAAATTTAACATAATTAGGGATTTATTCAAAAGCTTCAACAAAAGAAATATTTATTAAAATTTATTTTAAAATGTCAAAGAATTTAGCAAGTCTTTTTCCCTTGTCTTGTTGCTTTAGTCTTTGAGGAAATGGTGGTGGTGGTCTTTCAACTGTAATTTTCATAGGTTTCAGAGGAAAATCAGGATATAAATTTTCATTTTCTCCTTCAGTTTCCACTTTTTCCTTTTCAACTACAGTTTCTTTTTGGACCCTTGTTTCTAACTCTTTTCCAATTCTTAATAAAATAGCCTTAATATGTTCTTTTCCTTGATCTTTAGGATTTACTTCAACATTGCTAGGTAAAGTTCCAACAGGTATATTGCTCAGTGCAGTAGCAAAATGCCCCAATTAGTTTTCTATGTTTTTAATAGCAGCTCCTTGATTTTTTAATTGATTTCCCATATTCAAAACTAGTTCTTCCATAGATAACTTCTTCTCCTTGAATTGCGAATTATTATATAAACCTGGTGGATTAGAAGGTCTATAATTGGAATTGCCCTGCTTGTTTAAATTTTTTAATGGGTTTACAGGATTGTTCCCCCACTGAGAATTAACAGGATTAGCATTACCTTGGTTATTCCAATTAAAGTTTGGATGATTCTTCCAACCTGGATTATAATAGTTTGAATAAGGGTTATTTTGTCTATTATGTATCAAATTTAAAGTTTCATATGAAGATTGAGCATCTACAATTTGTCCCAATGAAGTTTCTTCTAACACTAGAGGTGTTTAAGAATGATTCATTCCATATTGATTTATTTTCTTTGAAAGAGCAGCAATTTGAGAAACTATCATAGTTAAAGCATCTGAATCATGAATACTGACTACTTTCTTAGGATTTACCCTTTCATCAGGCCAGTGAAAATTGTTGGTAGCCATTTCTTCGATTAAAGCATAAGCTTCTTCAAAAGGTTTAGCCATTAGTGATCTACCAGCAGCAGCGTCAGTGATGGATCTAAGAGATCCTACTAATCCTTTATAAAAAAGTTTGAATAACTAACCAATCTAGTAAAGCATGATGTGGGCATCTTCTAAGAAGATCTTTAAATCTTTCCCAAGATTCATATATCGATTCTCCCTCATACTACTGAAGAATGTGATATCGTTTCTAAGCATACCAGTCTTAGATGGTGGAAAATACTTTGATAAGAATTTTTGTGAAAGTTATCCCCAAGTTCTAATAGATCCAAGTGCTAATGAATTTAACCAAGCCTTAGCCTAGTCCCTTAGTGAAGAAGGAAAATGTTTAAATCTGACAGCATCATTAGACACTCTGTCATATTTAAAAGTAGCACAAAGTTCTAGAAAACTTGCAAGATGTAAATTAGGATCTTTGTTAGAAGTTCTGCCGAATTGATTGTTTTATACCATTTGAATAATTGCAGGTTTAAGCTCAAATGAATTAGCAGCTACATCTAGATTTTGGATAGTTAAGTGAATTTAATCAAATGTAGGGTGAGTGTAATCTCTTAGTGGTCTAGATTGATGTTCATTTTCTATTCCTTGATTTCTTACGTTGTTTTCCATTGTGTTAGAATTTCTAGGTTCTTTTCTCAGTTTTCTAATTCTCCTAATAGTGCGTTCTAATTCTAAATCATAGGGTATAAGATTTTAAGGTCCAAATTTACGCATATGTACTATCGAAACCAGTACATAGAAAAAAAGTTCACTAAATATAATAATAAGTTACAAATTCTATTAAAAATTTTTCTAATTGTCCTAAATTGTCCGTTACTCTAATTATGTTATATCCCCGGTAATGACACCAAAAACTTGAATCACTCTGTGCACCTTGCGTAAACTTAATATTGTTAGAATTTGATATAGAAGTGTCTAGATTTTTCAATAATCGTAGAGTTATTCTTATCAACGCAAGTATATGTATCGCTCAAGTAATACAAGAATCTAATGGAGTCCTGGATATCGATCCCAAGGGATATTGCAGAGGCTACGGACTAGGATTATAGAAACCAATTCAGAATCACAACTAATTGTCACTAATATGCAATCATAAATAAGATGGAATTTTAATAAGCTAATTTTACTAACAATTAACTAATTTACTAATAATGTGAGGTTCGATATATAAACAAGCATCCTTCTTCTTGTTAAGAAATTTAAGTGAATGGATAATTAGAATTAGTTTAAAACTATGTTGTGTCAAATAGGAGCATACCTATTCATTGCCCTTTCGTCCAGGCATAAAGAACATTGACTAATCCTATGCTTGGTTACTGAATCTGCGGCTAGGCTAGGAGGATACCGGCTCTCACTTCGGAGCTCCCACGTTCCCCTCGCCTGAGGGCTAACATCTACACTTCAGCACCCAAACGATAGGACCGAATTGAGGATTTTAGTTTGTCACTCTAAAATCTCCAATTCTACGCCCGATAAATAATATTTCTCTATTTATTTGCACCCTAATTTTAAGTACTTTAACCTCTCTGAATCTTGGATGTAATCTTCACTTTAGTTGTAAAAATCAAAATATTTTAACAAAATAATTGGCCAGGTTGAAAGTAAATTAAGATTGAAGTGAAAAGATTATCACAACTTCTTTAACATTCTCTTGGCATAACAAATTCCTATCACCATTTCACAAAAATCTCAAAGCAAGGAGAAAGACAGAGAAACTAATCAGATTTCATGGAGAAGATATGACAAAACTTGGATTTCTTATATAAAATCAAAGTTATACAAACTAAAATAAGTAAATAAAACTTATCTCAAATTCCACCCTAAGCAAACTTCTTGAAGTTCCTATGAATCTCTTCCTTTCTTTACAACACACAAAATTCTCCTTCGAAGCGACAAGGAGGAAGAAATCTCTCACTTTCCTTCCACTCTTACAATCTCTCGAAGAATTCCTCACAATTAACACTAAATAAACTCACTCTTTAAAACTATTAGGGAAAGCAAGACACTAATGAACACTCTAGAAACTCCTTAACACCACTTGTACCCCCCATTTTCGGCCTCAAATTGTTTTGTTTTAGAGTAGTTGAAGAGTTTCCAAGATTTACCCAAGCAACCCTTCAAAAATCATCCACATTCAATGCACCTAGTGAGAGAACCGACATACTCACCATCGGCGGCCTCGATCTCGTCGTCGGCGGCCTTCTAGAATACTTGGTTTTGGACCTTCTCTCTTAAGGCTCGCTGTCGGCGGCCTCAATCTCGTCGTCGGTGACCTTCTTTGTAATTTATTTTCTGAACTCTCAGGAAAAGTCCGCCGTCGGCGCCGTCGATCTCGCCTTCAGCACCCTAGGTCAAATCTTCATATTTTGGTCCTTTTTGCTCCAAATTCGCTCCTTTTTGCATATTATTGCTTCAATGTCCATAAATCAACATACCTACAACAAAGCATCAAAAATACCTTTCTTTAAAGTACAATATTATTAAAATTAATATAAAATAGGCATGAAAAGGTCAACATATTTTCAGTTGGTCATCGATGCAGGATCAAATTGAACAGCTCTAAACTTCGTCTCGACCTCAGAAAGCTTTCCCCTAAGTTAATTTGGATTGAAATGAGGTCTATATAAGACTTTGTTCTCAAGGTCTGTTGGCTTGAGAAGAGATGATTGAAAAGTGGGTTAGAGGCTAAGGGAATGACCAATTTTAATTTTCCTCATCTTCGTAGGATCCTGGGAAACTTCAGGGATGGTTAATTTGAAGTTTTCGATAACTTCTTTTCAAACCCTATTTTTGTCCTATTTTAGGGTTTTCGGGTTGGTCAAATTGAGGGAATTCAATAGGCTTTATGGCTTGATTTCATGTAGGATTGATTGCTTAGGCCCTAAGGAGTATTTTTGTTGTTGGGAGCATTGAGATGTAGCCAGTGTTTAAGGTTTTGCAATTTCCTCTCTTCTCTTGGGTCTTCTAGGGTTAGTTCTATTTATAACCTATGGAGAGACCAAGGTTGAGCTTAGATAAGCTTTAAATTGCTTGGGGATAAAACTAACAATCTCATAATGGCATGGAGATAAGTATTTAGCTTGGTGGCAGCCATGGTTAAACTTCCCAAGGTTATTTATGTTAAACTTAACTATGGTGGAGGTTTGGTCTCATACCTTGGACTCCCTCTATTGGAAGGTTTGGTAGGTGGATTAGGCTTTCTAAGTATGCTTTGAATCAACCTCCCCCATGTAAACTTATTGACTTATTCCATAGGTTCAAATGAGAATGACACATAAGTACTCACTTTCCTTACTTCAATGGCATTTCATGATGAGTTCTCCATGAATTTGGCTCATGTTTATTGGTTGCGAGTGTAGGTGCATGGTGACTCTACAGTGAGCTAGTTATTCTCCTTTCACATAAGCTAACATGTCATCCATGGTTTTATAAAAGAATGACACATAATTTCCATTTCTCATTATTTTCAAAATTTGGTAATATTGAGTTCATTCCATGATGTAGGGATGACTTAAGCAAAGGTTTTCTCCATTGGATGGCTTGTGAGGTGAGTGATGACTCACCCATGTCATCTCTTAAGCCTTTCATAAAGGAATGACACTGCCTTCATCCTTCATGATTATGTTATAATGGTATTTTTAACCATGGTTAAATGATGTGTCATGGGTTCTTTAATGTGTTAACTTATAAGTAAATTGTCTCATGGGTCATGTATAACCCATATGAGGTCATCCAAGATGTCATTATTGGGCTTAGAAATTTAAATTCATTTATTGTGTCATAAATGGTGTCATATGTCCAAATTTTATTTTTATGGCTTTTTAATTGTATTTTCATTTTTAATCAATTATGTAATTATTCAAAATTATTTTAAATTATATTATTAGCCAAGAAATTAATCAAAAAAATTTTAGAATTAATTATTTGATTAAATTTATTACTATTTTGTTTAAAATGGGTATTTTGACCAAATTTGATGGATGTTGACTAGGGTTAACCATGGTTGACTCAGGTTGACTCAAATTGACCCATTTTAGCCCAAAGGAGACTAATGTGACTTTTCTAACTTTTCAAGGTTTATCATAGTCACCAAGTCCAAGTGCTTTAAAATTTTGGGTGGGTTTGGTCATGATGACCATATTTAGGGTTTATGTCAAGCCAAAAGTCAAAGTATTGAATTTTGAGTTTTGCCTTGGTCTCTTTGATCAATGTTAAGTTGATTAGGTCAATGTCTAACTTATGATGTCAATGTGATAGTCCTTTAGGTCTTGGATTGGCCAGTTTAACTAATTTTTGTCTTTTTAAGTCAGGGTTTGACCAATCATATCAACGTGATGGTCTTTAGGACATGTGTTGACCATTTTGATCAAATTTTTCCTATTTTGGTCAAAGCTTGCCTAATGAGATAAATGTGATGGTCAAAGGGTCATGAATTGAGGATTTTTGCCAATTTTGACTTTTTGGGTCAAAAGTTGACCATTTGGGTCAGCATGGTGGTCATTGGATGAAGGATTTACCAATTTGACCAAAGTTGACTTTTTGGATCAAAGGTTGACCAGCTGGGTCAATGTGGTGATTATTGGATCAAGAATTGTCTAGTTTTAATAAAGTTGACTTTTTGGGTCAAAGGTTAACCTGTTGGGTCAGTGGGGTTGGTCATTGGGTCAAGAATTGACCAGTTTGACCATAGTATACTTCTTGGGTCAAAGGTTGACCTGTTGGGTTAATAGGATTGATCATTGGGTCAAGGATTGATGAATTTGACCAAAGTTGGCCTTTTGGGTCAAAGGTTGACTTGTTGGGTCGGTAGGGTAGGTCATTGGGTCAAGGATTGACCAATTTAACCAAAGTTAACTTTTTGGGTTAAAGGCTGACATGTTTGGTCCTCAGAGTTTGTCATGGTTGATTTGATCATTTAAGAATGTCATTAAAATCTGGGTTAATAAGGCTTCATTAGGGTCTTACCCTGGACATTAGGGTTTAGCTACCATCATTGAAACTTAGGGAGCCAATATTGGTAGACTTCCTGTCTCAACATCGTTTAAAAATAATCCTCACAAGAGTGAGATCAACAGAGGCTCACACACACACTTGCACATTGCACTCTCACATACTTCCTCACAACCCTAAACTAAACTTCTCCACACTTGATCCCCTACTCTTTTGGAAACTCATGTGGGTGGTTTCTCGAAGCTCATAGCCCCAGGCTAGGGTTTGACTAGTACCAGCACATGGAGGATCCAAACGGGGAATTCCCTTGGTCCATGGCTCAAATGGGTTATCAATCTCTCTCACTAAAAAATCCAACTTTTGACACTTACCCCTAAAACTTTACTGAATGACCAAGTTACCCCTAAAGCCCTAATTTTGCCCAAAATTCCTAAAATCAACCAAAATTACTAAAATCATCTCAAAATATTCCTCACTACTCCAAATAACCAAAACACCTCAAATTTACCAAAATTCTCAAAATATACCCAAAATTACAAAAATGTCCATCCTTGCCAAAAAAATTCCCAAAACCCTCAGAATATTCCCAATTTAAATTTACACCACTTTATTTGATCCAATTTAACTAAATTTGCCCAATTTGATCAAAAGCCCCAAATTACCCTTTGAGGCCCAAAATGCCCAAATCACCCCTAATGTCCATCCAATTGACCCCAATCTTGCCCATATTTTATTCTGAACCAAAATTCATCATCCGCGATACCAATATTAACCAAATCCAAGCCCATTTTGACCCACATTAGAACTCAATTTCAACCCAAAACAAAAAAGCCCGAATTTTGACCATATGACCCAATTTCCCCAAATTAAACCCCATGAACCAATAAATTCCCTAAATTAATATCCAAAACCCTTCATGACAATCCCCTAAACCAAATTAACCATCAATTTCCACCAATTTGAGCTCAAACCTCACCCAAGTCAAAATAAATCCAAAAATCCCAATTTGCCCCAAATGTGTCACATACCCAAATTCCACCAAATTGAATGCCCTAGCCCTAATATTTCCACCCAACTAAAGTTAAACTCATCCTAATATCACCATAGACCCTTTTGAACCTTCAATTGACCTTGGATTCAACCCTAGCCTAGCCTAAACCTAAGCTAACCCAACATACCCAAATGTGACCAAATACCCAATTTAAACCAATTTAACTCCTCAAGCCAATTCAAAACTACCCTAATCCTCTTATAAACACTTTATGACAAGAATACACACCATTGTGAACAATTAAGTGGACCTAACCCAAGCTTGAACCCAACCTAGCCTAATTTGAACCCAAGTGACCCAAATTAAACTCATGAGCAAAATTAACTAAACCAAGCCAAATTTGACTAACCTAAGTCCACCACATCCACTAAGTTAACCCTAGAAACCACCCTAGATCCACCTTGCCCGCTCTAGTGGAGCCATGGACCAAGGGTCCCCTAAATTAGGGGATCCCCTTCCTTAAATGGTTAAAACCTAGGGAGATTTGCCATAATTTACTTAGCCACTTAAACTCACTGCACTTATGGCCTACCCTCTGGCTCACCTGACCACTGGCCACCTACCCTAGCCTGGTCAGCCGTCCTAGTCACCAGAGGAGCTTATATTGAGAGCCACCTCAAGCCAAATAAACCTAATTGAGCCCACCCAAGTTCTTCAACTCTGACTACTCAACAAGGCTGATCTGCCTTCCACTTAAGCAAATATTTCCACCCACATTGCCCCCTTGAGCTCCACTAGGTAGCCATGGCCATAAATAGAGCTCTTCACAGCTGAGAGAGGGTGCAGAAAGTTTCTAAGGAAACCCTGCCAAAACTTCACTAGAGCTTCCTCAAACCTCCCTGAGTATAGTTCGACTGCCTTCAGCCACTCATCCCCACTGCCCTGAGCTAATTTCCCTTTAAAAATTTCAGCTGAAACCAAGGCAGTTGCAATTGCATCTTCCCACTACCTATAACTCTAAACCAACTTGCTCCACACCATCACCAGAGTGAAAGAAGTTCTCCCATAAAAGCCTCATCACAAAGAGCCTCTACCCCATACTTTGATCAACACCTAAAATTGGCCTTAGTCGAATTCAGGTCTAAACATTTCACCAGGGAAAAAGGCTTCATTTGGAGGTTCGCTGGTACCAATCGAAGCTGCTACAACCATCTGATTAAGGCCTCCCCTCTCAGCCAAAGGTATTGAACTCCCTCACTCTCTCGAGCATATTTTGATTCTCCATGCACATTGGGTCAATTTTAGGCTAGGTTAGCCATATAAATAGGTTCTTCCAGGTCATATGAGCCCATAGAAACAAACTTGAGGCAACTTGGTTGAGTCTAACTCAAGATCTTAGAGTTAGAAGGTGGACAGCTTACGGGATGAACCACTTAGGGATGAAGACCAGGAGCCGTTAAATCACGCTTATTTTTCTTATAAGGCCAGGATGGAGTCCAACGGGACCACGGTGCATAAAGTTCGGACGCGTGGTTGCCCAGTCCGATGGTGGCATTGAACCTGGGATCACTGTGTGGTCTTTAAGAGCTGCCGAGGATACAATCAGCGTTGCGTGGATAAGTAGAAAAAAAGGATTTACTTGAATTATTTAAATCAGGCCAACTTTAAAAATGCATAACTTGGTGTAGAAAAATCATAAAAGTAAAATAAAAATATCTTAGTGCTTAGTGAAAAGAGGAGAATAATGTAGAAATGGTATGAAATTTATTTGATGCATGTTAAATAATTAAATTCTATTTTAGGTATTTTAATTTTCCATTCACTTTGAAATTTTACCATGGCTTGACCATTGGGGGTTTGGATCTCTCTATCATAAGGGATCTTCCCTAATTTTTCAAAGTCAGGGGGTTTCTCTATAAAGAGATCACTAATTTTCAAACTTAGGGTCACTATTTTGGTAAATTAATTATAATAATTAGTGCATTAGTCAGAAAAATCCAAAAGTATTTTGATAGATTCCTTGTGACCAGAGGGTCAAAGGAAAAATACAAACTTGATTTAACCCATTACAAATCACTCTAACCATAATCAACTCATTAAGACAAAAAAAATATAATTTGGGTTAAATATAAATCTAATGGACTTAACTTTAGTTGCCCATTGTGGGTTAGGGTCAAAGGAACTCCCATAAAAATTTTCAAGTCAATTAAAGTTAGACTACTCAAAACAACTTTCTAAGTTAAATGGTATTTTTGACACTAAAATAATTTTTAATAATTAAAATATAAGTTAAAAATTATGAAATTTGTTTTGGGAGTTCATTATGACTAGGGGAATTTTTTAAAAATACAATTATAATTAAATTTTCATTTTTAAGCATTACTTTATTATTTAAATAATTAAAAATTCACAAAATTAATAAAATTAATGGAAATATTCTAAATTGCCTCCTAATCACTTAGGTACAAATAAAATAGTTTTCCTAACTCTATAAATAAAGATAATAAATTTTAAAGGGTTAAAATTATTTTAAAGGCTAAAATTAGAATTTCATTAATTTCTCATTAAAATAATTCTAATAATTAAAATATAAATTACAAAAATATAAAATTTCGTCCTCTGGGTTTACTGACCTTAAAGAGATTTTTGACAAATATAAAACTTAAATTTCTAATTAATTAACCTTTTATATTTAATTAATACCACAAAAATTGAAATAATTATAATAATTAAATTGAAAGTTAAAAAATCATGAAATTTGGTCTTAATGAGTCTCTAGTCTATGTGAACCTCCAGTACTTTTCTTTGGGACATATGATTTATTTTTAATAAGTTATTGAATTTTCTTTGAAAATCTTTATTTTGCCTGAAAAATAATTATATAAATTAAATTAAATTAAGAAAAATCAAATTTTTTCCTCTGATGTTTTAATTGATCCATGGGTAGCGTACCATAAAAATTTCAAAGTCATTTGAATTAAATTTGATTAATTATGGAGTGTTTAGGCCTTAAGGGTAAAGTTGTAATTTTGAAGAATTTTTTCTTAATCAATTTTTTGGCTTTATTAAAATGGGAAATGGGTAATGACTGATCTTAACAAATGTATTGAAATGATTGAACTATAAAAGAATAAATGGTAGAAACCAATGTCATGTTTGTCATTTTAAAGGGTAAACTTGTAATTTCTTAAATTATATTAATTTGGAAGTTAAAAGACCCTTGAAGTTAGGGTTTGGACTTTGGAAGTCATTAATGTGTTGATCTAAGACCCCTAATTAGTGTCTAATGATAATTTCAATAATTTGATAAGGATTAAAGAGATTCATAATCACATAAGTCAATATTTTCCTAAAATTCCAAATATACCACTAAAGTCTTAAGGGCTTAGTAGTGAGCTAGACTAAATTGAAATTTGACTAATGAGGTCTAGAAAAGGAAAACACAATTAATTTTAAAATACATTTAAAACACTACCAGCCCATCAAAATTTGTTGAATTCTTTAATAAATTAATTTGCCTCGAAAGGCCCCATTTACATAATTCTGAAATTAAATGTCAAGTAATATCTACTCCACTTTTTGGGACAATTGAAACATTAGCTCATTGAGCATAAGCGTATGAAATGAATGAATCATTTAGTAAATATGATAAGTTTAAATGAACTCAAGAAAGTTCAAAAGGGTTGTGAAATATCAAGGTATTCCTAGACCTTTTCACAAGTCTTCTAGACATCTTGTAGGACGACTGAGCCTATCATACTTATTAAAAGATGTCATCTCTGAAATAAAAAAATAGGACCCACCAAGTTATGACAGGATTTGGTAGGTCTATGACGAACCTATCTATAGGCTTTTACTTTCTTGTAAATCATAAACTTTTACTATGAAAGATACTAAAGTTTCAGGTGGAGGAACGAGGAGACTCACCATGTATACTATTATAAGTTTATAACACCTGATTTTCATTACTTCCTTTACTTTTCTTTTCTTGCTTAGGAGCTTGCATGTTAAATAACAATGTCACCCTGCATGAAAATCAAAACTTTTCAGATAGCCAAAAACTGAAACCAAAATCTAAATTAAAATCAAAACAAGATAAAATTCACCGCAACAAAAATCAAAATATAAGACACTTAAAATTTAATCACAAACAAAAAAAAAATCACAATTACAAAAAAATTAAAACACATCTATCAGATGATCAGGATAACCTCAGAGGATGCAACCTACAGCTGCTAACAAGATTTTCCAGAGTATATTGAAAGTATGGAACTCATTTAGTTAATTTCAGTAAATTCATTTAGACTAAATGAATCCGAAGAAAATAGTGGTGCCAAAATGAGGGATCTGTGGGATCCTATCTGGTGTCCCTATAATCAACTTAAATATTCCCCCAAATAAAATATTAAGACATCTCAATTTAAACATTTCCAAAATATGCTACTTCTCTCATCTCCTCAATTTGACATTTTTAAAACTAAACCTGCTACGATGAGGAGCTTGGAGCATTCACAGTGGGCATCACAACCATCTTTAACAGCAAAACTGCTTAGAATTAAACAGCAAGGCCATAAGACTTTGAGGTAGCTAGCGTAGTGCAGCATAAATCCTTACTTTCTCTGTTTAGGCTTTTGTACCTCATGCAATATAAGCCCTAAATTGCCTTAGGATTCCGAGGTTGTCATCAGATATGACATAAATCCTCCCATCTTCTAGACTATTCACATGATTAGTATCAAGTGGATGTAAGCCCTAAATAATAAAATTGGCACGATGAAACATCAAATAATAATCTCAAATTGAAGTCAAATCATAGCATAGTTTGGGAAAGAACACCATGATTCTTCTTGGATCTTTATCTTTCCCCTAGCTTTCTCTTCCTTTGGACTTTTAAAATAACTGTTCCAAAACTTGAGCTACTCACCTATTGGATTTCCTATTATCACATTTTCTTGAAGAAACCTACCATTTGGAAGTCATGAATACAAAATTTTATGATCTATATCAAGAGTTTTCTTAGGTGACATCAGTTGTCTAAGATGTAATTAACTATAGGGGTTTTCCCTTATAGAAAACTTAAAGACCTCAGATTAATATAATCCATATCTAGTTGCTTCATATTGGGTAGGGGAAATTGTCGGTTAACATAAAAGGTTCATAGAACAAATGAATGTCATGAATTCTTTAGTTTATTTGATCGAGCCTCACCACCAAGCCATATATCTATCCTTCAGGATAGATAAATTTCTTGTAGTGTAGTGCTTGATTATTTAAACTATCATTTATATGAGGTCGATTTATTTCATATTTTTAAAATTAAAATGATACTTTCTATATATATATATATATATATATATATATATATATATATATATATATATTGATATTCCTAAACCTCAAAACTTTGCACCAACAGTTTTAAATATAAGTTTGGCCGCCATGTAACACTAATTAAAGTGGGAGAATATTACAAACAAGCCTTTCACAAGATTCATATGAAAACCTTAGTCAAATTATTTGATTTACAAAATCTTCATTTGTGAAAGAAAGATAATCTTGCCTGACATTATATGATCACACAAAACATATAAAATTTTCATTTCACTCGTAGAGTAGTTTGTATAATAAGATTTAACAAGATAAATGAAGCAAATTTTGAACTCGGTATTCACATATCAGATTTTCTTAAATTAAATTGTCCATGTCTCCTCCTTTCTCTTGTCTCCTCACTTGCTCCACTTAACCAGAACTTTTTTATTTCTCCTTCTCACAATCTCGCAACACTCACACGCACTATGACATACCCACAAACACACTCTCAAGCCTTTCCAACTTACTCTTTGTCCCTTAAACAGTCTCGTTACTTCACTTAAATATCCATTCTCTCTTCAACCATTATCCCCCTCAAACAATTACATTTCATCCAAATTGCTCATGTTAGATTATCACATCTAGGCTCTGTATTAATGGAACCTAAGTACTTGATCTGTCATTGGGTGCCCAGGCTTGGCGTTTTGGTGCCTAAGTTGGAACCTGGGCATTGCGCTCTGTCTTTGATCTCTTTTTGGCATTGATACAATTTAAAATGTCGAGTGAATGGATACAATTTGAAATGTCCTAGGACAAACTAATTTATCATGAGCTCGTATCATTTTTGCTTGGTACAATTCTAGATTCTGTTGAGCTTGAAGTCGTTTGCCCTCTAAATTTTTTCGTTCTTCAAGACGTAATTTTACGTTTTCTTCTTCAATGATTTTGTTTGTAATCGCAATCCTAAGAGATGGAATTTGAATTTCTAATGGAGGTATGGCTTTAGAACCATATACGAAGAAAAACGGTTTTGACAGTGTTGGTGTTCAGTATGTAGTTCTATAAGCACATAACGATTCAATTAATTTTTCATACCATTGTCTTGGCTTGCTAGTTAATGTTTTCTTCAAATTTTGGACTAAGGTTTTATTGAAAGCTTCAGCTAAACCTTGGCCTTTGGGTAATATATTGTTGAATATCGCTAATCTATTCAATGTCTTTGAATAAAATTGTTTATTTTCATGTTCTTAAAGGCTAATACGTTATCTGAGATAATCTTTCGAGGAAATTCAAATCTTTAAAAAATTTGTGTCTTAAGGAAATGAAGAACTTGTTATGCTTTGACTTTCCTAAGTGGTATGGCTTCTGCTTATTTTGAGAAGTAATATGTAGCTACTAATATAAATATATGTCCTTTGGTTGACGGAGGATCCATAGGGCCCACAATATATGTGCCCCAACATTCAAACAACCAAGATGCAACTGTTGAATGTAATACATTTGGCAGTTGATGTAAAACCACCTCATGAACTTGACATTGATGAAATTTTCTTGCTACTTCAAGGCAGTTAGTCATCATTAACGGCCACTAATACCCCATTCTTTTAATTTTCATTTTCATCTTGGGCCCAGATTGGTGTGCACCACATAAGCTTGAATGAACTTCTTTGACGAGTTCTTGAGATTCGGATTGACTTAAACATCTTTGATGAAAAGATCGACGATAAAGAACATCATCTATTAGAACATAAGATAATGCTCTCTGTTTAATTTGAACTGTAGTGGAATTGTTGTCAGGTAATGTTCAATTTTGTAAGTATTCAATAATCGGTTATCACCAATCATCTTTCTTTTCTTCATTGATAACCATTATTTTCATATTTTCTTCTTTTTGTCCAAACTATCAAAATTAATTTGAGACAAAACTCGCCGTTCTTTTACAAATATTGAAATGTTATTCCCTTCAGGACAATCAAATTCTTTTGCGAGTTTTGAAAAGCATCTGCTACAGAATTATCTTGCCTTGCAACTAGGAAAAACGTCACATTAAGAATATCATGCAATAATTCCATAATGTAATTAAAATATTGTTCAAGCCGTGTTATCAAATTTTTCTATTTTCCTGTTATCTAATTAATAATCAGTTGACAATCACCATAAATGTTGAGACTTTTGATGTTCGTTTTGATTGCCAGTTCTAAGCCAACTATGAGCGCTTCAGACTCAGCTTCATTATTTGTAAATGGCTTAGTTAGATGATAGGAAAATGATATCATTTCTTTATCCATAGTAATAAAGATTATTCCTACCCCTTCTTTGCCAGGTATAGTGGTTTGTTCGTCTTTATTTTTTCTAGGGGAGGAGGCTCCATCAAAATATAACTCCCATTACTTTGAGTCAGAATATTTTATGTTGAATACTTTTTCATCAAGAAAATCATCATTAAGTGGAGATTCATTCGGTGTAGGGTGTGCTGCTAGAAAGAATGCAAAAATTTGTCCTTCGACAGCGCGTAACGGTACGAACGTTATATCAAATTGAAGTAACAACATTGCCCATCTTGCCAATCTTCTAGAAAGAGTTGGTCGAGTCAATAAATATTGCAATGGGTTAATCTTTGATATAAGGGTTAAATTGTGTGATAACATGTAATGTCTTAGCTTTTGAGCATCAAAGATCAGAGCTAAATAATGTTTATTGATCGCAGGATACTTTATCTCAGTTGAATTTTAACAACAACTTAAGTAATATAGAGCATTTTCTTTACCTTCGTCATTGTTTTGAGCCAGCAATGCTCCTAAAGAATTTTTTAAAGCTGCAATATAAAGGATAAGAGGTCTTCCTAACAAAGGTTATGCTAGAACAGGAGGTGTCATAAGATATTGTTTGATATTTTCAAAAGCATATTAGCATTTCATCCCATATAAATTTGGTGTCTTTTCTGGTCAGGGCAGTGAGAGGTTGACATCTTCCTGACATATTGGAGATAAAAATGACGAATGTATGCTAATTTTCCTTAGAAAGATCGTAATTGTGTTAGATTTTTTGGTGGAGGCATATTCATAATAGCTTTAATTTTGAGCGGGTCAATTTCAAACCCACGATGTTGAATAATAAATCCTAAAAATTTTCTTGAGGTGACACCAAAGGCACACTTAAGAGGATTCATTTAAGATTAAATTGTCATAATCGCTTAAAAGATGATTCTTAAATCATATGTATGTTCATTTTTTTATTTACTATTAATAACCAAGTCATGTACGTAACATTCAACTTGCTTGTGAATAAGCTCATCCAAAATTCTTGTCATGGCCCTCTGTTAAGTAGCACCGGCGTTCTTTAGTCCAAATGTTATTGGTTTTTAATAGTATATCCCAACGGGTGTTCTGAAAGCTCTATTTGGTTCATCTTCAGGAGTCATTTTAATTTTGTTATATCCAGGCATTCCATCCATAAAGGAAAATATTACATGTGTTGATGCAATATCTACCATTAATTCGGGAATTGGTATTGGAAATTCATCTTTTGGATAGGTTTTATTTAGATTTAGGAAGTCTAAACAGACTCGGATTTCACCATTTTTCTTCTTTACTTGTACTAAATTGGCCAGCCATATTAAATATTTTCTTCCCGAATAAAATTGGCCTCAATTAGTTTCTTGACTTCTGTGATGACTTGTTGTTCTATGTCAATACGCATTCTTCTTGGACCTTGTTTTATAGGGACGGCTTTTTTATCTTTCCCAAGCTTGTGAACTACCACTTCTGGAGCAAGTCCAGGCATTTCATTGTAATTCTAAGCAAAGCAGTCCTTGTATTCTCTTCATACTTGAACTATTTCTTCTACTTCTATATTATTAAGAGAACTGCTAATAAATGTCAGTTTTGGGTTTTCATCAGTTCCCATGTTTATTTCTTTTAATTCATCCATCGTTGATTTGATTTCTTTTTCAAATTTTGGTGTGGCATCCTCTATCATAAGATCTAGTATTTGTTCAAAAGTTAGATCACCTGCGACAACCAGGAAAAATTCTGTATCATCTAAAGGTCCTAGGACACCAAATCCTACTCCCTCTTAAGAATCATAATTTCGTTTATTATTATTCCATAAATGCTCAAAATCATAAGTTTGGTTTAATGAATTTTTTTAGACACTAAACTATTTTGCAAAAGTTTTTGAACATAAGGAGAATAAAGCTCAAAAGGAATTTTTATTGATTCCAAAAAGTTTTCATCTTTTGATTTTACATCAACATCTGAGCTAGTAGAACCAAGTCAAAATTTTTCAGTTTCTTATCTTCACTATATATCTCTTTAACCACTAAATCTTCAAATTTTGTAAAAGAAAGAGGAGTTAGGGTCGTAGTATTTACATAGTGATTTATTTTTTCATACATAGATTAAAATTCTTTTCCTTTATCTTCCTCTTAAAGAAGTATCTTAAGCTGGGGATCCTTTGGAATTGTTTTCTTCCTTTCTTCTTCTTCATAATCCAAATAAATTTCAAACTTCGGTGTTTTCTTCATGTTAGTAACAGGGATCCCTTTTTGTTGTGCTTTTCATTGACCTCGGCTTCGACCACTCATATCAACTCATTTTTTCTTATTATGATTTTTATCTTTTTCCTTCACATTTGACATCACATCTCTAGAGAATATCAATTTATCTACTGAGGCATAATATGCAGCGTCCTCGTGTACACGAATTTCCTAGATTGAAAATGGTTGGACATCCCCTATTATGCAACATTCTTTTCATTTTTACAGATATTTGATACATTGGTGTAATGACGGGATACCATTTTATTTTTGTGGAGCCAAGGTCGGCTAAGTAGAGCATTAAAAGATGTATTTGAATCAATGACATGGAATTTTGCTATTTTCAACAATTATCTATCTTTAAAAGAAAAGTTATCGATCCTACAGCTCGTTCTCCTTCTTAATTAAATCCCGATAACATGATCGTATTAGTTAACAATTTGTCAGCATCAATGTCCAAATGTGCGAGATTTTTCAAATTCATAATATTAATTGAAGTTCCAGTGTCAATGAGTACTCTCAGAAGCATAATATCATTGATGTTCAATGTAATATAGAGTGTACGAATATCTTCAGTCGTGTCGAGTAGCAAATCATCGTCAAAAAAGGATATTTTTGTTTGTTCTTTGAATGAATATGCTTCATTCACAGAAGTACTAGAAAGTTAAGCAAAACAGATTTCGGGATCTAAGAGAGCCTTTATCAAAGATTCTCTCATTTCTCTAGATAGGACAAGGGCGTCATATATGCTCAAGTTTGCTGGTAGCTTTCTTAAATGAGCCAATATAGTATAATCCACTTTTCCATGGACACTGTCTCTATTCTCTTCCAATGATCATTCTTGTACTGGAGGGATGTTTTCCTTGGGTGCTACTACTTGTTTTTCTTCTCCTGTAGGGGCCATTCTTGAAGATAGAATTTTTTCACTTCTCAAGTTGACTTCGTTTATTTCTTATGGTATAACGTTCATTTCTTGAGTTTCTGAATCAGAAAATTCCAATTCTATGGGGATTGGCACATTTTCTAACTCGAACGTAAAAGTTTCATCTTCACTGTTATTATCATTTTGGTTGTTATTAGTCTCGTCAGATTTACATTTGATCGAAATATCATCTACAGGATCAAAATTGACTCGCTCATTTTCATGAATATCATGAGAGATAGTCAAGATATAAGCAGAACGGGAAACACTTTTATTTATGAACAAAAAGTCATACAAAGTTAACAGTACATGGGATTTTGTCCCTTTGTCCAAAACAACTACCCTAGAAGGATATAACAAAGTAGAAGGAGGAGCAGCCCCTGTGTTTTCAAGACTCTTATTTCCTTTCTGTATCTTACAAGATTTATTACGAACATTCTTAGGATTGATGAGCGTTTCTTTATAGCATTTTCCTGGAATAATATTACTGCCATCAAAGAGATCTTCGTGAGTGTTTACTGAGATCATATTTACGGAAACTTTTTCAATCTGCTTTTGATTTTTTTTTGGGATATTAATATTTCCTTCTTAGAAGTTTTTCTCCAACCAGTCTTTGAAGAGGAAGCAATCTTCAATTTTATGTCCCAACATCCTATGATTGGACTGTAGTTAGGATGGTCTTTCAAATCGACCTCCGCCGGCCTTTTAGCCTCAGGTAATTTGAATTCAGGTATCTTTAGCAAACCACGAAAGATTTTAGTAACCACCTCTATTTTAAATGGATATTCCTTATTCATTCTATCGACTATCACTCTTTTATCTGTTTATGGTAAGGTTGGTTATTGAAATTGTAATTGGGAAGACAACTGTTGTTGTTGTTAATTTTGTCATTGCTTATTTTTTTAGGTTGTATTAGTGTCATCTGTTTCCCTTTTTCTATCGTGGTAGTCTTCATTTCTAGTACTTTAACTGGTTTCATTTTCTCAGTCTTTTCTAGCTGCTTAGCTTCTTCCTGGTGATTAGCAGCTTTGCCGAGTAATTTTTCAAATTTTTTTATGGTAAATCCCTTAAGCATAAATGATATTGGGCCATGAATATTTTTAAAAGTATTTCCACTACATGTTGTTCTTAAAGCTGTGGCTCACACTTCATACTAAGGTTTCTCCAATGTAGAATATAATCCATAAGTGTTTCTCCTGGCTTTTGCTTTTCTACAACCAGGTCTCCAACCGTCACATGATTTTGTGCTCCAGCAAAGCGTTGGATAAAAAGATTTTCTAATTCTACAAAAGTTTTAATAGAGCCATTAGGAAGTTCGACATACCAGTCGAAAGCAACTCCCGTTAAATTGTTGACAAATTGTCAGAATAACAGGGGATCAATAACAGAGGATCACTCCCTCCTGCATTGCAACAGTTTGCTCTAAAGTGTGCAAGATGTTTTCTCGGATTTCCTATTCTTTCAAGCATTTTGAAAAGTGGTGGAACAAAACCTTTAGGATATCGAACTGAATCAAATTCCTCTAGGTAGGGTCTACCCTTTGAAATTAATGTTCCAATCCGTTATTGTGCCATGGTTTATTTTATTTTTTTTCCACTAGTTGTGAAAGTTCTTTTTCGGGAATCCCACTTTGAATGGTTTCCTTTTTGTTTTGTGAGCTTTCTTCAACTTCAGTTTTTTCTTCATGGATATGTATTGTTTCAGGTCGAACAATTTCAATGGTCGGTGATGGAGTTGTTGGTGAGTTTTTTAAGGCCGCTGCCAATTCTTCCTTTCTTTGTTCAAGATGATTGATTTTTTTTCACGTTGATGAATGACAGATCGTAATTCTTCAGTAACATTTTCTTCATTTTGAGGAGATATTTCCCAAGCAGCACTAGATTGTGTTTCTACGACATGTATTTCTATAAATTCTTGACTGTGCTGGTTAGAAGAATTTTCTTTTCTTTGTGAAGCTAATCATTTAATGTTATCTCTTAATTTCTCCAATCTCTCCTCAATCGTTTTACCAGAATTCTTTTCAGGGGTGTTGTCTTGGGAAATATCCATAGGAGTGTCCATGATACTAGAAACTCCATCTGAAACCTCTTGTTTCCTTGTATTCTTTTTTAATTTAGAGTTATGCTTTTTTATTGTGATTGAACTGCATCTCGTAGCTTGTGCACAAGAGTCTTCATCTTTTTCGATGTTTCTCCAGCTTCCATAAGCAATTTATTTTGTTTTATACTATTTTTTCAAAGTAACTACCTCGTTTGTTTTTTATTTTGAATGGAGCTTAGTTGGCACTGGAGTATTTTGACAATAAATGGACTTATCATATTGAAGTATTTTCTTTTTCATGCTAGTGGTAACTGCACATCCCATTTTATCTAACAACTTGGCAATTGAACATCTATCTTTATGTGCCAATTGTTTGAATACAGTGTGTATTGTTTGGATAGGTGGAAAATTTTCTTTTTTTAAAGACTGATACATACCCTCATTATATTCAACAGGTACGAGATAGAATTCATCTTCTTCCCAAGGGTATGTATTTTTTTTATATCCAATGAGGGTAAACTTTTCAATTTCATTTTCATTTAGATTCTTATTCTTTCTTTGAGTATGAGTTAAAGGAATGATTTTGGAGCTAGATTAAAACTCATACATTGATCTTGGAATATTGTCTTCATTTTACTTATAAAGTCCTTTCCCTTTATTATTAACTTCCTCAAAGCTACATTGTTCCATAGAAAGTTGTTGAGATAAAAGAAAAGGTTTTTCATAAGGGTTCTCATAAATATTTGGAAAATATGGAAAAGGTTCTATTATCATGGGAGGATTATTCTAAATATATTCAGCTTCATCATTTAATATTCTGAATTTGTTTTGTGGAAAGTAAGTGGCTTCATTAAACGGTGAATTCAGATCTTGAAAATAAGAAAATTCTGAATTAGGAGAATCCATAGCAGTTTTGTATCAAGGTCTAGAGAAATCTTATGTTAAAATTTTATGATAGACTTGTCTTTGAACTGGAATCATTATGGTTTTATCAAAAATAGCTCTTTTTGAAAGAGCAAGAAGAAATGATATTGTTTATCGAATGATATTTTGAAAACGAGTACTTTAACAAAAGATGAAGAGAAAGAATCTATAAAGATCAAAACCCCAGCAGAGTTTCCACTCTCTTGTCGGCAATAGAAACTCATCGCTTCCTATCGTCGCCAATTCCTGGGCGTTGTGTCAAATGTCAAGGATTCACCAGTCTATTTATATTGCCTCAGTCTTTAACTTTATTTTGAAAAGGGTGAGAGAAAAGGAACAAAGTAGACAATCATAGGAAAAAGTAATATGATATCTTTATGGGGAGAACTCTAGAATGTTCTTATCAACTAGAAAAAAATCAGAAGTCTCGTAACCAGAGACTTTTGGGTATTTAACCTATTCTGAGTTCTTTTTACTTCTCCCACAGAAGCAAGCTTCTATAGTTAATTACATCCTAGACAATTCTAGTTTTTCCTAAGAAAACTCTTGATTAATGTTAAAAACTCATTTTTCTGAATAAATTTTAGGAAAATAAACATACGAATGTTTTATTCCTGATTTTTATCTCATTTTGTCCTGAGATTATGTCATGAGGTATCTTCTACAGATATTTTATTATTTTATTTCTAATTTTTTATTTTGTCATGTCAAATGTCATATCAATGTCAATGTTTTTGTTTTGTCATTATTTTAATGTCATTTTGTTAATTCTTCTTCTTTAAGTTTGGTGACTATCCTAAGAGTTCCAGTTTAATTTTGTTGATGGCTATCTTAATAATCAAGTTTGTTTTGTTAACGGCTATCCTAATAGTCCAGTTTTGTTGTTTTTGTTGTCATATCATTTTTGTTGTTTTTTTAGGTTTTGTGGCTAACCTAAAAGTTCCAGTTTTATCATTTTTATTGTTTTTTATCTTTTTATTGTTGATTTTTATTTTATTTTAATGTCGTCAATCGTCCTATAAAACAGAGTTAGCACACCCTATAACATGTAAAGAAAATCTAAACAAAACATATCTTCATCCTGAAAAGAAAATATTATTAGAAATAATGTCGTAAAAATATTTAGATTGCCTGTTAAAAATTTCCATTATTTCATATTTGTTGGATATCCAACTTTTGGTTGAAATGTTGACTTAATATTTACAAATGAATTTTTTATTTCAATTTATATCGATATGGGTTTAAGAAGAATTTAGATTTAATAATTAGACTTTTAAATTCAGTTGTCATTTGAACTTAATAAGTCTAATGAATTTTTAGACTTAATGTCGTTTAATTCTAAGGTTTTGGAGTTGATTTAGATTATCACTTGAATAAGGTTTTTAGACAAGATGTCGTTTGAGCCTAAAGGTTTGGATTTTAGATTTTTAGATTCAATTGTCACTTGAATCTAAACAAGATTTTTATACTCTATGTCATTTAGAGTCTAAAGATTTGAAGTTGAGTTTAATAGAAATTAGACTTTGAACATTTAGATTCAGTATTATTTGAATCTAGAATTTCTGAATTTTATGTTGATTTAAGTTTTACTTGTCAGTTTTAAATTTTATTTTCTTGATTTAAGTTTAATTTGTTAATTTATGTCGAGTCAGGTCGATTTATGTCAAATTGTGTCAAGTTTGGTTGGATATGTCAATTTATGTTAAATTATGTCATTTTATGTTGGTTTATATTGTTTTAGATTTCATTTTGAATTGATTTTATATTTTTCATTAGATTGTGTTGAGTTAAGTTTAATTTGGGTTTAGATATGTCGGGTTAAGTTGAATTTAAAATTTATGTCGAATTATGTTTTATTTAAATTGAACTTTAAAATTTATGTTGCATTAAGTTTGATTTGAATTTATGTCAAGTTAAGTTAATCTGAATTTAGGTTTAACTCAAACATAAGATTTTAATTTAAATTGAGTTTGACTTAGGTTTAAATTAAACCTAAAAATTTTGGTTTGACTTAAGTTTAATACATTTTGAATCTTAAGTTAGGTTTAGGTTACATTAGGTTCAAATTGAACTTAGGCTTAAGGTTGACTCAAGTTCATACGAGTTTAACTCAAGTTAGATTTAAGTTTGGGTTAGGTTCAAGTTAGGTTGAACTTAGACTTAAGTTTGACTCAAGTTTAATATGGGTTGAACTCAAGTTAGATTTCAGTTTGATTTATTTAAGATTGATTGTTCTTAATTAGGATTGGTTTATTGTTAATTAAACCTAATTTGGGTAAGATTTAATTGATTAGTTAGACTTAAATTAGGGTTAAGTCTAACAGGTTTAAGGGTTACGTCTAAATGGTTTAAGGTTAATTAAACCTAATTTGGATAAGGTTTAATTAACTAATTAGACTTAATTAGGGTTAAGTCTAATTGGATAAAGGTTAATTAAACATAATTTAGGTAAGGTTTAATTGATTAATTAGACTTAATTAGGGTTAGGTCTAATTGGTTTAAGGTTAATTAAAACTAATTTGGATAAGGTTTAATTGATTAATTAAACTTAGTTAGGGTTAAGTCTAATTAGTTTAAGGTTACTTAAACATAATTTACGTAAGGTTTAATTGATTAATTAGACTTAATTAGGGTTAATTCTAATTGGTTTAAGGTTAATTAAACCTAACTTGAATAAGGTTTAATTGATTAATTAGACTTAATTAGGGTTAAGTCTAATTGGTTTATGGTTAATTAAACCTAATTTGGGTAAGGTTTAATTGATTAATGAGACTTAATTAGGGTTAAGTCTAATTAGTTTAAGGTTACTTAAACCTAATTTGGATAATGTTTAATTGATTAATTAGACTTTAAGTAGGGTTAAGTCTAATATCTTAAGTCTAACATCTTTAAGGTTAATTAAACCTAATTTGGATAAGGTTTAATTGATTAATTAGACTTAATTAGGGTTAAGTCTAATTGGTTTAAGGTTAATTAAACCTAATTTGGGTAAGGTTTAATTGATTAATTAGACTTAACTAGGGTTAAGTCTAATTGGTTTAAGGTTAATTAAACCTAATTTGAATAAGGTTTAATTGATTAATTAGACTTAATTAGGGTTAATTCTAAATGGCGTAAGGTTAATTAAACCTACTTTGGGTAAGGTTTAATTGATTATTATACTTAATTAGGGTTAAGTCTAATTGGTTTAAGTTTAATTAAACCTATTTTGGGTAAGTTTTAATTGATTAATTAGACTTGATTTGGGTTAAGTCTAATTGGTTTAAGGTTAATTAAACCTAATTTGGGTAAGGTCTAATTGATTAATTAGACTTAATTAGGGTTATGTCTAATTGGTTTAAGGTTAATTAAACCTAATTTGGATAAGGTTTAATTGATTAATTAGACTTGGTTAAGTTTTATTGGTTTAAGGTTAATTAAAACTAACTTTGGTAAGGTTTAATTGATTAATTAGACTTAAATTGGGTTAAATCTAATTAGTTTAAGGTTAATTAAACCTAACTTGGATAAGGTTTAATTGATTAATTAGACTTAATTAGTGTTTAGGGTTTGATTAAGTCTAATTTATTTAAGACTTAATGGATTAATTAGGTCTAATGGGTTAGACCTAATTAGGCTTTAAGATTGATTAAGTCTAATTTAGTTAAGACTTCATTAAGGATTAATTTATATTAAACCTAATTTAATTAAGGTTTAATGTTTTTATTAAGCTTAAACCTAATTAAAGTTTGATTTATATTAAACCTAATGATTAATTAATCTTAATGATATTTTAGCTCTAATGAGGGTTTGTTTTGTATTGAACCTAATATCTTTATGGTTTAATGATGTCTTAGACCTAATTAAAGTTTTTTATTAATAAACCTATTGTCATTAAGGTTTAATGATGGTTAATTAAGCCTAATGATGTTTTAAACCTAATTAAAGTTTGTCTATTATTAAACCTAATGTCTTTATGGTTTAATGATGGTTAATTAAGCCTAATGATGTTTTAGACCTAATTGATATTTGTTTTGTCTTAAACCCAACATGATCAGGTTTAAATTATTAACTAAGTCAAAAGTGATTAGACTTAATTAAGATTTATAGGATTTTTGGGGTTAATTGAATATAAATTAAATAATTTATATTTAATTACCCTAAGGATTTAAAATGTCATTATTTAATTTTTTAAAGGCTAAGTTATGTCACTTAGAGTTTTTGTCAGTCACTCTAAATTACTTGATCAATTCTCAATTTTATTTCCTTATTCTTTAATCTTTATAATTATTTTGGAAATAATTACAAAGTAATTTAGAAATTGGGAAATGTCACCCTAAAGAATTTTCCTATCCTTAGAAAAATCAGGGAACATGTCTAAATGTAAGAGGACCATTTTGTAAAAATTTTAAAATTTTTGGAGTTACAATTAATTTTTAATAATTAAACTACTTGAGAGAGTAATTAATTAATTAAAAATTAATTACAAGAAAAAAATTTGATTTTGGTCTCATAATTTTCTCCTCTTCAAGCTAAGTTCAGGGATATTTTTATCTCATTTTTATGAATTTTCTATAGCAAGGTATGAAAATTTGATTATTTTAAGGTTAACATGAGTTTATTTAAATTCAGGTTATCCTTAAATTCCTGGGAGGAGACGTGTGTCCTCATACGCGTGAAAACGCGTTAAATCCCTTGTGAGTCTCCAAACAGCGTATCCGCAGGGACTTAATCTCGACCATTCATTTCTAAAACATAGAAATGGATGGTATCGGAGCGTCTCCTTCATCCTGGTTCAACCCGCGCACCATTCAAGTTGAAGACGCAAATTCTCACTCAATTCTTAATGGATTTAAGTGATTTTTATTTCTATAGGATAGTCTTTAGACAATGAACCTATCCATACAGTGATGATAGGGTTTTGAATTACTTTCTTTCATAATGTATGAAACCGAATGCCCTTAGAGCCCAACAATGCATACCTTGGCTTTAATCAATTTAAACTCAATTTGAAAGATTGAGCAGCTTCTCTTTGACCTCCTTAAGCTTTGCCCTAAGCCAATTTTGAGTCAAATTAGAGCTAGGTATGAAATTGATTTTTAGTGGCTCGGCTTGAGTGGCTATGGTCAAACAATGGCCTAAAAGCTTGGGGAAGAGCCAATTTTGGTTAGGCTTCTCCTCACATAGTTCCCTAATTGATTTGGGATAGTTAATTTGGGATTTTGGAGAAGTTGGTTTCACATTTCCAAATTGTCCTATTTTTTAACATTTTTTGTGCACACAGATTAGCCAATTTGTGAGGATTTACTGGGTTTCAATGTTGGGTTTCTTTGGGAATCAGTTGCTAAGGTCCTAGTGAAGGTTTTTTTTATTGGAAGTATTTGGATTTGGGCAGTGTATAGGGCTTTTAATTTTCCTCTCCCCCTCTCCATGGGCTCAGGTTCACCTAAATTATAGACATGGCAAGGCCATAACTGAGCTTTGGATGGTCAGGGTTCATTTAAGGGAGTTTTTAACCATGCCATTAATGCTTTGGATAGAATGGTGGCTGTCAATTAAATGGAATTTGGAATTTAAAAATGGTTAACTCATGTAGAGTTTATTCATGGTTACACTTGAGTTTGATTTTTGAATTTCTCCCATTTGCTCTCTTTGGAGGTGAATATGGCATGTTAATTTAGAATGGTACATCCTTCCCGACATGTTTTAATAATTTTTTAATGGTATTAAGGAGAGAAAGCCACGTTAGCCCCCTTAGTCATTTCATGCACAAATGGATTATCAAGGTATTTAACCATGGTAAAAAGTTTATCCTAGGTTTTTCTCCTCTTCTATTGGATGTCCATGAGGTGTGGTGGGCTGCCCTTTGGATGGCTAGCCACATCACCTTGAAAGGATGGGTGAGTCAAGCTTTGAGTTAGGGAGAGAATGCCACTTCAAAAATCCCTCATGATGAGTTTTAACCCATGGTTAACTATGATTAATCCTAGGTTTGCCATGTGTGAATTTATGTCATGATGGATTTAATGAGTCATGGGTGACCCATTAGTGACCCTTCATAATTTAATTTAGATTATGGGAAATTTTGTGTCATATGTAGTGTCATATATCAAAGTTTCATTTTTTATAGTTTTAAATTATTTTTTCATTTTTAATTAATTATGTCATTAATTAAAAACATTGAAAATTATATTTTTTGCCAATAAATTAATCAAAATAATTTTGAAATTTATTTGATTAATTTATATTATTTTAGTTTAAAGTTAGGCATGGTCTTATTTTATGGCTTTTAATTATATTTCCATTTTAATTAATTATGTCATTAATTAAAAATATTGGAAATTATATTTTGGCCAATAAATTAATCAAAATAATTTTGGAATTAATTATTTGATTAGTTTTATCTTTTTTGTTCAAAATTGGGTATTTTGACTAAATTTGATACATGTTGCCTAGAATTAACTATTTTTAGAGTTTAAGTCACTCTAAAGACCAATGTAGTGACTTTTTGTTTAAATTTTAGTCTTTTTAATTAATGTCATGTTGATCATGCCAATGTTTGTATTTGAAGTTAATTTTGTGGTCAAGGGGGCATGGGTTAGCCATTTTGACCAATTTAACCCTTTTAGGTCAAGTATTGACCAATGGGGTTAATGTAGTTGTCCTTAGGTATTAGGTTTGATGATTTTGATTAATTTTTGACTTTTTGGGTCAAAAGTTGACTACTTGGGTCAATGGAATGGTTATTGGGTCAATGGGGTGGTTTTTGGGTCAGAAATTGACCTTTTTGAGCACAATTGACTTTTTGGTTAAAAGTTGACCTATTGGGTCAATGATTGATGTCGGCATATTTGTAGGTTGTGTTGTATTTTTGAAAAGGGGTCGCCTACAGAAATTGTCGGCAAATTTTAGATTTTAAATTTAATTTGAATATCTATATATAATTTAGAAAATAGCATTTGATTTTGAAAATAAGTTTTAAGTTTGAAAATTTTAAGATATGAAATCAAACCGATCTCACATCCCAAATAGTTTATATAAACGAGCACCGCACCACAAACCGTACATCTATCCCGGAGGATAGACACACTGCTTGATGATAGGGCTCGGTTAAATAAACTAGAAGATTTGTGACATCCATTTGTTATGCGAACCAATTTTATAAGCCGACAAGTTCCCCTGCTTAATATAAATGAATTAAGCAGGGTTTATATTACCTGGGTTCTTAAAGTTCCCTATAAGGGCAAGCCCCTATAGTTAATTACATCTTAAATAACGGGAATCATTTAAGAAAACTCTCGATAATGATCAGTGGTTTTGCTCTCAAGAATTTCAAAGTTTAAGGTTTTCAAAGGATTGGATTTTTGGAAGTTTCAATAGGGAATGGATCAAATTTGGAACGAGTTTATTTTAAGAGTCCAAAGGAACGAAAGGTAGGGGATGTCACGGATTCGAGACAAGTCTCGGTGACTTCCCAACTATCCTATTTGTTTGGCTTGAATTTGAGAAGATTATTTGATGTTATAATCCTGCCAATTTTAATTAATTAGGACTTATATTTGCATGACATGATCATACAAATAGCCTTGAGATGTGAGGGTTTATGCCGTACTAAACGACTACCTCAGAATCCTAAGACCGGTTAGGGCTTAATTTACATAATATGATTATGAAAATGACTAACAAAGAGTTGAGGATTTATGTTGCACTAGGCAAACTACCTCGAAGTCATATGGTTTGGTTGTTTAATTCTAGGAATGTTTAGTTGATGTAGATCCGAGTTTTGCTGATGAAGATGGTCGTGCTGCCCACTATGCTCCAAGCTCCTTGTTGTTGCAGAGGTTTAGTTTTAGAAGGTGAAAATCAAGAGATGAGAAAAGTGTTTTGGTTTAGAAATCTTAAAGTCCAAGTGTTTTTAATATTTTAATTAAAACAAATCTTAAAGTTGTTTAAACAGAACCGATTAAGATCCCACGGTTCCGTCATCCCGACTACGCTTATTTTCATCGAATTCACTTAATCCAGATGAATTTGCTAAACTCAACTGAATGAGTTCCACACTTTCATTTAGACCATGGGAAATCCCGTTAGCAACACGTGGGTTACATCATCCGAGGTATTCCCGATCATTCAACGAGTCGTTTTAATTTAGTTGTAATTGTAGTTTTGTTGTTCTGTTTGTGATTAAATTTTGAGTTGTTTTATATTTTGAAATGTTGTGGCGGTGATTTTTATCTTGTAATGACTTTTAATTTAGTTTTGGTTTCAGTTCGTGGACTATCCTAAAGGTTTTGGTTTTCATGCAACAGCTTTATTTGACATGCCGGAAAAGTAAAGTGCATTGCAATAAAGTAAATTGCAATAAAATAAAAGCGTACCCGGAGGGTCTTCCCGTCATCCCAAGCTGCACTTAAAACACATGTTAAGGCATTTAAATATTTCAACAAGTACTCAGGTATAGCTAAGGGAAAGGTTTTGGTTGTCTACCAAAGTCCTAATCCTATAGCTAATCATCTCCTATGACGTCTAGGTTCTTATGTTTTGGTTTAAGGATAACTTTCTTCACCCAAGAACAATTAAATTCAGTTGTTCTTATAAACATCCTATCATATTGAGGAAGTGCTTAAGACGAGTCTTAAACATCTTTTCAATACCTCTAGGATTGTTTTAAGTCAAAGAGAATTTAATTATACAAGTGAATTAATCATCCAGGAGTTTAAGTTTTGTTCTCTTGCTCAGTGAATTAGGACATTTGAATATCCTATAAGTGAAGTAACACTTCACTTGATGCCTCATTTAAGAGTTATAATAATAAGAGCTTTAAAAGGGCAAATCAAATTATTAAGTATTTTAATGATTTAAACTTAATGATTTAATTTTAATTTTGACTTAATTATAAAAATTTAGTTTAAGTTTGGAATAGTGTTTAAGTTATTTTAGATTTAATTCTTAATGACTTCATTTAGGTTTGTTGTTAAATGATTTTAATTTAATTTAATTCAATTTAATTTTAATTCAATTTAATTTAATTTTAATTTAATTTGATTTGATTTTAATTTTAATTTAATTTAATTTAATTTAATTTTAATTTAATTTCAATTTAATATTAATTTAATTTCGTTTTAATTTAATTTTAATTTTAATTTAATTTAATTTTAGTTTAATTTTAATCTTAATTTGATTTAATTTTAGTTTAATTTTAATTTGAATTATTATTTTAATTTTTTTTAATTAAGAATTAAGTATTATTGAATGATTTATTTAGGGATTTTTAAATTAAAGAATAAATATCCTCTTAATAATATCCCTACTTTAATAATTCCAATTTCTATTATTCTCCCAAAATTTCAATTAATTAATTAATTAAAGTCTTATTTTAATTATTTTTGAAATGGTTACTAGGTTTCTACCCTCAATCATTTAAGTTTCAATCATCCAAAATCAGTTTAAAATCAAATATTTTACCCTACCCTTTTTAGTTAATCCTAAAATTTTAATTAAAGGTTGAAATTTTATAATTACCATTTTGCCCTTCAAGCTTAATAATTCTATAACTCACTAAATTAAGCTCAAATGAACTTGAAATTTTTATGTAACCTCACTCACATGTCAATTAAGACATTAGAGGAGAAAATGTGATTTTTTTGTTTTTAATTTATTTATGTAATTATTTTTAATGGAAAATAGGGGTTTTTAAGGAAAATTCAATAACATGACCAAGGAAATGTTTCTGTCCTTAAAAAAATTATGGGATATTCTTAATGATCAGTGGACCATTTGGACCAATTTTGGTGATTTTTTGAATTATATTTTATTTATTATAATTATTTTGAGTTTTGGAGTAATAATTAATTTTAAAATAAAATTAAAGTTGAAAAATGGATTTTGTATTTTTTTTAAATCTCTCTGACCTCAAGGAGTTCAGAGAAATAAATTTTGTATTTTCTGATTTTTATTTGGTTTATTAGAATTATTTTAGTAAAAAGGTTGGAAAATACATTTTTTAATATTAAAAATTACATTAAGCCTTTAAAATTCAATATCTTATCCTAGGGACTTAAGAAAAATATTTGATTTGTTCCTAAGTAATTAGAATTAAAAATGTGACATTTTGGTGATTTTTAATATTTTTATGATTTTTATTATTTTTTAATTATTAAAAAAATTGAAATAATGATAAAAATCAATTTTTTTAGAAAATTACAATTTTAATTTTCCTAAGTTCCTCTGATATCAAAGAAGTTCCAAAACCATTTTTTTGAATTTTTGAAAAGTATTTTGTGAGTTATGAATTTTTAAAGTTTAATTTTACCCACTTTACATAAGAGGCTTAATCAACCCATTTGGTGGGGTTAATCAAGTCCAATTGATTTCAAATTTTTATGAGATGTTCCTTTAATCCCAAAGATCAGTGGAGAATTGTTTTTAAGTTAATTTGATGTGTAGTTAACCCTAATTAATTAAAATTCAATTTTGGGTATTTAGACCAATTAGGGTTATTCCAATTGAATTAACTCAAAACTTATTTTTCCTAGGTTCCTCTAGTCATAAGAAACATCACCAAAGTTTCCTAGAATTTATTTCTCAATATGCTAATTATTGGAATTAAAATATTCAAAACAGTAACATGCAATTGAAAAATCAATAACTTCTCATAGGGATGGCCTCTGACCTTAGAAAATTCAGGGAATGTTCCCAAGTTCAGAGGCTTTAAAAGTCCTATGGTCTCATGCCATGGTGAATTGTCTATGTGCATGGAGAACTAAAATAGTGCAGAGAGTAAATAAATTATTAAAAATAAAATACTTAATGAAATTAATTGATTTATTTTCCACATTGTTCTCCTCTGTTCACCGAGCAAGAGGGTATTTTTATTTTATTTTTTTGATTTTTCTACACAAAGTTATGGATTTTCTAAGTTCTGGTAATTTAATAAATAGGATAATAACCCTATTTATCTACTTATCCACGCGGCGCCGCGTCAACCTTGGAGGCTCCGAAGGGGTGCTTGTCGCGCTGTGATTAGGCACCGCCATCTGAGTCAGCCATCCCGGGACCCACCTTTCAAGTAACATCTTCTGGTCCGACATGATCCGAGCTGCCCATCCGATACACGCACGATCCAACAGCTCCTGGTCATCGTCTACGACTGGTGTGCACCCGTGACCGTCCACACTAAAACCCTAAGAACTCATTCGATTCTCAACGGATTTTTGTGTTCTTATGCTCTATGGATTCTTCCTGAAGAGACGAACACATCCATACGGTAATCATACATTGAAATCGATTCATATCAAATGGAGAATCTCCAGAAGCTCGGGAAGAAGAGAAAGTTTATACCTTTGCTCAGAGAAGTGAAGCTTCAATCTGAGAGTTGTGTCACGTTCGATTGGGTCCAAGCAAGCTCCGGATGAAGTCCCTTGGCCCAGTGAATCGCTCAGGTACAAAAGTGACCACGCGCCGATCACAAAACTCGGAGGCCGGAAGCAATGGCTAGCCCGGGTGAAGGGGCTTTTACCGAGAAACTTCTCCTCTTGTTCGGTGAAGGTGTAGAGTCAATCAATTCTGAGGATTGACTCCACCGTGGTGAAGTGACCTGGTTTTGGGCTTGAATTTCAACTCCGAAATCGAGCTTACAGAGAGGAAATGGCGGGGGATTTCAGTGGGGATCAAGTTCTCCGAGTGTGGAGGAGAGTCCGGAATGATTTTGGCGCAGTTTCGTATGGTTTTGTTTCGACACTATCCATGGCCGAGAGAGGTGGGATTTAAATAGAGAGGCCGGAGGGCCTCCCGTGGTGGTTCGAAGGCTTGGATCACCGCCTGTGGAAGAGAAGAACAGCCCATGGTGGCCATTGGGCATGGGGCGGCTCAACGAAGGGAGAATTTCAATGTTAGGCTCACATGGTGCTCTCGGGTGTGGTGTTTTCCCGCGATCCAGTGCGGCTGGCCGGCAGTGCATGGGTCACCCTCGGGTTCGTGTGAGTCGTAGTCGGGGTTTTGTGTATTCAATTGGTAGTTGCCAAGTGTAAAGTGGTTAGATCAAAATGGAATGGGGGCATGGCTAATTTTGGCTCAATTTGGTCAACTCATGTATTTGGGTTGGGTTCACCTTCCCATGACTTGGTTTTAGGCTGAGGGAATGAGTTAGGTTAGCAAGTCAAAGGTGGTGAAGTCCCTTTCTAAGATTACTTAAATTAGATTTGGGTTTAAGGGAGACATGATTAAGGCTAATGACTTTTAGGAATTATGGAAAGAGCCTCCCTCCTTTCCTATCTTGGGTATGATGAGGTGCCCAAAGTCCTCATGGCTCCCATGTGGCTCATGCATGGCTTCATGGCTCACCTTTGGCTTGGAAGAAGCTAAGTCAACTTTCATGAAAGAGGATTTTAGAAATTTTGGTAATTTAGGGGTGATTTGATAGGATTTGGCATATGGCTTAATTTAGAAATTTTTGATGGCTTAATTAGAACTTAGGGATGATTTAAATTAAGGGTATGATTAGAAGAATTTGTCATATGGGCTTTAGCATGAAGTTTAGGCTTTTGGAATCATTTTGGAGTGGGCTTTTTAGGAAGGCCTAAGGAAGTGGGCCTTAGGTTTTAAAATAAATTTATGGATGGGTATTTTGTAAACGGTTGGGCCAAATAATTGTTGGGTTTGGTTTAGAGATGTGTCATGAGTAATTTGAAATAAATTTGAGGTGGTTTGGGTTTGAATTGGGTTGGATTTGGGCTTCTTTGGTAAAGGGGCTAATATAGGTCAAATTGGGCTAATTTGGGCCAATGTTGGGCTAGGGTTGAAATTGATGTAAAATTAATGTTGGGAAATGTTTATGGGGGTACTACAAAAAGTTTTCAACTTTAGTTGGGCTTTAATTTTGGGATTTGGGCCCATTTGGGTCAGGTTTGGGTTTAGGTCAAAAGTGGAAATTTTGGCTTTGGGTTGGATTTGGGTGGAGTTTAGGTTCAAATTTTGGGCAAATCATGTTAGTGTTTTGTTTGTGGGGATGTTAGGGAAAGTTTAGAAAAGGTTTGGGGTCAATTGGAGTTAAATTGGGTTAGTTTGGGCTAAGTTTGGGTCATGGGTCCAAATTGGGCGTTAAGGTCAAAAGTGAAATTGGATTCAAATGTCAATCAAATTGGGCTTGGATTTGGTCTAGATTGACATTAGGGATATTTAATTGAAGTTTAGAATTGTATTGGACCAAAATCGGGGTCAATTGGGTTGATTTGGTTTGACATTGGGTTCACTTTAGGTTAAAAATGGGTCAAATTGGGGGTTTTGGTAAAAGTGGGGTAAATTGGCAAAATTGGCCCATGGTGTAGTTGAACAAAATGAAATTGAAAATATTTGGGATTTTCTGGAATTTCTGGGAATTTTTGGAATTTATAAAAGTTTGGCCAAAAGTGTATTTTTAGTGTATTTGGAGTGTATTTTTTTGGAAATTTTGGTATATTTGGCTATGGATGATCAATTTGAGTGATGTGGAAATGTTTGGGATTGGTTTTGAGGAATTTTGGGTGATTTGGAGATTTTGGAAAATTTGGACAATTTCAAGAGCTTTTGGTAGGTTTGATGGGTGTAGGGTCCCCGGGGTCAAAAATTGAAATTTTGGAAGAATGAAGATTGATCAAATGTGAGTGAAATGGAATCACTTTGGTTGAGCCACGAAGCCATATTAAGCCCATATGAGCCATGAGAGGACTCATTGGAGGCATTCACTATGTTGTTCATAACCCTCTTAGTCAGGGGCTTAGGTGTTAAGGTCCATCCATATGACTTGCCTACACGAGTTAGGGAGTCAAGTTGGGCATAGGTGTGGTTTTATGATTTGGATTGTGTGTGTAAGAGTGTAGTGTGTGAGTGTAGTGAGTGTGTAAGTCAACCCTCACCAGACCAGGCCACCCAGGGTATTCCTAAGGCCAAGAAGTCCTATAGGGAACTTATCCTTTAAACCTCCCCATTTGATTTCAACCCTCTAGGTGATTAGGGGTCTACAATCAAGCTTGTGGGGTTTGCAGGGATACAAGAAGTGGTTTAAATTTCAAAGGGATGGGTTCCAATTCTAGTCCTCTAAGATAGTCAAAGGAAAAGCCTAAGGCTAGATCCTAAACACTAAAGAGGGAAGAGAAGACCTCATCAAAAATGAGGTCAACAATTGATTAAATCAAGGTTTGTTATTATTGATTTAATCAATCTTGGTCAAAGAATGATTTATAGGGTTTTACCCTAATCATTAGGGTTTAATGACTATCAGTGAGACTCAGGAAGTTAATATTGGTATAATTCCTATCTCAAACTGACTTTAAAGTGATCCTCACAAAAGTAAGGTCAACAGTCGAATTTTGAAGAGGTGCTAGAAGCAACCCCTACACATTTTTGAAGTTCTATAAATATAGATTATTTGGGCTTCCAAGAGGAGTCATTTTGGGTTCATTCTAAAGTCATTTCAGATAATTTCCAAAGGGTGTGCGTGTGTAGAGTTTGGTGAGAGTATGGAGATGTAGATTTCTACATTTTCTGGAGAGACTGGTGATAAATTTTGAAAGATTTATGTAAGGAATGTACGAGCATCGCATGGATTAGCATGAGACTTTGGTGGAGAGATTTTCTGCTTTCTTTTAGAGGGAAAAAGCTAATAAATGTGTTTTTAATTATCTTGTAATTTTTGTAAACACTTTCTAGTGGATTTTCTTTGATTTAAACAAAGTTTTATGTTGCTTTTTATCCATGCTTCATAAGTAATTTCCTTTACTATTTTTTTCAATATGAAGTAATGGCATGTGTATAAAAATTATTTTTATGATAGAATTATTTTTATTTTCATGTGATGAGTAATATCTCTTTTGCTTCATCGACCTAACTTAGGTGGCAATAGGTTATGTTAAAATCTATTGTAAGTGAAACTAAGACTCGGGAGAGTGGTGATGTTGCAACTAGAGTGCACTCACATTGACCTGTTAGCTTGTAAAATAGTTAGGCAACAATGTAACTTTTAAGGAAATAAAATTTAATAATATGTTTCTATTAGATGCTTCTAGGTGACAGATAGTTGCATAAACTAATAGAACACTAAAGACATATATTCCTTGTTGTCACTTACTTTATTACATAATTTTATTAATTCTTTTACTTCTTATGTCATTATCTTCATTTTACATTTCTTTTGCAATGAAATAATTGCATGTTTAAGAATCTAGATTTGCTTAGATATTTTCTTGTTTTATTAATGTGCTTGTATTTTCACTGGCTTTTAGTTTACTTTGCAAACCAATTACTTGTGTTGTTAAAGCTTGTGGATAAATCTTATAGACCTGACCGTAGGCTAAGATTTCTTAACTAGTGTGTACTACATTTCTCTTTGGAAGATTAGAAGTAATCATCTGAGCAGGAGTGCAAATAGATAGGAGATAAGATTTGATGGGCGTAGAGTTGAATGTTTTTAGAGTGACAGGCTAAATTCTATCAATTTGGTCTAAAGGGAGGAAAAAGGGTCACTGGTAGGTCCTATAGAGAGGGCACAGTGGGTAATCTTGAAGCGAGAGACTAGAATCTACTTAGCACTACTAATAACACTCCCGCACCAACCTTTAGATTAGCCAATGTTCTTTATGCCTGGACCAAAGGGTAAAGAATAGGTATGCTCTTATTTGTCACTACTACATTAAATTATAAGCATTTCATTCTACGCATTATCTAGGTCATTGCACGAGAAGAGTAGTCTTTAATATCTCAAAATTCTCCAAACCAATTTATCCAGATAAATTATCTTTATATTTAAGATTTTCATTTAATAATAGTTATTAGAAAACCCAGTTTAATCGACATTCCAAACTAAGACCTGGTAGTATTAAACTTGAATTAGCCAAAAGGATTTCTTACCTCGCTTCTTTGTGGGTTCGATATTGGGGTTTTAAAAGAAAGCCCTATATTGCTTGAAATGATATGTATATTTGCGTAGTACCTCTAGTGTGTAAACTATTTTCTAAATTTTACAACATTTTGACTTTGCATGCTAGCCGCAATTTATAAATTAGGTCAAGTTTTTTGTCATCTTTAGGGAACTTAAATTACTGCATAATGATAACTGCCTAACGGGGCTTTATATCTATACTTTCAGAATGCAAGAATTTGATACCACTGCTAGAAGATTTAATCCCTGATAAACGGCATCAAAAATTTGATGTGACCCGACTTTTACTTATGTAAGAATTTATGAATTTATATTTAGATTTTTATAATAGTTATTATAAAAGTCGCAATTTTAAACGCATGCATACGTACTGTTTCAAGTAATACAGGGCTCTAGTGGAGTTCTGGTTATCGATCCCACAGGGAAGATTTTGAGAAAATTAAGAAATATTTTAAGATTTTTCAAATTAAAAGTAATTATTATTTTTATTTCTTTTCAAAGTTTAGATTGTAAATTTAATAAAATTGATACTAAATGTAAGTAAGCAGTAATTAAATAAAGATTAATGCAGGTATAAATAAAACAACTTTCTCCTTTTCAACTAATCCAAGATTTTTAGAATAATTATCATTTATGGAGAATTTTAGATTATGGTATTATGTCAAATAGAAGCATTCATATTCTTTACCCTTTGGTCCAGGCATAAAGAACATTGACTAATCTATAGATCGGTTCAGGATGTTTTATTAGTAGAATTGGTTAATCTAGGCTCACACTACTAGATGTGAAAGGGTGGCTATGGTCGGCCCTACCAGTGACCCGTTCCCTTTCTATAAACCAAATTATTAGAATTTAGTCTGTCACTCTAAAAACTAATTAATATTGAGTTAAGAACTCATCTCCGGATAGGTCTCAAAATTCTTCAACAAGTTTTAACAATTTAAATGACCAGTTTAAAAAGTAAATTAAGATCAGGTATTAATATCATCACAATTTTTATAAATGTTTTAAGTTAAATTCTCCAACAAAATTTAATTATCTTATTATCTTTTCATAGTTGAAAAGAGAAAGAAAACTAACTACTCATAACACATTGAATTCACACAATAAAACAATTTTATAAAACTTTGAACAAAGTTACAAATACTTATCTGGAATGTTCCTTTAAGTGATCCGCTGACTTCTACTGACTCCATTGTAATGATGAAAAACTTCAACATCAACAACACTACTAATCTCACACTTAACACTCAAAATAAACTAAAAATAAACTCAATAAATACTAAAGAAGGTGGCTTCCTAAAATGTTGGATGCTAGAGGGGGAATAGAATGGTTATATGGTGCTTGGGGACTATAGGGTGCTAAAAGGGGCGATTTTCTCTGTTGAATGGGCTCCTATTTATAGAGGTCTGAATTTGACCAGGGGTTGCTTAAGGCACCTCTTCAAAATTCATCCAAATACAATGTATCTTCTAGAAGGTAACTGTCGAGCCTAGGCGTCGGGATCTGGCACCTAGGTGCCAGACTCTGTGACTAGGTCTTCACACCTCTTCGCTTTGGATCGCACCTCTTCGCGATTAAAACCTTTTCTCTGTGTCCAGATGCATTGTATCACGTGTCCTATATATTAGGAGTAACTTCCAGTCTTCTAGAAGCTCTGATAACCGCTTAACACCGTCAAAATGACTACTCAAAGTTGTCAAAAATCTTGTCTGCGCTGTATCGAACTGGCGCTTAGGCACCGGATTCTGGCACTGTGCCTATAATTTCAACAACTTTACTTGCTAAGCTCCATTTTTCTCCTTTTTGCTCCAATTTCGTTCTTGAACATTTTTTTATCACATACATCCAAAAACATAAAAATGTCTTTCATTAAAGCATAATATCCTTAAGAATTGAATCATAAATAAGACATGAAAATAAGTATTTTTTAAGTGGATCTCGTAACTGCGGGTCAGATCAAGTTTTTTCCGTCGTTGCCGGGGAAGCTTCGGTAAGAACTTTAGGAGAATTTTGGTTAAACCTGTAAAACTTAGATTTGGAAATTGTAGTATTATTTATTTTGTTATTCTATGTTATTTTTAAAAAAAAATAACAAAAATATTTTAGAGATCTGCTCTATTAGTTAAAGTATTTAAATTTGTATGCGTAGTTCGGGAGCTGCAAACCTTGAATTTAATGACTCTGATTCTAAGAGAAATTTTAAGAGGATGATGAATCAGAAAGGACTCCATGAATTTAATGTAGAAATGACAGATCAACAATATAATGAATATTCATATTTGGATTATACTGCTAGGCTAAGAACCCCTATTATTCAGAAAACATTATTTGGACAATGGATGGAAACTAGCCATGAAATACACAATCCTTATCCCAATTATTACAACCCAGGTTGGGCAAATTATCCAAATTTTAACGGGAACACTAACTTTGAAAGAGAAAACTAATTTTGGGAAGATAATCAATTTAATCAAACATGTATTTGAAAATAGTCAGGGTGATTTTAACGATGAATGTTATTTTCCTCATAATTTTAACTTCAACCCACAGAATGAGGAGAAAAGTTACTATTAGAAGAGACTGTGGTTCAAATGCAAAGTCAACTGGAAAGTCAAGATGTCACAGTAAATAATATAGAAAACCAACTATTGTAGATTATTAATGCAATTAACAGTTGCCCTCTGATGATTTTACTTTGTGACCCTGAGACAGACCCTGACGAGAAGAACAGTGAACAAGATCAAGTTATCTCATTAAGTAGTGGAAGAGAAGTGGAATATATGGTTCAAATAAACATGGAGATGAGAAATGAGGATAAGAAGATTGAATGAACAATGGAAAAAATTCCTGAGGAGATAGAAAAACATGTTTCATCAACAAAGATAAATATCGAAAGACCACCTCCAACATTTCCTCAGAGAATATTGATACAATAATTAGACCAATAATTCTCAAGATTTATAGAAGAATTTAGGGAATTAACTATAAATATTCTATTTGCCAAGGCATTAGAACAAATACCCAATACTGTGAAGTTTTAAAAGGAGGTTCTTGAAGAAAAAAATTAAGTTTAAGTATCATTCAATTTTTAGCTATGAATTAGATAATTGAGCCAACAATATATCCTATAGTAGTATTTCAAGGTGAAGAATTGAAGGACAACCCTTAACAGAAGATTACCCAAGTAGAATTTGTTCTAGAATTTGAATTATCCAAAGAGAATCCGATCCAAAATTTAGGAGATCTTAAAGTATCTTATATAGATTCATTTCTTATAAATTTCAAGGATAATATTAATATATAAATTGAGAAAATTAATAGAAGAATATTGGATCTGGGAAGGAACTTGAGGAATAATAATCTGAATCAATATTAAAAGAAGTGTTGAAAGAAAATTAAATTTTGAGGATTCTGTAGGAACTCCAGGATTTGGAAAATATTGGGCAATTGATCAAGAATTACTTATATGGAATATTGATATAGGAAGAATCATTTGTCGGGCTGATGACATTAAACCAAGTGCTTTATGAGAGGCAACCTATAGTTATTGATGTGCTTTGATTTAGTTCGTTTAAGAGACATGATTGTTAGTGTTGTATTGTGTTGATAAACTTGATTGTTGATTAGTGGAAGTTTGGATTATTAGTGGATTGATTTGATCTTTTTGTGTCATTGTAGATTTATTAGTTTCATTAATTGATGATGCTTGGATTGTTATTGGTTTGATTTAATCTTTGTGTGTGTCAAGAGGGAGGTGATTCCTTAAGTTCTTATGGATCCATCATTTCCATTACTTTTTTTCTCTAACCTTGTTTTCATTCGGCAGGATTCATGAACATATTTGATGAGTAACATGTTGATGATCTTACAATATCCTTATAATTGTTAGATTTACTTAAATTAATGGGATATGGTGATGCCAGAGGTTGGTATTCGCAACCTAACTTATCAGTAATAATCGTATCCATTGGATTTAATTCTATAAAATCATTAATAAATACACAATTTATTACTTTAGTAATTCTGTTATAAATTGGAAGTAAGGTAGTGAGATGCAATGAGTTAAAGGAAGAATTGACCTCATTTATTGTGTGTGTTTGTGTTTATGCTACAACAATATTGAGATTTGGAGAACACTTTAAATTTATATTCCTATGCTGATACATGTCATGCTTGTTAGCCTTTCTTTAGTTTAATTTTATTCTGGAATGTTTAGTTTAGATTTACTTTATATTGCAAATTGTTCTGTCCTGATGAATACTTGTAAATGGTTCTGATGGACATTTGTGGTAGATAGAAATTATTTACTATTTTTCTTCCTACTTATATATTGTGTATTGAATGTTATACATGTTAAAAATCAAGTTTGGGGGTAGGAAGAAAAACATAAATTTCAAAAGTTAGTATACTTCCTTTGAGTTTAATATTATTGAAAAAGCATGTTTTAGGCTAGATTTACTTTCATCTGCACTCATTCTATTCTGATTATGCATGAATAAGAATTTGAAAGAATGTTGTACTTGTTGGTAAATTCCACTTTTATTTTTCTTCTTGCAATATTTTATGGAATTGATTGCAAAATATTTAAAAAAATTAAGTTTGGGGGAGGAAGAAAAATAAACTTCAAAGTTAAATTTTAATTGTTCTCAAAAGAAACTACAAATAAATTTTATTTTAATTTTGTTATGTGGAGATATTTTAAGAATACTAAAATTTTAAGTATATAAATGTAATAGGAAAACTTAGTGATGACTTTAGAAAAACGGATGAAACTAAAGTTCAGATGTTTAGTAGAAAATAATAGAAAAATGATTTTACTATTTATAGTAGGAAAATTTGAATTTTTTGAAAAATTAAGGATTTTGGAATAATAATTTTTGAAGAATTTATACTTTAGCAAAAATTCTTTTTCTATTACTATATTTTACGTTAAGGAAAAAAATAAGTTTTTAACTTTAGAAAAGGGATAGTGAAATTCAAAATCATTAAAGGCCTATCCGGATATAGTAATCGTCGCCTAAAAAAAGATGTAAGGATTAAAATGATCTTGAAAGAAGAAGAAAATGAAAAGAGAAAGAAAAGAAAAGGTAAAGTATGAAAAAGGGAGGAGAAGCTTGAGTATTAGTTCCTGATCAAAAATTGATTTCACTTAAATCTTTCTAAAGAAGAAAACTTAGGATCAATCTTAAGCTTAATTTCAGTAAATAATAGTAAAATTATTTTTTTTCTAGATTTCGTAAATTCTGAAATTAATATTTTCTAAGAATGCAAAGTTTGGAAAATTTTCAATCATTTCTGAAATAAATAAATAATCATAATTCTGAAGTTTAATACTAAATATTATGATACATTAAATATCATCTAATTTACTATAAATTCTTCTGAGCTGGATTATAGCATTTCTAGAGCAAAATTTTAGTGCATCTTAAAGAAACACACTAATAAAAATCAACAGATTTTTAAAATTAAAGTATTACTTGAGGACAAGTAACGTTTAAGTTTGGGGGAAATTGATCCACCTGAAAGTTACCTATTTTTAGTGTACATTTTATGATCATTTTATGTGCATCTTTTTGATGATATTACACTTTAAAGGAAGGTATTCTGCATATTTTTGGTTAAAAGTGTAGGAAAATGAATTTTTAAGAAAATGAAGCAAAAGTGGTGTAATTTGGAGCCAAAATGAGCAAGGAAGAAAATTCTGATCTAGCACATATTGATATGTCTTTCTATGTTTAATTTCTTTTACATATATCACATGTTTTGGAATAAAATTACACTTTAAGAAAGGTTGTTTTTATGCTTGTTTTGTAGTTCTAAATGTTAGGAGCAAAACGCAATTGAAACGGGGCAAAACAGAGCGAAAACGGAGCAAAATAGTGGAACAGTGCACAGGGTGGCGCCTAGGAGCCCAAACCGACACCTAGGCACTAGTGACGACAAAAAAACGGAGTCTAGGCGCCAAAAATGGCACCGAGGCACTAGAAACATTTGGAGACAGTTTTTGGATGGTTTTTGATAGTTTTTGGTCATTCTAGGATGTTTTGGAAGTTTCTTGACAACTTGCATGTCTCAAATGAGTTATTCATTGAATCTAGACACATTTGAATGAACAGATGTGTCTTTCGGAGTGAAAAGGTGTGTCACTTGGAAAAAATGAATTAGCACCTAGGCGCCAGAACAGGAGCATAGGCGCCACAGTTACTTTCTAGAAGATTCATTGAATGTAGTTGAATTTTGAAGAGGTGCCTGAAGCAACCCCTGGTCATTTTTGAAGTTTTATAAATATAGATTATTTTGGCTGCCAAGAGGTGTCATTTTGGGTTCACTCTAGAGTAAATTTAGATAATTCCAAAGGTTTTGGGTGTGTGGAGTTTGTTGTGAGTATGGAGATGTAGATTTCTACATTTTCTAAAGAGATTGGTGTAGGATTTTGAAAGATTTATGTAAGGAATGTATGAGCGGCGTATGGATCGGCAGAAGACTTTGGTGGAGAGATTTTCTTCTTTCTTCTAAAGAGAAAAAGCTAAGTAATGTGTTTTTCATTATCTTGTATTGTTGTGAACACTTTCTAGTGGATTTTCTTTGATTTAATCAAAGTTTTCTGTTGTGTTTTATCCATGCTGTATAAGTAATTTCCTTTACTCTTTTATTTTAATTTGAAGTAGTGGCGTGTGTAGGAAAATTATTTTTATGATAAAATTATTTTTATTTTCACGTGATAAGTAATATCTCTTTTGCTCCATCGACATAACATAGGTGGCAATATGTTATGTTAAAATTTGTTGTAAGTGAAACTAAGACTCGAGAGAGTGGTGATCTTGCAACTTGAGTGCACACAAATTGATCGGTTGGCTTGTAAAATAGTTAGGCGGCAACGCAAATTTTAAGGAAATATAGTTTAATAAGTTGTTTCTATTAGATGCTTCTATGTGACAGATGGTTGCATAAACTAATAGAATACTAAAGACACATATTTTTTGTTGGCAGTTACTTTATCACATATTTCTATCAATTGTTTTACTTCTTATGCCATCTTCATTTTACTATTCTATTGCAATGAAATAATTACATGTGAATCAAGATTTTCTTAGATATTCTCTTATTTTATTAATGTGGTGGTATTTTAACTGTCTTTTAATTTACTTTGCAAACCGATCACTTTTATTGTTAAAATTTATGGAGAAAGCTTATAGACCTGATCGTGGGCTAAGATTTCTTAACTAGTGAGTACCACATTTCTGTTTGGAAGATCAAAAGTAATCGTTTGAGGGGGAGTGCAAATAGATAGAGAGATAAAATTTAATGGGTGTAGAATTGAATGTTTTTAGAGTGACATGATAAATTCTATCAGTTTAATCTAGAGGGAGGAAAAAAGGGTCACTGGAAAGTCTTATAGAGAGGGCACAGTGGGTAATCTAGAAGTGAGAGACTAGAATCTACTCAGCACTACTAATAACACTTCTGCACCAACCTTTAGATTAGCTAATGTTCTTTATGCCTGGACTAAAGCGTAAAGAATAGGTATGCTCCTATTTGTCACTACTACATTAAATTCTAAGCATTTCATTCGTACGCATTATCTAGGTCATTGCATGAGAAGGGTAGTCTTTAATATCTCTAATTCTCTAAACCAATTTATCCGGATAAATTATCTTTATATTTAAGATTTTCACTTAAGAATACTTATTAGAAATACCACTTTAATCGATATTCCAAACTAAGGCCTGATAGTATTAGAATTGAATTAGCTAAAAGGATTTCTTACCTCGCATCTCTGTGGAATCGATACTGGGGTTTTAAAAAAAAGCCCTATATTACTTGAAACTATACGTATACTTGCGTAGTACCCCTATTGTGTAAACTATTTTCTAAATTTTACAACATTTTGTTTATGCATGCAAGCCGTAATTTATAAATGGGGTCAAATTTTTTGCCATCTTTAGGGAACTTAAATTACTGCATAAATGCGGATCGGGTCAATGATGTCACGACAAGAATTGGACAAATTACTGCCATAAATTTTTTATGATAATCACGAGTATTTCAGACATAAATCGTCATTAGCATTTGAATTGCGCCAAAAATTTTTGATAGTAAAAATGGCATTGTAAATAAAATAGCATCGCCATTTGCATCAAATTTCTTCACATATTATTTAGCGTCTATAATCTCTTTCGTTACAAATTTTCATTGGAGAAATGACTAATGAAAATTTAGCATCATTTTTCGTATCGATGAAAGGTCGATGCAAATTAGCTTCGACTTATGTCTAATGCAAAATGTTTGTGTCAAAATTGTGATGCCACATATCGATCAGGTGATTGAAAAGTTTAAGTCAAACTTTCTAACACTATTCTGACACAAACCTATTAGAAACAAAAAAGAATATAAAAAATAATTATATTTCCACATATCTGCCCATAACAAATACAAGCAGCATAACAACTTACTTATTTATCATTACAAATGTAAAAAAAAATTCATCATGTCTAAACAACGATACCAAATTTAATTAACAAAATACGAATCTAAATGTTCAAAGTTCATAAGTATAGAAAATGAATGTTCACATAACCAGAAATGTAACACAAAAAAAAAACAGCCCATATGGTGGGAGAATATCATTAAACATAGAATAAAAATCCTAATCATGTTCCTCATATTCCTCCTCCTCCATATCCTTCTCGGAAACACTCATATGTCGTTTTCCCATTCGATCATAACTCTCTTTCAGGCATGCTAAACCATTTGCGAACTGCTATTGATCTCCATGCTTCTGTCGGAGCTCTTCATTCTTCATGTTGACTCACCTGGCAAGTTTTTTATATTGACCCTGTAGTGGGCTATGTCCATCCACAGCAGCATGAGAGCGTTCAACCTCAAATGTAATGCCTTTTAGGCCTAGACCGTACACTCCCCCCTTCTTCTTCCTATTTGCCTACGTCCAAAACTTAACATTGGACTGAGAAGTGGTAGACTAGCTACCATTATTAAGCGGGCAACAAGGTCTGGCTCACAATCTCCCTCTGCCTCTCCAGGAGCTGTTTGTACTCCTGTATAATTAAAATAAAATATTAATTGTCATTTTAAATATTAATAAACATAAAAAAGCATAAAAGAAATTTTTTTACTTACATTGACATATCGAGAGTGGTCAGAGACTCACTACTGTGTGCTCGAATGTCGATGCGTTGGAACCTGTAACTCTGTAGTGGACGGCTCTAGGTCAACCTGTTTTTCTTGTGTACATGAGATAAAGGTAAGTATCACATAATTACATAAATTTTTAAGTGTCTAAATTTTGAGATAATCTTAACAGTCTTCTATAGTGCTCTGCGTGGGGGATGGAATCTCCAATGTGGAGTGTGATCTCTCTAGCTCCCTCCGTCTTTTGATTATGCTAGTTTTTTGTCTTTTCTTCTAGTAATGTGAAGAGGCTTAGGTTCTATTAAAGCCAGCCCAGACATCGTCACCCACTTTGTGGGCCTCTCCCCTTTCTATCGTGTTGTGGTGAGCATGTTGCTCAGCTGATGCCTGTCATGAACCTCAAAAATCTATCAGATCCACTGGTGATGCTCCGACAACCAGTAGCAGGGTCATTACGAATTAGAAATTATTTAGTTTTAATCAATATAAAAATTTGAAGTTAGTATTCTATTTAAAATTAAATGATCATACATTGAACTCCTAGAGCCAATATCCAAAGTCGCAATAGGGATCTATTTCCAAGAGAGAAACGCTTGATCATATCAGCTCCAGATGTTCTCCTTGATGCATGTCTTGGTGTCCTAGAAGGAAAGAACCCAAAAATAATATATTAGTTACAATCAAAATCAAGCTGAAAATTGAACTTTTTATAATGTTTAAAATAAATAAATTATGAGTTTCCCTTTGATCCAATATATATTATGTTAGATGTGTCATCCATCTGAGGTGTACGAGTCAAGGGATCTTGCTCATCAGTGAAGTAATCTGGACAGAAAATTGGTGCATGAGTGGAGGCTGTTGCCTGAGAGAGAGCAGGTGTGGGAAGATAGTGGGAGGAGTGATCATAGTGGCTACAAAAGTGTCGTACCTTTCGGTTGGCCATCTCAAGCCTCCTGCATGTGTTCCCTAAAGTCCCCTAAATACAAGGTCTCTCAGGGGGCTGAGCACCTGCCATTTACAAAAGAAAAAAATTAACAAAATTGATAAGCAGGAGTAGTATGTAATATAATCCAAAAAGCTAAAAGAAATACATCGTAGAATGACAACATGAAATAAGTTATGAATACGCATAAAATTAGCAAAATACACAGGACAACGTTAGAGTTAAAAGCGAAAGTAAAAGCAAGAAGATGCAAAAACTAATCATCTAAATATACAAACCATTTTTTAGTCTGTTCAATAGATAAGCTAGTCGATAATGAACTTAAAATTTCTTCATCAATCTCATCATTATTATTATCCATACTTAGAGGGAAATTTTCATGAATCCTCATGGTATCCGTTGACCTCATTTTTACAATGAGTCAATACCTTTTGACCTAAAAAGTCAACTTTGGTCAAAATGGTCAATCTAGACCCAATGACCAACCCTGTTGACCCAATAGGTCAACCTTTTGACCTAAAAGTCAACTTTGGTCAAAATGGTCAATCTAGACCCAATGACCAACCCTGTTGACCAAATAGGTCAACCTTTTGACCTAAAAAGTCAACTTTGGTCAAAATGGTCAATCCAGACCCAATGACCAACCCTGTTGACCCAATAGGTCAACCTTTTGACCTAAAAAGTCAACTTTGGTCAAAATGGTCAATCTACACCAATGACCAACCCTGTTGACCCAATAGGTCAACCTTTTGACCTAAAAAGTCAACTTTGGTCAAAATGGTCAATCTAGACCCAATGACCAACCTGGTTGACCCAATAGGTCAACCTTTTGACCTAAAAAGTCAACTTTGGTCAAAATGGTCAATCTAGACCCAATGACCAACCCTGTTGACCCAATAGGTCAACCTTTTGATCTAAAAAGTCAACTTTGGTCAAAATGGTCAATCTAGACCCAATGACTAACCCTGTTGACCCAATAGGTCAACCTTTTGACCTAAAAAGTCAACTTTGGTCAAAATGGTCAATCCTGACCCAATGACCAACCATGTTGACCCCACAGGTCAACCCTTTTATCCAAAATGACAATTTTGGTCAAAATGGTCAATCCAGACCTTATGACAACCTTTTTACCCAAAATGACAATTTTGGTCAAAATGGTCAATCTTGACCCAATGACCAACCCTGTTGACTCCATAGGTTAATTTTGGTTAAAATGATCAAATTTTGACCAAATAACTGATTATTGACCCCATGACATGTTTAAGACTCCAAAATGACAAAATTAATCAAATAATTAATTTCAAAATTATTTTGATTAATTTAATTGACTAATAATTTAATTTTCAATATCTTAATTAATGACATAATTAATTAAAATGAAATATTAAATTAAAAGCCATAAAATGATAAAATACACCAAAATGAAATAAAAATGACAAAATTAATTAAATAATTAATTTCAAAATTATTTTGATTAAATAAATAACTAATGATTTAATTTTTAAAATTTTAATTAATGACATAATTAATTAAAATGAAAAATTAAATTAAAAATCTCAAAAATGATAAAATGCACAAATTAATTAAATATAATGGAATGGATCAAATAATTAATTCCAAAATTATTTTTGATTAATTAATGGACCACTAATTTAATTTTCATAATTTAATGACATAATTAAATTAAAAAGACATGAAATGAGACAAAATCCAACTTTAAATAAAATTAATCAAATAATTAATTTGGAATTATTTTCAAATTAATTAATGAAATAATTTCCAACAATTTTAATTAATGACGTAATTAATTAAAATGGAAATAAAAAAAGACATAAAATGACATTTTGACATATGACATCACATGTGACACAAAAATTTCCTATTATTAATTTTAAATTAAAATTAAATTATGAGGATTCATTAATAAGTCCACCATGACATGGTTAACACTCTACTAAACCCATAACTCATCACCTTTAACCTAGGTTAAGAGTTATCATAATATTTTTATGATGGTTAGGCTTATGTGTCACCTTCCCATCAACTCAACCATTTGCATGAGATGAGGTGGCTAGCCACTTTAAAAATAATTTTGATCTCTACCCTAAGCATCCAATGAGAAAGGAGGTTAGCATGGATTAAACATTAACCATGGTAAAATTAGGTAATGATGAAATCATGCATGAAATGAGTCATGGAGCTTATTTGTCATGCTCCTATTAAATCCTAAGTGACATGATGAATGAAGAAGAGCTTTCATACATTGAGTCATCACTCACCTTCTCCATAACCAATGGGAGAGAGACAAGATTTAAACCCATGGTTAAGTGCAATCATGGCAAAACCATGCATGAGGTGAGTAAGAGGGTTAAGTGTCACCTTTCCCCTAAATCTAAAGCATGAATTGGATGAACAAATATTCAGCCCAAATATGAAATTCCCTCCACCTCATAGATGAGCCAACTGAAGCAAGCCAAATAAAGAGTTAAGCTCTCAACATAGCTAAACTCAATATGAGTTAACCTTGGGGAAGTGAATTAAACTTATCCTCCAGCTGAAATTCAATCCTCAGCAATCATGACATCAGATAACACCTCCTCTAAATGGATTTAAGCTTAGACAAGCCTCCCCATGGCTATATATACCCCATACCCGAACCCATAGAGAGGAAGAAAAAAATTGGTAGAGACCCATAGGCTGCTCAAACCACTTGGTCCCCAACACAAAAATTCTTCCTAGGAACCTTAGCAATCTATCTCAACCAAACCCAAGCCATAGGGTTAGCCCAATCAAGCCAATTTGATCAAAATCCAAAATCAGCCCAAATTAGCCACTTTGTCAAAATTCTCCTCCAAGGCTAGCTATAAAACCAAATTGGAGCAGCAAAGATCTTCCTTGGGAGTCCTAGAAGCCAGCCATAAGGTCTGATCAAGCTTGATACACTTGTGGCCAACGTATGAAATTATTTTCCCCAAAATAATTCATGTTTTTAAAATATCATAGGTTTTACTAGCACAGAAATTTATCATCACCATATAGATACAATCTATACGTCCAGATGATCCATAGGTTCAAAAATCACTCAATTTCATTGAGAAATGAGTAAGATATTAATGTTTGAAGTTTAACGGTAAAAAATAATTCAAATTTTCCCTCGAATTATCTCCACCGTCTGTTCCCGTGTTTTGGAACGGACGGCACTGATCGATTCCCCCCGTGTCCGCTGTTTTGCACCGCGCACGGGATCCTCCCGCTTCTTCGACGCGTACGAGGACACACGTCGCCGGCCGGATTTTCTAGAATTAATAAATTCCAGAAAACCTTAAAAACTTCAAAAATTGATATCTTTTGATCTAGAGGTCACAAGAATCAAATAAAAATATCTCCTGAAAGCTCTTGAAGAGAGGAAAATTATGAGACCAAAATCATAATTTTATTCTCAATATTTAATTTTTAATTAATTACATACTCTCTAGAGTATTTTAATTATTAAAAATTATTCACAAGTCAGAAAATTATGAAATTTTTAGGGATCAATCCTTAGGTCTTTAAGGACATTCTATGATTTTTCCTAGGCTAAGGGAACTCTCTAACACAAGAATTTCTAATTTTGCAAGATTTGATAATTATTTCTAATAATAATTATAAAAATTAAAAATAAAAGAAACAAAAATTAGAAATTGGTTAAGTGACTTAAATAAACAAATTCAAACCTTAAAATGATAATTTCCAACCTTTGAAAAATCAAAATGACATTTTAACCTCTTAGGGTAAAATTGTAAATTTTCAAATTTACATATAAAAAAACCCTTAGGTTTGAAGGATTGCTTTGAATGACCTAATCCTAACCCTTAGGTTTAATTCTTAATTAGGCCTAGAATAAAACTAAGCCTTAAAAACAATTAGGCTAAGTCACATCCCTGAAGCTTTGGGTTCAACCTAAATGAACTTACATCTTCTTCTAAATACTTAGGTTCAACATACATGAATCTAAGTCAAAATTAAAAATATTTGGGTTTAATCAGAATGGACCCAAACCAAACTTTAGACACCTAGGTCCAACCCATATGAACCCAAATCCAAATCAAAACCAAACATATGAATTAGGTTGAACCCATATAAATTCAAACCTCATCCAAACCTTAATTAGGCCTAAGACACCAATTAGACCTAATTAAATCATGTTAGACCTTAAACCACATTAGGTTTAACATAATAAACCTCAATTAGGTCTAAGACACCATTTAGACCTAACTAAACCAAGTTAGACCTTAAACCACATTAGTTTTAACTTAATAAACCCCAATTAGGTCTAAGACACCAATTAGACCTAATTAAACCGAGTTAGACCTAAACCACATTAGGTTTAATTTAATAAACCCCAATTAGGTCTAAGACACCAATTAGACCTAATTAAACCAAGTTAGACCTTAAACCACATTAGGTTTAACTTAATAAACCCCAATTAGGTCTAAGACACCAATTAGACCTAATTAAACCAAGTTAGACCTTAACCGCATTAGGTTTAACTTAATAAACCCCAATTAGGTCTAAGACACCAATTAGATCTAATTAAACCAAGTTAGACCTTAACCACATTAGGTTTAACTTAATAAACCCCAAATAGGTCTAAGACACCAATTAGACCTAATTAAACCTTGTTAAGCCTTAATCACATTAGGTTTAACACCATAAACCCTAATTAAGTCTAATCTATATAGACTTAATTAACCCTTAAGCTTTACTTAAATTTAACTTAAGTAACCTTTAAACCCTAATTAAGTCTAATCCAATTAGACTTAATTAACCCCCGAGCTTCACTTAAATTAGGCTTAAGCAACCTCTAAACCCCAATTAAGTCTAATCTAATTAGACTTAATTAACCCTTAAGCTTTACTTCAATTAGGCTTAGGTAACCTTTAAACTCCAATTAAGTCTAATCTAATTAATCCTTAAGCCCTATTTATAATAGGTTTAAGTAATCCATTAACCTTAATTAAACATAACTAAATTATGTTTAATTAATCCCTAAACCATAGGTTCAACCTATATTGAACCTAACTTAACTTAAACTCAACCAAACTTGAGTCCAACCTAACTTGAAACCTTAGGTTCAACCTATATTGAACCTAACCTAACTTAAACTTAACCAAACTTGAGTTCAACCTAACTTGAACTCAAGTTAATTTAAACCTTAGGTTCAAACCACATTGAACCTAACTTAACTTAAACTTAACCAAACTTGAGTTCAACCTAACTTAAACTCAAGTTAACCTAAACCTTAGGTTCAACCCACATTGAACCTAACTTAACTTAAATTTAACCAAACTTGAGTTCAACCTAACTTGAACTCAAACTAACCCAAACCTTAGGTTCAACCTATATTGAACCTAACCTAACTTAAACTTAACCAAACTTGAGTTCAACCTAACTTGAACTCAAGTTAACTTAAACCTTAGGTTCAACCCACATTGAACCTAACTCAACTTAAACTTAACCAAACTTGAGTTCAACCTAACTTAAACTCAAATTAACCTAAAACTTAGGTTTAACCCACATTGAACCTAACTTAACTTAAATTTAACCAAACTTGAGTTCAACCTAACTTGAACTCAAACTAACTTAAACCATAGGTTCAACCCATATTGAACCTAACTTAGCTTAAACTTAACCAAACTTGAGTCCAACCTAACTTGAACTTAAGTTAACTCAAACCTTAGGTTCAACCTATACTGAACCTAACCTAAACTTAACCAAATTTGAGTTCAACCTAATTTGAACTCAAGCTAACCTAAAACCTTAGGTTCAACCCTTATTGAACCTAACCTGAACCTAACTAAACTTGAGTTCAATCTACTTGAACTCAAGTAAACCTAAATCCTAGGTTCAACCCAAAATTTAACTTGAATTCAACATAAACCCAAGTTAATTTAAACTTTAGGTTCACCCTATGTTGAATATAACTCAATTCCAAATCAATTTAAACATCAAGACAACTAAAATTTCAAATTAAGGATCTAACCTTTATTTAAAATTCAAATCAAATTCCAAATTTAAATCAATCTCAAAATATAAAATCAAAAATTAAGTTCAATTAAATTAAACTTAAATTGAATTTATTTGAACATTAAGTTCAAAAATATTAAAATTCAAATTAATTTAAAATTAAACTTAATTGATCTAAAGAATCAAATGACATTGAATCTAAACCTGACAAATAAATTCGATAATTAGATTTAAATATGTTTAATTCCTTTAAAATGTGCTAACTCTGTTTTGCAAGATAATTAAAAAGATGACAATTTCGTTTAGATTTCCCTTGCATGTTATAGAGTGTGCTAACTTTGTTTTGCAGGATGACATGGAAAACAAAACCAAAAACTTTTAGGATAGTCACCAAACATAACATTTTCAACAAAACAAAACAATGTAACAACATGGAAAACAAAACCAAAACTTTTATGATAGCCCCCAAACATAACATTTTCAACAAAACAAAACAAAATAAGGACATGGAAAAAAAAAACCAAATCTTTAACCATAAAATGATAAATATGACATAATATTTAGGATTGATAGTGGCTACATCTCTCCTTAAAAATAAAATTTTAGAAAACAAATGATCGACATTAATCAGAAGTTTTCTTGAACAATTAAAAATTGTTTAAGATGTAATTAACTATAGAAACTCGCTTCTATAGGAGATTTAAAAGAACCTACGATAGAAATCTCTGGTTTTTCATGATTTTCTTTATATGAAATTTCTAAGATATGTTATTCTAGAATATTCTCATATAAGGATTATCATAAACATCCTTTTCTACTATTAGTCCAAAATTCTTCAAATCCTTCATAAGATTTATAGGAATAAAATTAGGCTAATATTAGACAAAATGGCGACTCCTCAACATTGACATCCACCCCTTTCTTTTTATCGCCACATGAGTTTTGGCGACGCTGTTGGGGACTATCTTTCTTCTCATCTTTTGTCATCATTTGTTTTCATTTCAAATTTTAAAATAAATTCCCAGTTTATAAATAAATCAATAATATTCGTTTTTCTTGAAATTTCAAAAAAATTGCAATGGATTCTCCGAATTCAATCTTTTCTTATTTTCAAGACTTCAACATACCACTAGAGGAAGATCCTTCCTTTTAACAAAATGATTATGGATTATTTAGTGAAACGGAATTTACATTAGATAATCCATATCAGACTGATATACAATCTTTTGAAGACTTTGACTTACAATCTTATGAAGACCATTTAAATTTACAGAAGACTTACCTCAATATATACCTGAAGAACCTTATACCCTCGAGGAAATGAAAAGACAAGCTGATAGGAAAGGAAAACAAGTTTATAAGATGATGTTCCACCATCGTCTGTGTATGAAGTTGGATCTTGTTCAAAGAACATTCATAAAACTCCTTCATTCAAAAGAAAGAAAAGGTGGGACAAAAATGATAATTTTGAAACCCATGAATTTCAACAGAATATTTTTGGAAACCCTTCCTTTTTAGAAGAGAATCGATATATTCCAATTCCTGTTGAATACACTGATAATTCCTTTCAACCTAAAAGCTCTCCTTCAATTTGTGATATATATTCAGTGTTTAAAAGATTAGCACGAGAAGATAGATGTTCAGTATCTAAATTATTAAACAAAATGGGTTATGTAGTCTCCAACACCATGAAAAGGAGAATTTTAGTAATGGAAAACCCTGACTATCAAGAAATTGGTACGTCAATCCCCAACTGATAAACATTGTGTTCGAGTGCCAGTAAAATTCCGATTGGGCCCTAGAATAAATGATGTGGTAGTCACAAATGACAAAGCTAGATATGATGAATTGATGTCAGAAATAGAAGATACAACTGCTATGATGTCGGATCTGGTCCAAATGCTACAAAAAGCAAATTGTCCTTACACAGGTTACGTTACACCACCTGGAAATTCTCGTCCTGTACTTAAAAATAATATATGGAGACGAAAATCATCTGAAAGAAATTCAGATACCACCAACACTCCTGCAAATAGTTCACAAGAAGAAACTTGCAAAAAAAATTCTACAAAATCATTTGAAGAAAGATTAAAAAAATTAAAAAATGATATCAAACAATTCTCAGTATGGAGAAAAGAAAACAATTCTGATAATTCCAATGAAAATGTTGCCAGTGTTAACATGGTAGAAACACTATCTACTTCCTTAGCATGAGAATCAATTGAAGAGGAGGCAACAAATGAATTACGAGAGGTTATACGACAACGAGATGAACAAATTAGTCATCTTGAACAAAGAATGGAAGAGTTGGAAATAGCTTTACAAAATCCTCCAACAAACCCATCACCAGCTATTGAAATTATCAGACCAGAAGCTATCTGTATTCTTGAAAACAAAGAAGAACCAGAAGATATCAAGGAAAGCTCCTAAAAGAAAAAGAATTCCCCTCATAGTGGAATTCCAGAAAAGGATATTACACAACTTGTGGAACAAAAAATCAAAGAAACAATGGCTCAGGTGAAAGCTGGAGCATTAACTCCAAAGGGTAGACCATACCCAGAGGAATTCGATTCCGTTCAATATCCTAAAGGTTTTGTTCCTACTGTCTTTAAAATTTTTGATGGAACGGGTAATCCCCGACAACATTTAGCACATTTTAGAGCAAGCTGCTGTAATGCTGGAGGAAATGATGCTCTCTTATTTTGACAATTTGTTAACAGTATTACAGGAGTTGCCTTTGACTGGCATGCGGAACTCCCCAATGGATCTGTTAAAACTTTTGTGGAAGTTGAAATCCTCTTTATTCAACGTTTTGTAGGAGCACAACATCACACCACAGTTGGTGACTTGGTGGTAGAAAAACAAAAACCAGGAGAAAGTTTAGTGGATTATATTTTACGCTGGAGAAATCTCAGCATGAAATGTGAGCCACAACAACAAGAGCAACACGTTGTTGGAATATTGCTTAAAAATATTCATGGTTCTATAGCATTTATGCTTAAAGGATTCACAATAAAGACATTTAAAAAATTACTCAGTAAATCTGCTAATCTCGAAGAAGAAGCAAAACAAATGAGTGTAATAGAGAAGACTGAAAAGACAAAAACTGTCAAAACATTTGAAAAGAAACCTGGAAATGTTGTAGAAAAAGGTAAACAGGTGATGCAGATTCAACCAGAACAAAAGAAACAACAACGACAAAATCCGTCAACATCACAAACATCGCCTCAACTACAACTTCAACAACCGATTCGAGTACCAGCAAAAAAAAAAACAATGGCTGAAAGAATGAATAAAAAACATTCATTCAAAATTGAAGCCGACAGCAAAATATTTTGTAGTCTGCTTAAAGTACCCGAATTTAAGCTGCCAGAAGCTAAAGGGCCGGCATAAATCAACATGAAAAACAACCTTAATTATTGTCCTTATCACAGAATGCTTGGACATTAAATTGAAGAATGTTTTGTCTTCAAAAACTGGTTGGAGCATAATTTTAAAGATGGAAATATAGTAATCCCTAATGAATATTTGAAAGAACCTGAAAATTGTTCGGTCAATATGATTTCGGTAGAAAAACTTAGTCCTGGAAACAAGGATAGCACTTCTAAAGAAATCCTTGCTAAATATCAAATCACAAAGTCTCCCAAGAAAGAAAAGGAAAAGAAAAACAAGGAACCAAAAAAGACCAGAGGTCTACCAAATATAGGGGCTGCAACTCCTTTTGTACTTTCTAGTTTATTTCCCTCTTGTACTAGGATAGTTATATTGGGTGAAGGACAAAAAATCCTCGAACCGATAACTTTGTATGACTTCCTTTTTACTACCATGAATAATAACAATCCTAGTTTTGCTTATATTTTGTCTATTTTGGGCGATGCTTCTGAAAATAATCATTTGAATTCTAACCCTGTAGACGATACTCAAATCGTATATGATCAACCCAAAGACAACCAAAATAATGAAAATACAGATGAAAAATCTGACAATGATGAAAATGAAAATGACATCGCTACACTTCAACTACAAGGAACTCTGATTTCGATAGAATTGGAATCCTTAGATTCGGAGACAAAAGAGTCGGATAATCAACTTGAAGAAATAGTTGAAATTAATTTGAGAAGTGGAAAAATCTTACCTCCTAGGATGACTCCACAAGAAAAAGAAAAACAAATAATCACATCGGACAAGATCATTCTTCCAATACATTCCCAACTCCCTGAAAGAAGTAAGGATGATCTTCATAACAAAGTGGTTTATAACGTACTAGCTCATTTGAGAAAATTACCTGTGAAGTTAAGCATCTATGACGCTCTCATACTTTCCAAAGAAATGAGAGAATCATTAATAAAGGCCCTTTCAGATCCAGATATCTGCTTAACTCAACTTGCTAGTATTACCCAAAATGAAGCTTACCCATTAGAGGAATCAACAAAGATTAACTTCTCTGACAACGACTTGTTGCTCGGAACGACTGAACATAATCGTTCACTATATATTACATTGAACATAAACGATACAATACTTTTAAGAGTTCTTATTGACCCAGATGCTTCAATCAACATTATGAATTTGAGAACTCTTGAATACATAGACATTGATGCCTCTCAACTATCAAGGGATACGATGATGTTACGAGGATTCAATCAGCAAGGAGAACGAGCTCTTGGATCAATAACTTCACTCTTAAAAATAGCCGACTTGGCTACAACAGAAAATTTCATATTATTGATTCAGATACCTCTTTTAATACCTTACTTGGCAGACCATGGCTTCATGAGAATAAAATGGTTCCTTCTTCACTACATCAATGTATAAAATATCTACGGAAAGGACAAGAATGTCGTATTATAGGAGATTTGCAACCGTTTTCAATCCATGAAATCAGTATACATAAAGATGCAGCATATTATGCTCCAATAAATAAAACAATGTCTTCCAAAGAAACAATGGTGGATGTGGAAGAAAAGAACAAAGAAAAGAAAATAAATGAAAAGGATCATTCTTCTTCAATAAAAATAAGAAGAACTAATTCCCGTCAAACTCAAACTCGAGGTCGAGGACGAGGACGAGGACGAGGGAAGGAAGATCCAACTGTCACAGTGAAGAAACCACTGAAATTCAAAATTCACCTGGATTCTAAAGAAGAAACAACATCTATGGTTTTTAAGGAAACTCAGTTCAAAATATCTCTAGAAGAAGAAGACAAAGAAAAACAATTTGAATCTATGTATGACAAAATCAATCATTATATACGTTTATGACTCTGACTCCAATCTCCACTGCTAAGATTGAGAATCAAATAGTCAAAGAAGTATGTAATGATGACAAAAAGTCAATTAAGTTTAGACTTGGCTCTACTTCTTCTTGTACTGAAAATGATGTAAAAATAGAAGATGAAAATCTTCCACAATCAATGAAAATTCCTTTTGAGTTGTATTCTCCTTGGGCACAAAAATTTATTCAAAAAAGTTTAATGCTCAAAAAATGGTCTTTGAAACAACCACATTTCATTGAACAAATGTGGAATAATAATAAACGAAATTCTAACTCCAAAGAAGGTGTTGGATTTGGCACTCTAGGACCACTAGATGACACAGAATTTTGTCTGGCCATCACTGGAGAATATGATTCCAAACTATTATCTGATCTTCCAATTGAAGATGCTCCTCCAGAATTGGAAGAAGAAATTAAATCGATAATTGTTGAACTAAAAGAAATAAATTTAGGAACTGATGAAAATCCAAAACCAACTTTTATTAGTTCATTCCTTAATGATGAGGAAGCAAAAGACATAACTCAATTGTTGATAGAATATAAAGACAGTTTTGCTTGGACTTACGACGAGATGCCTGGTTTATCTCCAGAAGCCGCAGTCCATAAACTTGGGATAAATCGAATGACAATCCATATTAAACAATCTCCGAGAAGGATGCGTGTTGAAATAGAGCAACAAGTCATTGCAGAAGTCAAGAAATTGATAGAAGCTGACTTCATACGAGAAGAGAATTATCCAACATAGTTAGCCAATGTGGTGCCAGTTAAAAAGATAAATGGTCAGATAAGGATTTGCATAGACTTCAGGGATCTGAACAAAGCATGTCCAAAAGATGAATTCCCTTTACCAATCCTGAATTAATGGTTGATATAGCATCAAAACATGCAATATTCTCCTTTATGGATGGATTATTGGGATATAACCAAATAAAAATGTTTTCGGAGGACGAAGCAAATACAGCTTTCCGAACACCCATGGGGATATATTGTTATAAGGTTATGCCATTTGGACTAAAAAATGTCGGTGCAACCTATCAAAGAGCCATGACATGGATCTTCGATGAATTAATACATAATCAAGTTGAATGTTATGTGGACGATCTTGTTGTCAACAGTAAACAAAAAGATGATCATATATACTATTTGAGAATTGACTTTGAACGACTACGACAATACAATCTTAAAATGAATCCCTTAAAGTGCGCCTTTGGTGTCACTTCAGGAAAATTTTTAGGATTTGTAGTTCGACATCATGGGATAGAAATTGATCCTTTCAAAATTGAAGCTATCCTAGATATGCCTCCTCCTAAAAATCTAACCCAATTGAGATCATTTCAAGGAAAATTAGCATATATACGACGTTTCATTTCCAATCTATCGGGTAGATGTCAACCTCTTACTGCCCTTACTAGAAAGGATACCAAATTTGTGTGGGATGAAAAATGCCAAAACGCCTTTGAAAACATCAAACAATATCTAACAACCCCTCCTGTCTTAGCAGCCCCTGTATTAGGAAGACCTCTAATTCACTACACCGCAGCATTGGATAATTCCCTTGGAGCTCTATTAGCACAAGTAAATGAAGAGGGAAAAGAAAAAGCATTATACTATGTAAGCCATTGTTTAGTTCCGACAGAAATAAAATACCCGATAATTGAGAAGCATTGTTTAGCCTTAATCTTTGTAGTTCAAAAACTAAGGCATTATATGCTTTCTCATAAAGTAACTGACCACAGAAAAATGTATTGAGAAATTTATACCAATTTTATATGAAATTGCACTTTAAAGAAAGGTATTTTCTTTATTTTATTGTAGAAATGAAGATTTATAAGTACTGAAAGTAAAAAAGCACAAAAGAAGCGAATTTGAAGAAAAAAGGACTCAATATGATGAAAAATGAACTGTCCCGCCGACGGTGAGATTTTTCCAAGAGATTTTGAATATTTTATAAAGACCCCGCTGACAGCGAGATTGAGCCCATTGACAGCGAGATCAGCCCGGTTAGTCCATCTTCTAGAAGCCCGCCGACGGAGAGATTGAGCTGCCGACGGCGAGACAGTTGAAAAGAGCCAAGATACATTGAATCTGGACGTTTTTTGAAGAGGTGCTTAAGTACCCTTTGGAGATTTGACTCCTTCTATAAATAGAAACGAATTCTAGTCAGTTGTGTGTCATTTGTGTGGAAGTTAAGTAAAATTTTAAGTGTCATCCTTGAGTCTTTTTAGTGAGTAGATAAAGTGTTTAGCGTTTTGGTGTGTTGTACTAGAAGGAAGACTCAAAGGAACTTCAAGGAGTCTGCTTGGGGAGAAGAATTGAGATAAGTATATTTGTTTATTGTTTGTTAACTTTAATGAAATCCATGATTTGTGTTATTTTTCCCATGCATTCTGAGTAGTTACCTTAGTCTTTCTCCTTGTTAACGAGATTTCGTGAAATGATGAACTAAAGTAGTTGTGTCTAAAAATATGAAAATAGAGATTGTGCTAATCTTTTACTTAAATATTAATTTACTTTCAATCTGGCCAATTGATTTGTTAACATATGTTGAATTATCAACTATAGTAAAGATTACATCCAAGATTCAGGGAAGTCAATAGCCTTGGAAGGAGGGTGCAAATAAATAGGGAAATATTAACTATCGGACATAGAATTAGACATTTTAGTGTGACAGACTAAAATATTCAATTCGGTCTTATTGTTTGGGAGCTGAAGTGTAGATGTTAGCCCTCAGGCAAGGGGAACGTGGGAGCTCTGAAGTGGCAGTCGCTATCCTCCCAGCCTAGCTGCAGATTCGCAATCAAACATAAGACTAGTCAATGTTCTTTGCACCCTGACCAAAGGGTAAAGAATAGGAATGCTCTTATTTGGCACAATACAATTAAAAACTCATTTAATTCTTCATTCACTTAATTCTCTCAAACAAGGAGAAAGATACTTTTCTGAAATCTTATTTTCAACCTTTAAGTATTAGTTTATTTTAGTCTAAATCGTATACTAGATTAGTAAGTAAGTCTACTTAAATTTGTCTTTGAAATTCTCTAACTTCCTTATCGGATCGATATCTAGGACTCCATTAGAGCCCTATATTACTTGATAACGATACGTATACTTGCTTAGTATCCATAATATAAATCATAAATTCCATAACAGAATCATCATTATATATATATATATATTTAGTGCGGGATCAAGTTTTTGGTGTCATTGCTAATTTTCATATCATAGTTGTAAGTATAAATATCGAAATGTGGATCAAGTTTTTGGCGCTGTTGTCAGGGAAGTAAATTAATTATTAAGGTAATTAATAGAATTATTAAAATAATTACTAGAGTAATGGACTATTTTAAATATTACTTAAAAAATTGTATGCCTAAATTTGGAAACGAAAATTTAATACCTTACGATTCAGAATTAGAGCGCACAATTAAAAGATTTAGAAAACAAAAGAGAGAAATTATAAATTTAACACAAATGGTAAATAATCCAGAAATTGAAAATATAAACCAACAAAGGCCATTAAGAGATTATGCCAACCCTACATTAGGTGAAATTCACCTAACTATTCAAAACCCTGATGTAGTTGCTAACTCATTCGAACTTAAACCTGCAATTATTCAAATGGTACAGAAAAATCAATTTAGTGGTTCACCTAATGAATATCCTAATTTACATCTTGCGAGTTTTTTGGAACTATGTGCTACTTTTAAATATGAAGGAGTATCTAATGATGCTATTAGACTTAGGCTTTTTCCTTTTTCTTTAAGCGGATAAGGCTAAGATGTGGTTAAATTCATTAAGCACTTGGATCTATTAAAACTTACGGAGAATTATCACAAAAATTTCTCTCCAAATATTTTCCTCCTTCGAAAACTGCAAAACTTAGAAATGATATAACATCTTTTGGTCAGTTTGATGGAGAATCCATATATGAAGCTTGGGAGAGATTTAAAGAACTTCTTAGGAAATGCCCAAATCATGCATTACCAGATTGATTAATTATACAAACTTTTTACAATGGACTAGTAGGATCTCTTAGATCAATAATTGATGCTGCTGCTGGAGATTCATTAATATCAAAACCATTTGATGAAGCATATGCGTTAATCGAAGAAATGGCTACTAACAATTTTCAATGGCCTGCTGAAAGAATAAATCTTAAAAAGATAGCCAGTGTTCATGAAAATTATGCAATATCTATGTTAACTTCTCGTATTGCTGCTATATCAAAGAAATTAGATCATTTTGGAATGAATTACTCTCCTACTGTATTATAAGAAAACTCAACTGGACAAATTATAGATTCTCAATCTCCTTATGAAACTATAAATGCTATTTATAATATACCCAATAATCCTTATGCAAATTATTATAATCCTGGTTGAAAGAATCTTCCAAATTTTAATTGGAATAACAATACAGCTAATCAACAATGGATGAACAACTCTATAGGAAATCCACCTAATCAAGGAAATACAAACTATAAACTTTCTTATCCGCCTGGATTTAATAAAACTCAATTTAAAGATAAGAAGTTATCTATAGAAGAATTAATATTGAGTATGGGTCAGCACTTGCAAAATCAAGGAAATCAATTACAAATTCAAGGAAATCAATTACAAAATCAAGGAACAGCAATTAAAAATATTGAAACTCAAGTCGGACATATCACTACCGCGCTTAACAATAGAATTCCTGGAACTTTTCCTAGTAATGTGGAAATAAATCCTAAAGACCATGGAAAAGAACAAATTAAAGTGATACAATTAAGAAGTGGAAAAGAGTTAGAAACTAAAATTCAGAAAGAAACAGAAAGTAAAAATGAGGAAGTGGAAATCGAAAAAGAAAAGGATCAGCAAGATCAAAACTTAGAATATCCATTGATCCCTATGAAAATATCTATAGAAAAACCACCACCACCATTTCCTCAACGACTAAAGTAACATAAAAAAGATAAGCAATTTGCTAAATTCCTTGAAATTTTAAAAAAATTAACGGTAAATATTCCTTTTGTAGAAGCATTAGAACAAATGCCTAATTATGTAAAATTTATGAAAGATATTTTAAATAAAAAAAGAAAATTTACAGATAATGAAACTGTTGCACTTAGAGAAGAATATAGTGCAATTATTCAAAAAGAGCTTCCTGAAAAATTAAAAGATCCTGGTAGTTTCACCATACCTTGCACTATTGGAGAAAAATTTTATGGAAAAGCTTTGTATGACTTATGAGCAAGCATAAATTTAATGCCTCTATTAATTTTTAAAAGATTAGAATTAGGAGAATTTTCACCTACTTCGACAACTCTTCGCTTAGCCGATCGTTCGTGACTTATCCTAAGGGAGTTATTGAAGATGTGTTAGTAAAAGTGGATAAGTTTATCTTCCCGGTAGATTTTATTGTTCAAGATATGGAAGAAGATAAAGAAATTCCTATAATATTAGGAAGACCCTTTTTAGCCACTCGAAAAGCTATGATTGATGTTTAGAAATGAGAATTGACTATGAGAGTAAACGATCAAAAAGTAACTTTTAACATAGCAAAATCAATGAAATATCCTGCTTTAGAAAAAGAAGATGAATGTTTTCGAATGGAAATACTTGCACATTTGCAAAATGAACATTTTAAAGAATATTATAAAGAAAAGTTAGAAAAAATAAAATACTGAATTAATTGAAGAAGCAGATAATGAAGAACTGGATTATATACAGGAAAAATTTGAAATGTTGGATAATACTGAAAACGCTGAAAAGGATATAGTTCCGCCAATTATTAGACCTCTTGAACTCGAATTAAAAATTTTACCTAATCATTTAAAATATGCTTACTTAGGTAACTATTCAACCCTACCAGTTATTATATCAGCTGAATTGAATGAATCACAAGAACAAAAACTGTTAGACACATTAATAAAATATAAGAAAACATTTGGTTGGACTTTAGCAGATATTAAAGGAATTAGTCCTTCAATCTATATGCACAGAATTATTTTAGATAATGAACATAAGCCAAGAGTAGATCCTCAAAGGAGATTAAACCTAATAATGAAAGAAGTAGTCAAGAAAGAAATATTAAAATAGTTAGATAATGGTATTATATATCCTATTTTGAACAGTGCATAGGTAAGCCCAATTCACTGTGTTCCTAAGAAAGGAGGAGTAACCGTTAAAGCTAATGAAAATAATGATTTAATACCAATAAGACAAGTTACTGGATGGCGTATATGTATTGACTATAAAAAATTAAATGCAGCCACCAGGAAAGATCACTTCCCATTACCATTTCTAGACCAAATGTTGGATAGATTAACTTGACATAAATATTTTTGTTTTTTAGATGGATATATTGGTTATCATCGGATACATATTGCTCTCGAGGATCAAGAGAAAACTACATTTACTAGTCCTTATGGAACATTTGCTTTTCGAAGAATGCCTTTGGATTATGTAATGCACCCGCAACATTCCGCAGATGTATGATGTCTATAATTAGTAAATTAATCGATGATGGAATAGAAGTATTTATGGATGATTTCTCCGTATTTGGAACGTCATTTGATGCATGCTTCGAGTCATCTTGAAAAAGTATTAGAAGTATGCGAGAAAACTAACTTAGTTCTAAATCGGGAGAAATGTCAATTTATGGTTGTAGGAGGATTTGTATTAGGGCATAAAATTTCGAAAATGGCATGGAAGTAGACCCTGCAAAAATTCAAGTTATAGCTAAATTACCACCTCCAACTACGGTAAAAGGGGTAAGAAGTTTTCTTGGACATGTTGGATTCTACAGACGCTACATAAAAGATTTTTCAAAAATTACTAAACCCTTAAGCCAACTTTTAGAAAAGGACAAAAAATTTGAATTCACAACTTAATGCCCAAAAATCCTTTTGAATTATTAAAAGATAAATTAATCACAGCACCTATAATAGTTTCACCTTATTGGGAGAAACCATTTGAACTTATGTGTGATGCTAGTGATTATGTTATACGAGCAGTACTTGGGCAAAGATATGATAAAATTTTCAAAGTTATATATTATGCTAGTAAAACTCTTAATAATGCTGAAATAAATTATACAGTTACTAAAAAAGAGCTATTAGCAATTGTTTATGCTTTTCATAAATTTAGTTCTTATCTAATTGGAACTAAATGTATTGTACATACTGATCACTCTGCTATTAAATATCTAATGCAAAAGAAAGATTCCAAACCAAGATTAATTAGATGGATCTTACTAATGCAAGAATTTGATTTTGAAATCATTAACAAAAAGGGAACCGATAATCAAATTGCGTATCATTTATCAAGGCTAGAACATAATGAATTATCCGACACTGATAATGAAATTACTGACAGTTTTCCTGATGAACAATTATATAATATAAATGAGTGGAAAATACCATGGTATGGTGATATAGTAAATTATATTGTAAGTGATATTTTACCACCTATGTTAACTTTGCAACAACAACAAAAAATTCATTCATGATGCTAAAACATATTTTTGGGATGAACCATATTTATATAAGCAATGTAAGGATCTTATAATTAGAAGATGCGTGTCTTATGAAGAAACAGAACAAATCATTCAGAAATGTCGTGATTCTGATTTTGGAGGACATTTTGGAACAAATAAAACTACTTATAAAATTTTACAATCTGGATTTTATTGGTCTACTCTTTTTAGAGATGTTTATAGATATATCAGAACTTGCGACAAATGCCAACGAGTAGGTAATATATCTAGAAGAAATGAAATGCCTCTAAATTTTATATTAGAAGTTGAGATTTTTGATGTTTAGGGATTAGATTTTATGGGACCATTTGTTCCTTCATTTGGAAACTCATATATATTAGTTGTTGTTGATTATGTTTCTAAATGGATTGAAGCACAAGATTTACCTAGATGTGGTGCTAAGAGTGTTTTAAAGTTTCTAATGAAAAATATTTTTACTAGATTTGGAATGCCGAGAGTGATTATTACTGACGGAGGATCTCATTTTAGAAATAAATATATTCACAAACTAGTAGAAAAATTTAACATTATTAATAAGATATCAACTACTTATCATCCACAAACCAGTGGATTAGCTGAAGTTTCTAATCGAGAAATTAAACGTATTTTAGAAAAGACTATAAACCCTAATAGATTGGATTGGTCTATAAGAGTAGACACTGCATTATGGGCATACAGGATCGCTTATAAAACTCGATTGGAATGACTCCTTACGAGCTTATTTATGGAAAGACTTGCCACTTACCAGTTGAATTAGAACATAAAGCTTATTGGGCAATTAAAGAATTTAATTACAATCGAAAGAAGTCTGGTGAGAAGAGATTATTGCAATTGAATGAATTAGATGAATTAAGAAATGAATCTTATCATAATGATAGAATTTATGAAGAAAAAATGAAATTATGGCATGATCGGAAGATTAACTCGAAGAATTTTGAGCCGGGACAAGAAGTTACGCTTTATAATACAAGATTGAAATTATTTCCTGGGAAATTGAAATCTCGATGGTTAGGGCCTTTCACTATAACACAAATATTTTCATACGGAACTATAGAAATTGAAGATCCAAAAACCCGGCATAGAATTAAAGTAAACGGCCACATATTAAAACCTTATTTTTGAAGGGAGAAGACCAATTTTTAAAGAGGTTTTAATGCTCAGTCAACCTGATTACTAACTAAATTAGGACGGGCTGACGACGTTAAACCAAGCGCTTTATGGGAGGCAACCCATAGTAATTATTAATTATGATCTATTAATGTTATTGAAAATTAAAATATATAATAAATTCTACTACTCATTTTACTTTTTAAAATCATCACAAATTTGAATCTATACGAAGAAATCAAAAACTATTCGGACCGGAATGAAAATTGGGCAACTTACCTAATCTCATCGACGGCAAGATCGATCCCGCCGACAGCGAGATCGGCGCGCCCAAATTCAGTTTAAATATATTAACTATCCCGCCGACAACGAGATCGTTACTGCCGACGACGAGATAGTTAAAAAGTGGTTTTTGTCAGTTATTTTGCGGTTTTGAGCGGTTCTAAGGCCATTTCTCTATATAAAGCGTTTAGAACTTCATATTTGCACTATCTTCTTCCTTAGAAACGATTAGAGCCCATCCAAAACAATCTATTATGGCCCCCAATCCACTAGAAACCACGAAATCTGGAGTTTTTAACTGATGAAAATTTGTCAGTTCTGAAGCTCAACGATTATTCAACAAGGTTTTGATGAAAAAGCGACTGATTAAAGAAAGAGGATTCGTAAATAGAGGAGCGGAGAATTCAATGACAACAATTGAAGAAATGATTATTCAGCGACGTTGGGAGGTATTCTGTTATACAACATCTGCTGTAGTCATTCCAGTAGTCAAGGAATTCTACTCTAATCTGCATGCGATCCATAATGGAAGTGTTTACGTAAGAGGCAGATGGGTAACTTTCACTCCTTCTCGAATCAATGAATTATACTTGATTGAAAATACCCCTGTTTGCCACTATTCAAATTTTGTTCCTACCAGATACAACATGAATGAGATATACAGATATCTGACTGACGAACCTGACGATTGGGAATTACGAGAAGACGGGTACGTTAGTTTTTCAGCGTCACTTCTTAACCCCGTCTCAAAGCATTGGCATTTCTTTATTTCATCAAAGTTATTACCCACTATGAGGGTAAACAAAGTCTCGAAGGAATACACAATTTTAAATTACTGTATTCAATCTGGATTGCCTATTGATGTTGGATCTATCATTGTGAAGTCTGCATTAGGATTAATTGTGCATGGGTCGATTCATGGACTTGGACACCCATCAACTATATTTTCTTTATGTAGTCAGTACCAAGTTTCCTACGAAGCGTGGGAAAAAGTGATATTGCCTTGGAAACCACTAGATCTGACAGATATGTTTCCTACATTGGATAACAATGATGAAACAGTAATTATTTCTGATCAAGCATCTCAAAACAATCCTTTAATTAGGCCCCTGGCTGATAGAACAAACCTCATTTTAAGGAAATTTAAAGGATTGGAGAAGGAACTACAGAATGTGATGAATTCTACTGATAATATCTCTGATTTATTTGATCACGTCGATTGGAGAATGAAGGAGCACTTTGACCATACAGGACATCTGGAGGCAAGTTTTATACGACTATTGAGACAGAAAGGGTGGATTGAAGAAGACTCTACTGCAGAATTCCCATTCAGGCCTTTCTATAATTTATTGTGCACCTGCGTTCTATTGGAAACATCAGAGAGGAGATCAGTTCAGATTCCGATGAGTAGCAGAAATTTCTATTCATATTATATGTATGTGTGTTGATTTGAATTTAGTTTTTGATATAATTTTAATTTACGTAGATAATCTCAGTTTATATGAGATTGTATGTTGTTTGTTTAGTCTCAGTATTTAGAGTATCGTGATGTAGATTGCAATGCTGAGTTAGATGTGTTCTGGTTAATTTGATAAGACAATTGTTAGTTTTGTGGTATTTCAAATTTGTAAGTTTATGGATTTCATTTATAAAAGTTATATTGTTTGTGTTATGTAAACCTTATATGAATCAGTAGAATATCTAATCTTAGAAAATATATCAAATTAAGTGACCGAACATTAGAACAAGGCTTAATTAAATTAAATATAATTGAAAATATAAAAAATTTTAAAAATTTGGAAATCCCGCTGACGGCGAGATCGACCCCGCCGACGGCGAGATTTTCCCGAAACTTTGGCCTTGGTGAATTAATTAGCTCGCAGACGGCGAGAAATTTCTCGCCGACACTGAGATCGCGAAATGTACTATATTTTGACCAGTCAACTCACACTATTCATCATCCCATTCCTCAAAACTTTGAAAAACCGACCTAGGGGTTGATAGATCTAGAATTTGGAGCGATTTCAACACATTTTGATGCCAGATTTCATCTTCCCTTGGTAAGAGCTTCACTCCTATGTAAAACTTTTTAATTTTCACCATGAATTTCTTCTACATTGAGGAATTTTGGAAAAATTTGAAATGAGAAGAAAATACTTGGAAAAAATTCATGGAACTTGATTTAGATTGATTTTAGTAACTATTGGAAGCCATCTTAGTAATATTTAGAAGTTTAGTTAAGATTTTTGTGAATTTCACAGATCGAAAAATGGCTCCACGACAAAAGAGAAGAATGGATTACGACGAAACTCGCTTTGTGAATGCAATGGCACAATCAAGATATTTTCACAATATTCAAGCCAGAAAATGCATTCAGGATCGAGTTTTCAAAAATCCTTGAGGTGAAGTAGAGTGAATAATAAAAGAAAGAGGATGGGAAAACTTCTGTTATATAACCAACAGAGCCGCTGTGGAAGTGGTAAAAGAATTCTATGCCAACCTGACGGTCGAAGATGCACCAATCAAGGTGAGAGGATTTTTGGTAGATTTCAGTGCTGCAAGGATTAATTCATTTTATGAAGTACGAGATTTATACACTAGTGAGTATGATACCTTTGGAACTATGGAAGGACCACTGGAAGAAGTGATCAACTTTCTCACTGACGGGAAAGGAGTTGGGAGGATTAAGCAGCGTGAAAGGGTAAACTTACCTCTCTCTCAATGTTGAATGCATTATCTAAAGCCTGACACTATTTTATTTGTTCTACCTTGTTACCCATTTATCACTGTTGACCTCATTTTTGATGAGGTCTTCTCTTCTTCTTTTTAGTACTTAGGATCTAGCCTTAGGCCTTTCCTTGGACTATCCTAGAGGATTAGAATTGGGACCCACCATTTAGAAATTCAAACCATTTCTTAACTCCCTGCAAACTCCACAAACTTAATTGTAGACCCCTAATCACCTAGAGGGTTGAAATCAAATGTGGATGTTTAAAGGATGAGTGCCTATAGGACTCTTTGGCCTTAGGACTGCCCTGGGTGGCCTGGTCTGGTGAAGGGCTAACCTACACACACTACACTTATACACTACACTTTCACACACCTCCTAAAACCACACCCATACCCAACTTGACCTTCTGACTCATGAAGGTGATTCACATGGATGGTCCTTAACCCCTAAGCCCTTGGCTAAGAGGGTTAGGAACAACATAGTGAATGCCTCAAATGAATCCTCTCATGGCTCATATAGGCTTAATATGGCTTCATGGCTCAACCAAAATGATTTCATTTCACTTACATTTACCCAATCTTCAATTATCCAAATTTTTAATTTTTGACCCCGGGGACCCTACACCCGCCTAGCCTACCCCAAAACCCTTGAAATTACCCAAATTTTTCAAAAATCTCCAAATCACCCAAAATTCCTCAAAACCAATCCCAAACATTCCCACATCACTCAAATTGATCATCCATAGCCAAAAATACCAAAAATTCCAAAAAATACCCCATCAATACCCTCCAAATACCCAAAATGCCCCTCTTGACCCAAAAATCCAAAAATTCAGAAAATTCCCAAAAAATTCCAGAAAATCCCAAATATTCCCAATTTCATTTTGTTTAACTACACCATGGGCTAATTTTGTTAATTTACCCCACTTTTGTCAAAATCCCCAATTTGACCCATTTTATCCCAAAGTGAACCCAATGTCAAACCAAACCTACCCAATTGACCCAAATTTTGGTCCAATTTAATTCTAAACTTCAATTCAACATCCCTAACACCAATCTAGACCAAATTCAAGCCCAATTTGATTGGCATTTGAATCCAATTTCACTTTTGACCTTAAGGCCCAATTTGGACCCATGACCCAAACTTAGCCCAAACTAACCCAATTCAACTCCAATTAACCCCAAATCTTTTCTAAACCTTCCCTAACATCCCCACAAACAAAAAACTAACATAATTTACCCAAAATTTGGACCCAAACCCCACTCAAATTCAACCCAAAACCAAAAAGCCCAATTTTGACCTAAACCCAAACTTAACCCAAATAGACCCAAACCCCAAAATCCAACCACAAAAAAAGTTGAAAACTCTTTGAAACACTCCCATAAACATTTCCCAACATTAATTTTACATCAATTTCAACCCTAGCCCAACATTGGTCCAAATTAGCCCAATTTGACCTACATTAACCCCTTTACCAAATGAACCCAAATCCAACCCAATTCAAACCCAAACCACTCCAAACTTGTTTCAAATCAATCATGACACATCCTTAGACAAAACTCAACATTTATTTAGCATGGTCCATTGCAAATTTTTCTCTTCAAAAGCCCATTTTCTAACCTAAAAGCCCATTCCCTTAAACCATTTTAAAAGCCCACCTTTACCAAATTTTAAAAAGCCCAAACCCATCCTAAAGCCCACACTACAATCTCATCTCATCCTCACTCAATTAAAACCATCCCTAAGTCCTAATCCAATGATCAAATAATTATAAATAGAGCTTCATCCAACTTTCCACCAAAATATCCAAAATCCTTAAAATCCATTTTTATGAAATTGACCAAACTTTTTCCAAGCCAAATGTGAGCCATTGAGCCATGTACAAGCCACATGGAAGCCATGGGAGCCACTTTCCACCTCACCAAGCCATTAATGGCAAGAGGAGGGGACCCTTTCCTAATCCTTCATTAATCCTTTTAACCATACTCATGTCACACTCTAAACCATGCTTAGCCACCTCACCATGGATGGAGACCATACCATTTTCTCTTGGCTGACCCAAGTGATCCTTTTCAGCCCAAGACCAGACCTTGGGTGGTGAACCTAGCCCAAAATCATGGGTTGACTCATTTGAACCCAAAATGGTCTTCCCCCCATTCCATTTCAATCCAAACTCTTTACACATGGCATCGAGCATCGCCTACACAAAACCCCAGCCCTGACCCACCTGAACTTGAGGGTGACCATTGCCTGCCTGCCAGCCGCCTAGATCGCTGGAAAACACCATGGCCGAGACATTGGGAGGAGCCAAAAAAATTCAATTCTCCCTTGCTGACTTGTCTCAACCCAAATGGACAGCATAGCTCTTCTTCTCCTCACCGCAAGCAATCGATCCCCGACCTTAAACCCCCCTGGGAGGCCCTCCAGCCTCTCCTATTTAAACCCCACCTCCTCTCGGCAATGAGAGGTGTTGAACCGGACCTTACTGAAACCCTGCCAAAATTGCTCCAGATCACTCTCCACACTTAGAGCAGTTGATCCCCAGTGACAATTTGCCCTAATCCCCACCAACAGAGCCCAATTTCTCAGCCAAAATTCCACCCAAAAACAGGACATCTCCCTATTCTCCACCAAACTCAAATTAAACTCACCCACACCTGCACAATGTCAAGAGAAGGAGTTCCCCAGCGAAAGCCCCCTCTCCAGGCCACCCATCTGTTCTAGACTCCAAGCTTTGTAATCGGCTGTGGTCGAAATCATACCTGGACAATTCACCAGCCCAAGGGACTTCATCTGGAGCTTGCTTGGACCCAATCGAAGGTGACACAACTCTCAGATCGAAGCCTCACTTCTCTGAGCAAAGGTATGGACTCACTCTTCTTCCCAAGCTTACAGAGATTCTCTATTTAATTTGAGTCAATTTCAATACATGTTTACCGTATGGATGTGTTCGTCTCCTCAAGACGAATCCATAGAGCATAAGAACTCGAAAATCCATTGAGAATCGAGTGAGAAATTAGGGTTAGAAGGTTGACGGTCACGGGTGCACACCAGTCATAGACGATGATTGGGAGCCGTCGGATCGAGTGTGTATGGAGCGGACGGCCAGGATCGCGCCAGACGGAGCAACGGAACATGAACTGCTGGGCCCTGGAGCGCTGAGTCGGATGGCGGCGCCAAATCAGAAGACGACACGCGGCGCTTCGGAGATGCCTAGGTTGAGTTGGCGCCGCATGGATAAGTAGGAAATTAGGTTATTTTCCTATTTATTTAATTCCCTAAACTTCAAAAATGCATAACTTTGTGTAGGAAAATCAGAAAAATAAAATAAAAATACCCACTTGCTCAATGAACAGTGGATAATAATGTGGAAAAGAAATCATTCAATTTCATTGAGTATTTGATTTTTAATAATTTATTTACTCTCTGCACATTTTTAATTCTCCATGCATGTATACAATTCACCATGGCATTAGACCATAGGGCTTTTGAAGCCTCTCGAATTTGGGAACATTCCCCGAATTTTCCAAAGTCGAGGCCATCCCTATGAAGAGTTATTGATTTTTCAATTCTAGGTTGCTAGTTTGAGTCATTTAATTCCAATAATTAGCATATTGTGGGATAAATTCTAGGAAAATTTGGTGATGTTTATTATGACCAGAGGACCCTAGGAAAAATAGGTTTTGAGTTAATTCACTTGAAATAACCCTAATTTGCTTAAACACCCAAAATGGAGCTTTAATTAATTAGAGCTAATCATACATCAAATTGACTTGAAATCAATTCTCCACTGACCTTTAGGATCAGAGGAACCCACCATAAAAGTTTGAAGCCAATTGGACTTGGTTAGCCCTACCAAATGGGCTGATTAAGCCATTTAGCCAAAATTAAACTTAAAAAATTCATAACTTTCAAAATACTTTTCAAAAATTCACCAAATTGGTTTTAGAGCCTCTCTGATATCAGGGGAATTTATGAAAATTAAAATTACAATTTTCTAAAAAAGTTGATTTTTGCATTATTTTAATATTTTTAATAATTAAAAAATATTAAAAACCACAAAAATAATAAAATTCACCAAAATGTCACATTATGGATTTTAATCACTTAGGAACAAACTCCATATTTTTCTTAAGTCTCTATGATGAGATATTAAATTTTAAAGCCCTAGGGTAATTTTAAAATTAAAAAAAATTTATTTTCTAGCATTTCCACTAAAATAATTATAATAAATCAAAGAAAAATCAGAAAATTGTAAAAATTGGTTCTCTGATTTCCTTGATATCAGAGAGATTTTTAAAAATATAAATTCATTTTTCAACCTTTGTTTTATTTTTAAATTAATTAATACTCCAAAACTTAAAATAATTATAATAAAAAGAATATAACTCAAAAAATCACCAAAATTGGTCCAAGTGGTCCTCTGGTCATTAGGAATGTTTCATAATTTTCTTAAGGACAGGAACTTTCCCTTGGTCATATTATTAAATTTTTCTTGGAAATCACTATTTTCCACCAAAAATAATTACATAAATAAATTAAATACAGAAAAATCACATTTTCTCGTCCAATGTCTTTATTGACATATGAGTGAAGTCACATAAAAATTCCAAATTCATTTGAGCTCAATTTAGTGAGTTATGAAATTATTAAGCTTGAAGGGCAAAAATGGTAATTAAAATTTTAACCCTTAATTAAAACTTTAGACTTAATAAAATGAAAGAGTAAAATATTTGATCCTAATCTGATTTGGATGATTGAAATTTAAATAATTAAAGGGTAGAAACCTACTAAATAATTTAAAAAATAATTAAAATAAAACCTTGAATCAAATAATTAATTAAATTTGGAAGAATAATGGAAAAATTGGAATTATTAAAATAGGGATATTATTAGAAAGAGATTTGTTCTTTAATTTAAGAATCCCTAAATTAATCACCTCAATAATATTTAATTCCTCATTAAAATGATAATCCAAATTTAAAATTTAAAATGCTAAAAGACTTAATCATTAAATTAAATTAAAGTTAAATTATTTAAATTAAATACTTTTAAAATTTCAATTAAATTAATACTTTAACAATTAAAATTAAATTATCTTTAAAACATAAAAGATAAAATATTAAATTAAAATTAAAAAATAAAATTAAATTAAAATTTAAATTAAATTAAATTAAATCACATTAAATTAAATTAAATTAAATTAAAACATATTAAATTAAATTAAATTAAAACCAAGTTAAAATTAAATTAAATTAAATTAAGCAAATTAAATTAAAATTAAAATTAAACTAAATTAAACCAAATTAAATTAAATTAAAGTTAAATTAAGTTGAATTAAAAATAACATCACCTAAGACATAAAGAATTCAAAAATAAATCTAAAACAACTTCAACACTATTCCAAACTTAAATCCATTAACTGAAATTAAATTAAATCATAAACCATTTGAACATCAATTTGCCCTCGAAAGCTTTTGTTGTCATAACTCCTAAATGGAACGTTAAGTGAAGTGTTACTTCACTCATAGGATATTCAAATGTCCTAGTTCATCGAGTAAGATAACAACAAAACTCGAACTCCCGAACGATTAATTCATTTGTATAATTAAATTCTCTTGGACTTAAAATAATCCTAGAAATATTGAAAAGATGTTTAAGATTCGTCTTAAGCACTTCCTCGATATGATGGGATGTTTATAAGAACAATTGAACTTAATCGTTCTTTGATGAAGAAAATCGTCCTCAAACCAAAACACAAGAACCTAGACGTCATAGGAGGTGACTAGCTATAGGAATAGGACCTTGGTAGAAAACTATAACCCATCCCTTAGCTTTACCTAGGAACTTGCTTTAAATGCTTAAATATTCTAATTGTGTTTTAAGTGCAGCTTGGGATGACAGAAAGACCCTCCAGGTACGCTTTTATTTTATTACAATTTACCTTATTGCAATTTATTTAATCGCATCGCACTTACCTTTTTTGCATGATAAACAACTGTTGCATGAAAACCAAAACCTTTAGGGTAGTCCCTAAAACTGAAACCAAAACTAAATTAAAAGTCGTTACAAGATAAAATTCACCGCCACAACATTTCAAAATATAAAACAACTCAAAATTTAATCACAAACGTAACAACAAAACTACAACTACAACTAAATTAAAACGTCTTGTTGGATGATCGGGAATACCTCGGATGATGTAACCTACGTGTTGCTAACGGGATTTCCCACGGTCTGAATGAAAGTGTGGAACTCATTCAGTTGAGTTTAGCAAATTCATTTGGACTAAGTGAATTCGATAAAAATAACGATGCCGGAAGGATGGAACCGTGGGATCTTAACCGGTGTTGTTATAATCAACTTTAAAATTTGTTTAATTAAAATATTAAAAACACCTGGATTTTAAGATTTTCTTTAAACCAGAACACTTCTCTCATCTCCTGATTTATGACTTCTAAAACTAAACATCTGCAACAATGAGAAGCTCGGAGCATGGTGGGCAGCACGGCCATCGTCATCAGCAAAACCTGAGTCTACTTCAGCAAAACTTTCTTAGAATTAAATAACCAAGCCATAGGACTTCGAGGTAGTTTGCCTAGTGCAACATAAATCCTCAACTCTTTGTTAGGCATTTGCATGATCATATCATGTAAATTAAGCCCTAACCGGTCTTAGGACTCCGAGGTAGTCGTCCGATACGACATAAACCCTCACATCTTCGAGGCTATTTGTATGATTTTATCATACGAATATAAGTCCTAATTAATTAAAAATTGGCAAGATCAAAATATTAAATAAACATTAGGGCTTTCCTAAATTCAAGCCAAACAATAGGATAGTCGGGAAATTACCGAAGTTCGCTTCGAATCTGTGATTTCTCCTACCTTTCTTCCTTTGGATTCCCAAAATAAAATGTTCCAAATTTGATCCATTCCCTATTGAAATTCCAAAATTCAATCCTCGAAAACATAAACTTTGAAATTCTTGAGAGCAGAACTACCGATTACTATCGAGAGTTTTCTTAGGTGATTCCCGTCACTTAAGATGTAATTAACTATAGGGGCTTGCCCTTATAGGGAATTTTAAGAACCTGAGTAATATAAAACCCGTTTAATGTTCTCATATTAAGCGGTGGAACTTGTCGGCTTATAAAATTGGTTCGCGGACCAAACGGATGTCACAAACCTTTCTAGTTTATTTAATCGAACCCCATTATCAAGCAAGGTGTCTATTCTTCGAGATAGATACACGGCTTGTGGTGCGGTGCTCGTTTATATAAACTATTCGGGATGCGAGATCAGTTTGATTTTATATCTTGAAATTTTCAAATTTAAAAATTATTTTTAAAATCAAATACTACTTTTCAAATTATTTATTTAAATTAAATCTAAAATTCGCCGACAATTTCTGTAGGCGACCCCCTTTTCAAAATAAAACACATAACCTAAAAATATGCCGACAATTTCTGGCGACTCCGCTGGGGAAAATTCCTCTCTCCATTTTTAATCAGATAGTTCTACTTTCAAAAATCGGTAGTGTATCCATGTCCCTAATGGATCAAACTACCCTTCTTTCCGTTGGAATACTATGTTCATTTCTACCTTGAACGAGTATAGCCAACATCCTCTCGGATTTAAGAGCCACTGTTTAGACACCCCTAAACAGAGAGGTTCCGAGATCCTTTTGCCTCATTTCTGAGGTGGGGTGGACCCCCAATAGGTATTAGTTTAGGAGCGGTCTTACGGGTCGAGAAGTTCCTACAAGACTTTCTCTTCCTTTTCTAGTTCCTAATCAATTCCTTTACCCTTCCTACAACTCTCCTTCTTTTAATAATTTCTTCATCTTAATGAACAAATATTTTCGAAAGAACAATTATCTAGATAAATTTTCTTTTAATACCCCAAATACATTAAGATAAACGGGAATGTGTTCGGACTCTTTTCGATTCCTTTCTTTTCGTCCTGATGAGAAGAAGCATAACTTGGGACTGACAATCAAGATCTACCTTGCAGAAATGGAAGCCCCAAAGCTGATTTTCTCCTTCACCAACGGACTAGACTTCGCTGTTTATAAGGATGAGCTGCCCAACAATGGGATCATCCGGTTTGGACAAGGATTCGAGAACACGAATGTGAAGATCACTGACGTTACCTTTTTCGCACTGACAGACAAAGTATCTGAAACTGAAAGACCTTTGATCAAGTTCAACCTTAAGTCAACTCAAGAGTTTCCTCCCCTGCAAAGGGTTCCAGCTGAGAGGAGTACCACTGTCCATAGAAGGACCGTTATCTCTACCCCCACTGGTCTAGTCGTCTCTGCACCTACCCCGGCTTCCGCCAAACTGAAGGGGAAGGAAGTTCAAATTTGTAACGAGCATGTTACCATGGAGGGTACAGATTTTCGTGCAAGACCTTCTGTTTTTGAAATTAGGTCCAGCTCAAGGGTTCCACCCCTAACACGGACTCAGAGGAGAAACAGAGGCGGAAGATCGCCGTGAAGGCCGTAGCCGCCGAAGTCGCTTTCTTAGAAGAAATCCCTGAGTACACACCACTACCTGAATACATACCATTGCCTGAGTATACACCGCTTTTAGAAGGAAGTAGATTCCATCCCCTTCCGCCGCAGCTGACGAGGAAAATGTCCGCAAGATTGCTTCTACATTACCTCAACCCGCATACTATAGCTACAGCCGAAAGAAAAGGGCTAGGATTACACCATTTGCCCGACTACAGTATCGTGATCGAGAAGTTAGCAAAGAAAGAGAAATGCCCTGTATCGGAGATCTTAAGAAGAATAGGACGGGTGCCGGCCAAATCTCATCTTGGGCCACGAGTAGAACCTGCTATCGCCACAGAAAAGCCGATTAAGAGGATGAAGGCTAGTCCACCTGTTGTTGTTTCGAGCTTACGCATCGGGAGGATACCACCTTCCAGCATTCAGCCGACAGACCATCCGGTCCTAGGCCTCTCGCTGCTAGAACGATGGTATGGCGTCCCACTACCGGCCAATTAAGACCGAAACAGCGACCTGAGAAGGAAAGTCTCGTCAGGAGACTTGAGTCCGAAGAAAGCGCCACCGCAATGAAGGGGACTCCCAAAAAGGAAACCCGACAGCCATCGCATGATAACTGCGAAACCGCACGAAAAAGACCATTGGAAGACGCTATGGAAAAGCTAAGAACCGACATTCAACGATTAGCAAGAGAAAGAGAAGAAAAGTTTGGAGATGAAGTTGACTCGTCATAGTTCATGGATGATGAATATGCGTAAATTAACATGGTTGAAACACAAGCATCGTCAGCTTCGCAAGGTGCTCCGGCAGCTGCGGAAATAGATGAACCGGAAGCATTAAGAGCACAAATTCGCGAAAAAGACGATACAATCTCTCAATTGGCAAAAAGAATGGAAGAGATGGCTGCGGCCCTAGCCACTCTTCAGAGTCGGGCTCAACCCCCAAGAGAAACGCCTCCAGAAGTTATTCATATTACAGACGGAGGAAAAGAGATTACATTCGTTAACAGAGACGATCAGCCGAAGAAAGATTCTACCCAGAACATGATTCCACCCAGAACATGATTCCAGAGAAGGATATCAAGAGCATGGTGGAACAGCAGGTGCGAGAAGCCTTGGCACAATCAAAGAGCGGGACATCCATTCGGACGGGTAGACCTTACCCCGAAGAATTCGATGCTGTCCAATATCCGAAAGGCTTCGTACCACCTTTGTTCAAGACCTTTGATGGAACCGGAAACCCTCGGCAGCATGTTGCACATTTTTGTGCCAGTTGTTGCAATGCTGGCGGAAGTGATGCCTTACTCTTCGTACAATTTGTCGCAGCACTGTCGTGGATCGCCTTTGATTGGTATGCGAATTACCAAACGGCTCGGTGAAGACATTTTCAGAACTAGAGAACCTCTTCATCAAGCGATTTGCCGGAGCTCAGCACCACATCACTATAGGTGATTTAGTGGTAGAGAAGCAGAAGCCGAACGAAACTTTGGTGGACTACATACTTCGATGGAGGAATCTAAGTATGAAGTGTGAGCCACGACTACAAGAACAAGCATGCAATCGGCATTTTACTTAAGAGCATTCATGGCCCGATAAGCACTTCTCCTCAAGGGATTTACTATTAAGACTTTCGAGAAGTTGTTAAGCAAGGCCGGAAGCTTGCAAGAGGAGGCGAAGCAATTAAGTTTCATCGACAAAACAGACAAACAGAAGCCCGTGAAAGCTTTTGAAAAGAAGTCCGGGATCGTCGCAGCAGTCGATAAAGGCAAGCAGCCGATACAAATACCGTCAGAACGGCCGCAGCAACCTCAACAGAATTACCAATAACCCCGACCCAGCTATCAGTCATCTCAACAGTATGAACAACCGCCTCGTCCACAACGTACATTAAGGGAGCTTCTGAGCAGGGAGTATCCGTTCAAGAATGAGGCAGTGCTGAAAATGTTCTGCAGTGTGATGAAGACTCCAGATTTCCAACTGCCAGAGCCTAGAAGATCAGAAGAGGTCAACAAGAAAGGTGATCCCAACTTTTTCCCTTACCACCGGATGCTTGGACACAATACAGAAGATTGTATTACCTTCAAAAGTTGGCTCAATGACAATCTTCGAAAAGGGAACATAACAATCCCGAAGGAATACATGAAGGAACCCCAGAAAGGAGGTTCCGTCAATGTTATCTCGACGGATTTCATTGTTCCGATAGATCCCTATGCGACGAATGATGGATGGAGTACCGCTTGGACAAAGTCTTCGAAGAAGATTTTGGATCGCATCCAAACCACTTTGGTGCGAGCCTCAATTCAAAGTTCGAAACCTGTCAAGTCGGCACTATCACTTGTGATAGAAGAACCACCTCAACAAGAGACGATTGAAGAAAAGAAGAAAATTGATGAAGAAAAGAAGACCGAGGCTCTTAAGGCTAGAATAGGGGCTGCTTATTCTAGGATAGTTGTTTCTGATTCGGGAGAGAAATCCCTCGAACCTCTGACTCTGTATGATTATTTACTCACTCCGATGGGATCTTATAATGATGAGGGTTATGGTGTTGGCTACGTTTTGACCGTTTCTAACGATTACGTAACTAGCGACAACCAACCTAATCCGGACGTCGATTCCGATACAAATAACAATTCTCAAATCATACACAATCTCGATGATCATAATGACGAAGAAGACATCCACCAAGGAGGCTACGAGAGTTCAACAAGCAACGAATCTATTTGCGAGTTTCGAGGAGCTCCAAATCACAATAGAGTTAGAACCTTCGGACTCCGAAGCTAATCCGAAGAACCCGTCATTCCGATTCGAAGGAGACATCAGCAAACTCAATACTAGATTCGAAGAAATCACGAAGTCAACTTAAGAAGTGGAAGAGTTCTACCTCCGAGAATGGGTCCAAAGGACAAAGGAAAGCGGTGGTCGTTCGTGAAGAATCAACCCCTGCAGAAGAAATACCCATTCGGGAAGAAAACGAGACACATGAAAATAAAGTGGCTACAACGTGCTACCCCATCTTAGGAAACTACTGCACCAAACCGAGCATCTACGACGCTCTCATCTTATCAAAGGAGATGAGAGAAGCTCGATCAAGGCCTTACTTGATCCGAAATTTGCTTAGCTCAAATGGCCGGAGATTCCTTAGATGAGGTTTGCTCGTTAAAGGAACAGCCGAGGTGTCACCTTCACGGACAATGACCTACTACTTGGGACGAAGCAGACCACAACCGACCGTTGTACATTTCGAGCTTACAATCGGGAAGTTTACACTCTCCAGCAGTATTGGTGGATCCAGGAGCATCAATCAATATAATGAATCTTCGAACGCTAACATACTTGGAAATTGATGCTCACGAGCTCGAAGCGGACAAAATGTTATTAAGAGGATTCAACCGTAAAGGAGAAAGAGCCCTCTGCTCAATAACACTGCTAATGAAGACCGGTGACTTAGCAAAGACAACCGCGAAATTTCACATAATTGATTTTAGAAACGTCATTCAACGCTCTACTGGGCCGACCATGGATACATGAAAACTGGATGGTACCATCATCTCTACATCAATGCATCAAATACTACAATGGAGGGGAACAGTGCATCAAAGGTGACTTACAACCATTCTCCTTACATGAAATTGGAATCCATGAAGATGCAGCTTATTACGTACCCCCAAAGAAAACAATTTTCTCCAGAGATACCATAACGAATGAAGCAAAGGAAGTTTGGGACGACGAAGAACCTAAAGTTCTAGTCCAACAGTCACTCACCACTCCCTTACGGCGATATGGTGAAGGTTTCTCCACAACTCGCATCCGAGGTCGAGGCCGGGGACGAGGTCATGGCAGAGACGTTAGGACAGTTGGACAGAAGAAACCAGCCATCAATGTTGATTGGGAAGATAGTTCTGAAGAAGAAAAAGAAATCAAGCAAGAAGCAACGACAATAAGTCGGAAGAAGCCGCAATTCAAGATCTCTCTCGAAGATGAAAAGAACGAGGAATATAAATCGATGTACGAGAAAATTAACCACAATGTACATACTATGACCCTGACCCCGATCCATTCTAATAAGATCGAGGGTATGGTGGTCAAAGAGGTACGTAGCGGCGGTGCAAAGCCAATCAAATTTTACCGTGGTGCTCCTTCCTCCAAAACTGAAAATAATGTACAATTTGAAGGTGCTACTTCATCAGAATTAATGGAATTGCCTTTTGAGTGGTACTCTCCCCGTGTTCAAAATTTAATTCAGCCGTGGTTTCTTACCTCGACAATGGACAAAAGGTCAATCACAACATTTTGAAAATTTATGGAATAACTTCGGTCGTCCACCCAATTCAAAGCATGGTCTCGGATTCGGCACGAGAGGATCAGCTGACAATACCGAATTTTGCTTGGTTGTCACTTGCGAGTCTAATGAAAACCGCATGGAAGCTACGAAGAACTCGAAGATTTACAAATTGGAAACGCTCCACCAGAGTTCGAAGAAGAGATCAAATCTACAATAGATGAGTTAACGGAAGTTAACTTAGGTACTAGCAAAGAGCCTAGACCTACCTTTGTTAGCTCCTTACTCAATAAAGAAGATGTTGACCTCATTTTTGATGAGGTCTTCTCTTCTTCTCTTTAGTACTTAGGATCTAGCCTTAGGCTTTTCCTTTGACTATCTTAGAGGATTAGAATTGGGACCCACCTTTTAGAAATTCAAACCACTTCTAAACTCCCCGCAAACTCCACAAACTCGACCGTAGACCCCTAATCACCTAGAGGGTTGAAATCAAATGTGGAAGTTTAAGGGATGAGTTCCTATAGGACTCTTCGGCCTTAGGACCGCCTCCGGGTAGCTCGGTCCGGTGAAAGGGCTGACTTACACACACACTACACTTATGCACTACACTTTCACACACCTCCTAAACCACACCTATACCTAACTTGACTTCCCGACTCATGTAGGTGATTCACATGGATGGTCCTTAACCCCTAAGCCCTCGGCTAAGAGGGTTAGGAACAACATAGCTGAATACCTCAAATGAGTCCCTTCATGGCTCATATGAGCTTGATGTGGCTTCATGGCTCAACCAAAATGGTTGCATTCTACTTACATCCACCCAATCTTCAATTTTCCAAATTTTCAATTTTTGACCTCCGGGACCCTACACCCCGCCTAACCTACCAAATGCCTTTGAAACTACCCAAATTTCTCAAAAATTTCCAAATCACCCAAAATTCCCCAAAATTAACCTTGAACACTTCCTCACCAATCAAATTGATCATCCATAGCCAGAAATGCCAAAAATTCCAAAATACCCCCCAATACCTTCCAAATACCCAAAATACCCCTTTTGACCCAAAAATCCAAAAATTCAGAAAATTCCCAGAAAATTCCAGAAAATCCCAAATATTCCCAATTTCATTTTGTTCAACTACACCATGGGCCAATTTTGTCAATTTACCCCACTTTTGTCAAAACCCCCAATTCGACCCATTTTAACCCAAAGTAAACCCAATGTCAAACCAAACCTACCCAATTGACCCAAATTCTGGTCCAATTCAATTCTAAACTTCAATTCAACATCCCCAACACCAATCTAGACCAAAGCCAAGCCCAATTTGATTGGCATTGGGATCCAATTTCACTTTTGGCCTTAAAGCCCAATTTGGACCTATGACCCAAACCTAACCCAAACTCACCCAATTCAACTCCAATTAACCCCAAATCTTTTCTAAACCTTCCTTGACATCCCCATAAACAAAACACTAGCATGATTTGCTCAAAACTTTGATCCAAACCCCACTCAAATTCAACCCAAAATCAAAAAGCCCAATTTTGACCTAAACCTAAACCTAGGACAAATGAGCCCAAACCCCAAAATCAAAACCCAACCAAAGCCAAAACCTCTTTGAAACACTCCCAAAAACATTTCCCAACATTAATTTTACATCAACTTCAACTCTAGCCCAACTTTGGCCCATGGTAGCCCATTTTGGCCCACTTTAGCCTCTTTACCAAAAAGCCCATATCCAACCCAATTCAAACCCAAATCACCTCAAATTTGTTTCAAACCACTCATGAAGCATCCCTAAACCAAACTCAACAATTATTTGGCCCAAGCCTTTACCAAAATTTCATCCCAAAAATCCATTTTAAAATTCAAAAGCCCACTTTCCTAAACCATTTAAAAGCCCATCTAAAACCATTTCAATGAGCCCAAAATTGATTCTAAAGCCCATATGACATTTTCATTTGTCATCCATTTGATGAAAATCATTCCCTAAGTTTCAATTCCATCATCAAATAAATCTAAATCAAGCACCATGCCAAATTGCCCAAAAATACCAAAATATTCCTAAAATCCATTTTCATGAAATTGACCAAGCTTTCCCCAAGCCAAAGGTGAGCCATGAAGCCATGCATGAGCCACATGGAAGCCATGAGAGCCTCTTTACATGTCACCATGCCATTTTGGGCAAAAGGAGGAGACTCTTTCCTTAATTCCTAAAGGTGATTAACCACTCCCATGATTCCACTAAATCTTGCTTAAGCTTAATCGTACTTGGATGGTGACCATTCCCCACCGATTAAGCCGACCTAAATCACTTTCTATTCAGCCTAAACAAAGCCTCGGGTGGTGCACCTAGCCCAAATGGAGGGGTTGACCAATTTGAGCCAAAATAAGCCCTCTCCCATTCCATTCTAATCCAAGCCTTTTACACATGGCATTTGCCAATTGCTTACACCAAGTCCCGCCCCGACCCACCCGACCTCGAGGGTGACCCATGCTCGGCCGGCCGGCCACCCGGCCGCCGGAAAACACCATGCCCGAAACCTCGGGAGAAGCCAAGCTTTGAAATTCCATCCCGCCGAGCCGCCCCACTCCAAATGGTCACCATGGCCGTTCTTCACATGCCAAGAGCACTCGATCCCAGCCCTCAACTCCCCTGGAGAGCCTCCAGCCCCCGCCTATTTAAACCCCTCACCTTCTCGGCCATGAGAGGTGCCGAACCGGACCTTACCGAAACTCGCCAAAATTGTTCCGTACTCCTCCCCACACACAGAGCACTTGATCCCCAGTGAGATTCCCTTGCCATTTCTTCTCTGTGAGCTCAATTTCAGAGTTGAAATTCCACCCAAAACCAGGACACTTCTCCACAGTGAACCAATCCCAAAATTGATTGGTCCTACACCCGCACTGCACCAAGGGAAGGTGTCCACCAGACAAAAGCCCCATCTCCGTGTCACCCAGCTTGTTCCGGACTCCAAAGGTTGTGATCGGCTTTGGTGGAAATCACACCTAGGCAATTCACCACACCCCCAGTGCTTCATCCCTAGCCTCCCGCATCTCCAACGAACGTGCCAAGCATCTCCGATCGAGGCTCCACCTCTCGCAGCTAAGGTATGAGTTAATTCTTCATCCCGAGCTTCCGGAGATTCTCCATTTCAAATGCTTTAATTTCAATGCATGATAACCGTATAGATGTGTTCGTCTCTTCGAGACGAATCCATAGAGCATAAGAACATGAAAATCCATTGAGTATCGAGTGAGATATTAAGGATTTAGTGTGGACGGCTCTCGGGTGAGGACACTTGGGGACGACGAACGGATGCCGTCCATTTAATACACACGCGGACGGACGGCCAGGATCGCGTCGGATCAGAAGACGGAGCGACAGGCCGGGTCCCGGAGCGCTGACGCGGATGGCGGCGTCGAATGGGAGCGCGCCGCGCGTGCATTCGGAGTTGCCGAGGCCGACGCGGCGCCGCGTCACTTAAATAGAAAATTAGGGATTTTCTTAATTTATTTAATTCCCGTAACTTTAAAAATTCATAACTTTGTGTAGAAAAATCACAAAAATAAAAGAAAAATACCCTCTTGCTCGGTGAACGGAGGAGAATAATGTGGAAAAGAAATCATTTAATTTCATCAAGTATTTTATTTTTAGTAATTTATTTACTCTCTCGCATACATTTAATTCTCCATGCATTCATACAATTCACCATGGCATGAGACCATAGGGCTTTTGAAGCCTCCGAATTTGGGAACATTCCCCGAATTTTCCAAGGTCGAGGCCATCTCTCGTGAAAAGTTATTGATTTTTCAAATGCATGTTGTTGCTTTAAGTATTTTAATTTCAAAAATTAGCATGTTGTGAAATAAATTCTAGGAAAATTTGGTGATGTTCCTTATGACCAGAGAACCCTAGGAAAAATAGGATTTGGGTAAATTCACTCGGATTAACCCTAATCGGCTTAAATACCCAAAATAGATCTCTAATTAATTAGAGTTAACCATAGATCAAATTGACTTGAAATCAATTCTCCACTGACCTTTAGGATCAGAGGAACCCATCATAAAAATTTGAGGTCAATCGGACTTGGTTAGCCCCACTAATTGGGTTAATTAAGCCACTTAGTCATTTTAAATTTTAAAAATTCATAACTTTCAAAATATCTTTCAAAAATTCACCAAATTGGTTTTGGAGTCTCTCTGATATCAGGGGAGTTTAAGAAAATTAAAATTTCAATTTTTTAAAAAAGTTGATTTTTAATATTATTTTAATATTTTTAATAATTAAAAAATAATAAAAATCACAAAAATAATAAAATTCACCAAAATGTCATATTTTGAATTTCAATCACTTAGGAACAAGTCCCATATTTTTCCTAGGTCTATTTAGTGAGATATTAATTTTTTAAAGCTCTAGGGTAATTTTAAAATTTAAAAAATGTATTTTCTAGCATTTTCACCAAAATAATTATAATAAATCAAAGGAAAATCAGAAAATTGTAAAGTTTGGTTCTCTGGAATCCTTGATATTAGAGAAAATTTTAAAAATTATAAAATTTGTTTTTCAACATTTATTTTATTTTTAAATTAATTAATACTCCAGAACTTAGAATAATTCTAATAAATAAAATATAATTCAAAAAATTACAAAATTTGGTCCAAGTGGTCCTCTGGTTATTAGGAATGTCCCCTAATTTTCTTAAGGACAGAAACTTTCCCTTGGTCATATTATTGAATTTTCCTTGGAAATTTCTATTTTCTACAAAAAATAATTATATAAATAAATTAAATACAGAAAAATCACATTTTCTCCTCTCATGTCTTTATTGACACATAAGTGAAGTCACATAAAAATTTCAAGTTCATTTGAGTTCAATTTAGTGAGTTATGAAATTATTAGGCTTAAAGGGCAAAATGGTAATTAAAATTTTAACCCTTAATTAAAACTTTAGGTTTAATAAAAATTAACAAGTAAAATATTTGATCCTAATCTGATTTGGATGATTGAAATTTAATAATTAAAGGGTAGAAACCCATTAAGCATTTTAAAATGATTAAACTTTAATTAAATAATTAATTGAATTTGGAAGAATAATAAAATTGGAATTATTAAAATAGGGATATTATTAGGAAGAGGTTTATTCTTTAATTTAAAAATCCCTAAATTAATCATCTCATTAATATTCAACTCTTAATTAAAATGACAACTCAAATTTAAAATATTAAAAGACTTAATCATTAAACTAAAATTAAATCATTAAACTCTTTCAAAAAAAAAAAAAAATTTTTCAATTAAATTAAATTAAATTAAAATTAAATTAAATTAAATAAACAAATTAAATTAAATTAAATGAATTAAATACATTAAATTAAATTAAATTAAATTAAATTAAATTAAATAAATAAATTAAAATTAAATAAATTAATTAAATTAAATTAAATAAATTAAATTAAATTAAAATTAAATTAAAATTAAATTAAGAAATTAAATCAAATAAACTAAATTAAATTGAATTAAATTAAGTCAAATCAAACTAAATTAAATTGAATTAAATTAAATCAAATAAATTAAATTAAATTAAATTGAATTAAATAACCTCACTTAAGACATGAAGAAATAAATCTAAAATAACTTGAACACTATTCCAAACTTAAATCATTAATTTGAACTTAAATTTGAATCACAAACCATTTGAATACCAATTTACCCTCAAGAGCTTTAGTTATCATAACTCCTAAACAGAATATAAAATGAAATGTTACTTCACTTATAGGATATTCAAATGTCCTAGTTCACTGAGTAAGTTAACAAAAAAATTGAAAACCTCGGACGATCGATTCACTTACACAATTAAATTCATTTGGACTTAAAACAATCCTAAGAATATTGAAAAGATGTTTAAGATTCTTCTTAAGCACTTCCTCAATATGATAGGATGTTTATAAGAACAATTGAACTTAGTTGTTCTTTGATGAAGAAAATCGTCTTCAAACCAAAAACACAAAGAACCTAGACGTCATAGGAAATGACTAGCTATAGGATTAGGAATTTGGTAGAAAACCATAACCCTTACCTTAGCTCTACCTAGGAACCTCGCTTAAATATTCTAACCGTGTTTTAAGTGCAACTTGGGATGACGGGAAGACCCTCCGTGTACGCTTTTATTTTATTGCAATTTATTTTACCGAAATTTATTTAATCGCATCGCACTTACTTTTCTTGCATGATAAACAACGATTGCATGAAAACCTACACCTTTAGGACGAAACCAAAACCGAAACCCAAAATTAAAATAAAAGACACTACAAGATAAAATTCACCTCCACAACATTTCAAAATATAAAACAACTCAAAATTTAATCACAAACGAACACAAAACTACAATTACAACTAAATTAAAACGTCTTGTTGGATGATCGGGAATACCTCGGATGATGTAACCTACGTGTTGCTAACGGGATTTCCCACGGTCTAAATGAAAGTGTGGAACTCATTCAGTTGAGTTTAGCAAATTCATCTGGACTAAGTGAATCCGATAAAAATAATGATGCCGGAAGGATGGAACCGTGGGATCTTAACCGGTGTCGTTATAATCAACTTTAAGATTTGTTTTAATTAAAACATAAAAAACACTTGGAAATTAAAACTTCTCTAAACCGAACATTTCTCCCATCTCTTGATTTATGATTTCTAAAACTAAACCTCTCGCAACAACAAGGAGCTCGGAGCATGGTGGGCAGCACGGCCATCGTCGTCGACAAAACTTGAACCTACATCAACAAAACTTTCCTAGAATTAAACAACAAAGCCATAGGACTTCGAGGTAGTTTGCCTAGTGCAACATAAATCCTCAACTCTTCGTTAGGCATTTGCATTGCAAATTAAGCCCTAACCGGTCTTAGGATTCCGAGGTAGTCATCCGATACGACATAAACCCTCATATCTTCTAGGCAATTTGCATGATTCTATCATATAAATATAAGCCCTAATTAACTAAATTGGCAAGATTAAAACATTAAATAAACATTAGGACTTTCCTAAATCCAAGCCAAACAATAGGATAGTCGGGAGATTACCGAAGTCCGCTTCGAATCCGTGATCTCTTCTACTTTTCTTCCTTTGAATTCCCAAAATAAAAATGTTCTAAATTTGATCCATTCCCTATTGAAATTTCCAAAATTCAATCCTCTTGAAAACTTAAACTTTGAAATTCTTGAGAGCAGAATTATTGATTATTATCGAGAGTTTTCTTAGGTGATTCCCGTCACTTAAGATGTAATTAACTATAGGGGCTTGCCCTTATAGGGAACTTTAAGAACCCAGGTAATATAAACCCCGTTTAATAGTTTCATATTAAGCAGGGGAATTTGTCGGCTTATAAAATTGGTTCGCGGACCAAACGGATGTCACAAACCTTTCTAGTTTATTTAATCGAGCCCTACTATCAAGCGAAGTGTGTCTATTCTTCGAGATAGATACACGGTTTGTGGTGCGGCGCTCGTTTATATAAACTATTCGAATGTGAGATCAGTTTGATTTCATATTTTAAAATTTTCAAATTTAAAATTATTTTCAAAATAAAATACTACTTTTCAAATTATTTATTTAAATTAAATTAAAAATTCGCCGACAATTTCCGTAGGCAACTCCCTTTTCAAAATAAAACACACAACCTAAAAATATGCCGACAGAAGACTCCGAAGAAATAATCAAGTTATTGATGGAATTTAAAGACTGTTTTGCTTGGAGCTACGATGAGATGCCAGGATTAGCTCCAGAGGTTGCAGTCCATAAGCTAGGAGTGGATCCTACTGCTCCGATCGACAAGGTTCCAGAAGAATGCGTCTAGAAATCGAACAACAAGTCATAGCTGAAGTTAAAAAGCTAATAGACGCTAAATTTGTCCGTGAAGAACAATACCCGACTTGGTTAGCCAATGTGGTACCAGTCAGAAAGAAGAATGGTCATATCAAAATTTGTGTGGATTTCAGAGATTTAAACAAAGCATGTCCAAAAGATGAATTCCCTCTACCGATCCCAGAATTAATGATCGACATTGCTTCAACACATGAAATATTCTCATTCATGGATGGATCTTCGGGATACAACCGGATAAAAATGGCTCCGGAAGATGAAAAACTTACGGCATTCGAACACCGATCGGAGAATATTGCTACACAAGGTGATGCCATTCGGATCGAAGAACGCAGGAGCAACCTACCAGAGAGCGATGACAAGAATTTTTTATGATCTCATCCACAATCAAGTCGAATGCTACGTGGATGATGTGGTCATCAAAAGCAAAGTAAAGGAAAACCACCTGTATGATTTGAGAATTGTTTTCGAACGATTAAGACAATTTAACCTTAAGATGAATCCCTTAAAATGCGCCTTCGGCGTCACCTCCGGGAAATTCTTAGGATTCGTTGTCCGACATCGTGGAATAGAGATCGACCCGTAAAAGATTAAAGCTATCTTAGAAATGCCACCCCCCATAACCTTAAAACAACTACGATCTTTTCAAGGGAAGTTGGCATATCTTCGACGCTTTATCTCGAACTTGTCACGTAGGTGTCAGCCTTTCTCGGCATTAGTTAAAAAGGACGCCAAATTTATTTAGGAAGAGAAATGCCAGAAGGCCTTCGAGGACATTAAACAATATTTAATGACACCTCCTGTCTTAGCAGCCCCAGTCTCGGGTAGACCGTTGATACTTTACACCGCAGCTTTAGACGACTCTCTCGGAGCCCTGTTAGCCCAGATTAATGATGAGGGTAAAGAAAATGCTCTTTACTACCTAAGCCGTCGTTTACTTCCAACGGAAATAAAGTATCCTCCAATTGAAAAGCATTGTTTGGCCCTGATCTTCGCCGCTCAAAAGCTCAGGCACTACATGCTTTCTCATAAGGTCAACCTGATCTCGAAATTTAATCCATTGCAATACTTGATAACCCGTCCGACGCTTTCTGGCGGACTTGCTGGGTGGTCAATGATATTATTGCAATTCGATATAACTTTCGTGCCTCTTCGTGCTCGTAAAGGGACAAGTCCTAGCGGACTTCCTCGCAAAGACACCCTTTGTCGGCGAATCTTCTCTCAATGACGACTTGCCGGATGAACAAATAATGAGCTTAGAAGACCCCGATGATCGACGTTGGGAATTATATTTCGACGAGCATCTTCAGCACACAAAGACGAAGAATCGCAAGTGATAGTGCCCGGTAAGGCAGGAATCGGACTAATCTTTATAACACCGGAGCGGGGGATGTTAAGATATTCCTACCACTTAACAGAGCCATGTACAAACAACGAAGCAGAATACGAAGCCCTCATAACGGGACTAGAATTAACTATTCAAATGGGGATAACAAACTTCAACATCTACGGGGATTCGCAGTTAATCATTCAACAGATCGCCGGACAGTACAGAATTTTAAAGCCAAGACTCGAGCAATACTTCCAGTATGCCATGAAACTGTTGGAACAAATTCCGAATGTGACGATCTACAAAGTTCCCAGGAAAGAAAACGCTTTAGCAGATGCGTTAACCCGCCTCGCAAAAGAATTTGCCTGCTTACAAGATGAATCAGTGGAAGTGTCAGTTCACGGACGTCAAGTCCTATCACAGCTCGACATAGACACAATACACAAATCGAAAAAAGGAGAAGAATCGGTTGCAATAGTGACGGAAAACACGAAGATTGGCGACAACCATTAATAGACTACCCGCAAACAGGAAAACTACCGGACGATAGGTCGTTAGCCCATCAAATCAAGAAAAGAACTCGTCCTACGCATTAATAAACAATACATTATACGGAAGGTCTTTTGATCGGATGTGGCTAAGATGCTCGAGCGGGTCCGAGGCTCGTGAAATTGTTAAAGAGGTGCATTCGGGACTCCGTGGCGCTCACCGCCGAGTCCAAAGATGAAAATGAAAATCAAAAGACTAGGGTACTACTGGCCCTCGATGATGACCGACTGCATGAAAATCGCCAAGAGCTGTCACCAATGCCAAGTGCATGGGGTGGTTCTACACCAACCTCCAAATGTGCTACATCCGACAATTGCGTCGTGGACATTTGAATGTTGGGGCACAGATATAGTGGGTCCAATAGAACCACCATCTTCAAAAGGACATCGCTTCATTCTTGCGCTACAGATTACTTTTCCAAGTGGGCAGAGGCAGCTCCACTCGTAGAAGTGAAAGCACACCACGTGCTACAGTTTTTCAAGAACCAAGTTGTCTACCGTTTCGAAGTGTCACGCAGGATCATCTCAGATAATGGGTCAGCATTCAAAAGCACACAAATCAACAATTTTGTCAGGAGACACGGAATCGACTGGCGGTATTCAACAATTTACTACCCAAGAGCAAACGGCTCGTCGAGGCTTTTAATAAAACTCTCGTTCAAATCTTAAAGAAAACCTTGGACGATAATAAGAGAAATTGGCACGAGAAGTTATTAGAAGCCTTATGGGCCTACCGGACAACCTTCGAACTCCTACTCAAGCTACACCTTACGCTCCGGTGTATGGGTCCGAGGCGAGTGTTACCTTTAGAGGTCCAGCTTCCTTCACTCGGGATTGCGATTGCAAACAAAATCACGACGAGAAGAGAATATCAAATTACGACTAGAAGAATTGGAAAGCCCGGAAGGGAAAAGACTTGCAGACACGACAGGATTTAGAACTATACCAAGCTAAGATGGTTCAAGCCCATGACAAACTGGTCCGCCCAAGAACCTTCAAAGTTGGTGACTTAGTTCTCGTTCTCAAGAGACCTATCCTTGCACACCGCAAGATAGGAGGAAAATTTGAACCTACTTGGGAAGGGCCGTTTGTGGTTGAGGCAGTCTACTCAGGAGGCTCCTACCAGCTAGTGAATTGCCAAGGAGAACGACATATGCTTCCGATCAATGGACGATACTTGAAAAAGTATTACGCTACTCGATGTTTCGAAGGAATGGATTCTCCATCCCTAGAAGCACGGGTGAAGTAATTACTTATGACTGGGTCCAAACCCAAAAATAAAAAAAAATGTGCTAAAATAAATAAAATCATGATAATAAAGTTTTTCTTGTTTTCTCTTCCAAATCAAAATCACTTTCCTGATCTTTTCCAACTTCATCCCTGTTGAATTCAAAAAAGTACAAAAGTAATAATAAAAAAAAAGAGAAGAAAACTCTGTCTTTAATAAACATTTTCTTAATGTTCTTGTTCTTAGTACAGCCCCTGATCCTTTTCCTTGTCTTTTCGCATGGAAATGTCGAACGAGCGGTTGGTCCTAAACTTTAGAAATGGCGTAAGCCTTGCACTCGACGAAAAGAGGTTGAAAGATGGAGCGATAATAGAGATTGACTCAGACTTCGCACCGGCAGAGCCCGCGAGTACGAGGAAGGTGACCGGGTCCCGACTGACCGAGAGGAACCGCCCGATCGGACAAGTAATGAAAGTGGGTGGCCCAAGCCACCAATCCAGCAAGCAAGAAAAGAAAAACAAACACCGAAGAAGACAAGAGAATCAAGTCCGTAGTCGCTACGGTAGAGGGCGAGGCATGTCGGCGCCGCGCCCGCGAAAGTTCAGGAAGTACGAAGAGCTACTCTCACAAGCAACTCGGCGAAGAAATAAAAATCGCCGTATCCGCAAGATGTTAACTAAACTAGCAGCGGACCAGCGCGACGAGGCAGTTGCTACTGCCAGTGCATATACTTCAAAGATACCAGTTCGCCAGGAACCCGAATGAAGGAGGCCAGCTCCGAGGATAACATAAGAGATCAGGGAAACCTCAAGAAGATCAAAAGAATGAAGGCTACCACGCCACCAGATAAAGCCACCAGTAATGCATAACCTTGTTGCAGAAGCAACCCCGGAGGATGTCCCGACGGAAACCATCCCCGAGGAGCCGAGGTATGCGGGGAAAATGCGAAGGGATTGAGCCATATATCCCACGAGTATGTCACTGTGCCTCTTCATTTGCGGATCATTCCGAATACGAGCTAGAAAGAATGCGGAATGTCGAGAAGAAAACTTTTGAATACTTCGAGAGAATCGGAGGCAGGAGGATCAATATACTAGAAGGCCTCGAGCTACATACGTACGTGTTCTCGAATACGAACAACAACAAATCGTGGACTGCATCCGGGATTTGAAAAGAATGGGTCGAGCGGGCCGCCTAAGAGAAAACACTTACTCAGAACCCCGGAGATGGATGCCAGGAAAAGGAAGAATTACAATACAATGTGGATGCTGCTACAACTTCGCAGAAGACAGGAAGGGAAACCCACCGGGGATACTCCGTCATGGCCGGGTGGATCCAATGCCGTTAGTCATCAAAAGGATGGTGAAAAGACTGATAGCATGGAGGGTACTGCCAGCAGATTGCATACCCAACAGTTGAATCATTAACATTTACAAGAAGGGTGACTGCATACCCCCGCACATAGATCACCACGACTTTGTCAGACCTTTCGCACAGGTTTCTTTTCGAACGAGTGTAATATCATGTTCGGATCCGACCTCCGGATAGCGAGCCCGGGTGAGTTCCGAGGGCCGAGTAAAGATACCATTACCGGTAGGTTCCGTCATGATACTAAAGGGCAACGGAGCGGATGTCGCTAAACATTGCGTACGGGAGTACCAGTGAAGCGAATCTCGGTTACTTTCGAAGGATGGATGACGAGAAAAGCACCTTACCACTTCCAGCGGACCGGAGCTAGAGAGCCTCCGGCCTTACGAGTCGTCGATTACATGGAAAATATCACACCTCCAACGTACATCCATGCGGCATCCTTGCTAAGGATGGCTTGGAAGGTGATGTTATTGACCATGTACCTCACTATTCAGACAAGGATTTTTGACAGATACCTTTTTGGATGGATCGACAAAGATCATACATAGTCCGTTTTGAGTCTGTATGGATTGTATGAGATGTATTCCAGATCGAGTTGTATGATGTATCTTCAACATGATTGGAATGAAAGTGACCATGTCACATTTTTTACCTTCACCTCTTTTGTGCAAGTTGATCGGGAAACGCCATTAAAGTTAAATGAACTTCGAACAAAGAATAGAAAAGAAACAAAAAGAATAAAAGAAAACTTTCCTTAAAAATCTTAAAAAAATGATGGACTCCAAATTCACATGAACATTAAATGAATGATAAATCGTTAAAGGACAAACAAAATGAACACAATTTTTAAATCAAAATTTCAAATTCAACTTTCCAAATTGTAAATCAAATCTCAATCAAATTCAAATTCAACCTTCCAGATCTCAAATCAAATCTCAATCAAATTCAAACTCAACCTTCCAAATCTGAAATCCAATCCGTTCTACTCTCTCCATTGTCTGGGATGGAAGCGGTCGATTCCATTGACACGGAGCCGCGAGGTTTTCGATTCGGACCATATGGTGAGGAATTGTATCCAATAAAAACCAGCAACTCTCAATCAACTCTTTTGAATGGGATATGTAGCATCTACATATTCTCTCCTAATCTATTTCTTTCCACAAAAATCTTTTGCAACTTTCATGAAGTTCTCGAAACACCAAAATTCCACACTATTCATATCAACACTACAAATCTTTGCAAAATCAATTACCATTCAAAATCAAATTCTTGGGGTTGAGGATTTTACATCCGAGACTGCATTGCTTTAGGTTCATTCCCTATCGCAATGAAATACATCAAAATCAAATTCTTGGGGTCGAGGATTTTACATCCGAGACCGCATTGCTTTAGGTTCTTTCCCCGTCGCAATGAAATACATCAAAATCAAATTCTTGGGGTCGAGGATTTTACATCCGAGATCGCATTGCTTTAGGTTCTTTCCCTATCGCAATGAAATACATCAAAATCAAATTCTCGGGGTCGAGGATTTTACATTCGAGACCGCATTGCTTTAGGTTCTTTCCCTATCGCAATGAAATACATCAAAATCAAATTCTTGGGGTCGAGGATTTTACATCCGAGACTCGCATTGTTTTAGGTTATTTCCCTATCGCAATGAAATACATCAAAATCAAATTCTTGGGGTTGAGGATTTTACATCCGAGACTGCATTGCTTTAGGGTCTTTCCCTATCGCAATGAAATACATCAAAATCAAATTCTTGGGGTTGAGGATTTTACATCCGAGACTGCATTGCTTTAGGTTGTTTCCCTATCACAATGAAATACATCAAAATCAAATTCTTGGGGTCGAGGATTTTACATCCGAGACTGCATTGCTTTAGGTTCTTTCCCTATCGCAATGAAATACATCAATTTTAAATTCTTGGGGTTGAGGATTTTACATCCGAGACTGCATTGCTTTAGGTTCTTTCCCTATCGCAATGAAATACATCAAAATCAAATTCTTGGGGTTGAGGATTTTACATCCAATACTGTATTGCTTTAGGTTCTTTCCCTATCGCAATTAAATACATCAAAATCAAATTCTTGAGGTTGAGGATTATACATCCAAGACTGCATTGCTTTAGGCTCTTTCCCTATCGCAATGAAATACATCAAAATCAAATTCTTGGGGTTGAGGATTTTACATTCGAGACTGCATTGCTTTAGGTTCTTTCCCTATCGCAATGAAATACATCAAAATTAAACTTTTGAGGTTAAGGATTTTACATCCAATACTGCATTGCTTTAGGTTCTCTCCCTATCGCAATGAAGCACTCCAAATCAAACTCTTGAGGTTAAGGATTTTACATCCAATACCGCATTGCTCTGAGATCTCTCCTCATTGTAATGATTCAATCCAATCAATTCAATTTTCTTTTGAGGTTGAAGATGTTACATCTAAAACCACAAAATTCCAATTTTCATTTCGAGTTCAAATCCCTTCAAATTAATTTTAACAAAACTTCAATCTAAATTGAAACTCAAACTAAAATCCGAGCTCACACATCAAAACTTAAATCGAAACAAAACGAAATCCAAATCGAAATTCCCCGGATCATGTGATTTGGGATTCACCTCCTTTTCCTTTCCCCAATGAAGAGTTCGGGAATCTCCGATCTCGGAGATATACTTGATACTCCCCAGCGGAAATTCTTTCATTTCGTCCTAAGTTTGTCACTTGGACTTTTGTGTTGGTTTTGTTGATCTTTTCGGTCAATGCCAATACGTGCGGTGTGCTTGGTTAGCACACCACACCTATTGGGGGTCCATTTATTGACCTCATTTTTTATGAGGTCTTCTCTTCTTCTTTTTAGTACTTAAGATCTAGCCTTAGGCCTTTCCTTTGACTATCCTAGAGGATTAGAATTGGGACCCACCATTTAGAAATTCAAACCACTTCTTAACTCCCTGCAAACTCAACAAACTTGATTGTAGACCCTTAATCACCTAGAGGGTTGAAATCAAATGTGGAAGTTTAAAGGATGAGTGCTTATAGGACTCTTTGGCCTTAGGATCGCCTACGGGTGGCACAGTGCGGTGAAGGGCTAACCTACACACACACTACACTTATACACTATACTTTCACACACCTCCTAAAACCACACCCATACCCAACTTGACCTTCTGACTCATGAAGGTGATTCACATGGATGGTCCTTAACCCCTAAGCCCTTGGCTAAGAGGGTAGGAACAACATAGTGAATGCCTCAAATGAATCCTCTCATGGCTCATATAGGCTTAATATGGCTTCATGGCTCAACCAAAATGATTTCATTTCACTTACATTTACCCAATCTTCAATTATCCAAATTTTTAATTTTTGACCCCGGGACCCTACACCGCCTAGCCTACCCAAAACCCTTGAAATTACCCAAATTTTTTAAAAATCTCCAAATCACCCAAAATTCCTCAAAACCAATCCCAAACATTCCCACATCACTCAAATTGATCATCCATAGCCAAAAATACCAAAAATTCCAAAAAATACCCCCTCAATTCCCTCCAAATACCCAAAATGCCCCTCTTTACCCAAAAATCCAAAAATTCAGAAAATTCCCAGAAATTCCAAAAAATCCCAAATATTCCCAATTTCATTTTGTCAAACTACATGATGGGCTAATTTTGTTAATTTACCCCACTTTTGTCAAAATCCCCAATTTGACCCATTTTATCCCAAAGTGAACCCAATGTCAAACCAAACCTACCAAATTGACCCAAATTTCGGTCCAATTCAATTCTAAACTTCAATTCAACATCCCCAACACCAATATAGACCAAATCCAAGCCCAATTTGATTGGCATTTGAATCCAATTTCACTTTTGACCTTAAGGCCCAATTTGGACCCATGACCCAAACTTAGCCCAAACTAACCCAATTCAACTCCAATTAACCTCAAATATTTTCTAAACCTTCCCTAACATCCCCACAAACAAAACGCTAACATAATTTGCCCAAAATTTGGACCCAAACCCCACTCAAATTCAACCCAAAACCAAAAAGTCCAATTTTGACCTAAACCCAAACTTAACCCAAATAGACCCAAACCCCAAAATCCAACCCCAACAAAAGTTGAAACCTCTTTGAAACACTCCCATAAACATTTCCCAACATTAATTTTACATCAATTTCAACCCTAGCCCAACATTGGTCCAAATTAGCCCAATTTGACCTACATTAACCCCTTTACCAAATGAACCCAAATCCAACCCAATTCAAACCCAAACCACTCCAAACTTGTTTCAAATCAATCATGGCACATCCTTAGACAAAACTCAACATTTATTTAGCATGGCCCATTGCAAATTTTTCTCTTCAAAAGCCCATTTTCTAACCTAAAAGCCCATTCACTTAAACCATTTTAAAAGCCCACCTTTACCAAATTTTAAAAAGCCCAAACCCATCCTAAAGCCCACACTACAATCTCATCTCATCCTCACTCAATTAAAACCATCCCTAAGTCCTAATCCAATGATCAAATAATTCTAAATAGAGCTTCATCCAACTTTCCACCAAAATATCCAAAATCCTTAAAATCTATTTTTATGAAATTGACCAAACTTTTTCCAAGCCAAATGTGAGCCATTGAGCCATGTACAAGCCACATGGAAGCCATAGGAGCCGCTTTCCACCTCACCAAGACATTAATGGCAAGAGGAGGGGACCCTTTCCTAATCCTTAATTAAGCCTTTTAACCATACTCATGTCACACTCTAAACCATGCTTAGCCACCTCACCATGGATGGAGACCATACCATTTTCTCTTGGCTGACCCAAGTAATCCTTTTCAGCCCAAGACCAGACCTTGGGTGGTGAACCTAGCCCAAAATTATGGGTTGACTCATTTGAACCCAAAATGGTCTTCCCCCCATTCCATTTCAATCCAAACTCTTTACACATGGCATTAGCCAATTGCCTACACAAAACCCCAGCCCTGACCCACCTGAACTTAAGGGTGACCATTGCCTGTCGGCCAGCCGCCCGGATCGCCGGAAAACACCATGGCCGAGACCTTGGGAGGAGCCAAAAAATTCAATTCTCCCTTGCTGACTTGTCTCAACCCAAATGGACAGCATAACTCTTCTTCTCCTCACCAGAGCAGCTGATCCCCAGCCTTAAACCCCCCTGGGAGGCCCTCCAGCCTCTCCTATTTAAACACCACCTCCTCTCGGCCATGAGGGGTGCTGAACCGAACCTTATCGAAACCCCGCCAAAATTGCTCCAGCATCACTCTCCACACTTAGAGCGAGCTTGATCCCCGGTGACAATTTGCCCTAATCCCCACCAACGAGCCCAATTTCTCAGCCCAAAATTCCACCCAAAACAGGACATCTCCCGATTCTCCACCAAACTCAAATTAAACTCACCCACACCCGTACAAGGTCAAGAGAAGGAGTTCCCCCATGAAAGCCCCCTCTCCAGGCCACCCATCTGTTCCAGACTCCAAGCTTTGTAATCGGGTGTGGTCGAAATCATTCCTGGACAATTCACCAGCCCAAGGGACTTCATCTGGAGCTTGTTTGGCCCAATCGAAGGTGACACAACTCTCAGATCGAAGCCTCACTTCTCTGAGCAAAGGTATGGAATCACTCTTCTTCCCGAGCTTACAGAGATTCTCTATTTAATTTGAGTCGATTTCAATACATGTTTACCGTATGGATGTGTTCGTCTCCTCAAGACGAATCCATAGAGCATAAGAACTCGAAAATCCATTGAGAATCGAGTGAGAAATTAGGGTTAGAAGGTCGACGGTCACGGGTGCACACCGGCCGTAGACGACACGGGAGCCGTCGGATCGAGCGTGTATCGAGCGGACGGCCAGGATCGCGCCGGACGGAGCAACGGAACATGAACTGCGGGGCCCTGGAGCGCTGAGTCGGATGGCGGCGCCAAATCAGAAGACGACACGCGGCGCTTCGGAGATGCCTAGGTTGAGTTGGCGCCGCGTGGATAAGTAGGAAATTAGGTTATTTTCCTATTTATTTAATTCCTTAAACTTCAAAAATGCATAACTTTGTGTAGGAAAATCAGAAAAATAAAATAAAAATACCCACTTGCTCAGTGAACAGAGGAGAATAATGTGGAAAAGAAATCATTTAATTTCATTGAGTATTTGATTTTTAAAGATTTATTTACTCTCTCGCACATTTTCAATTCTCCATGCATGTATACAATTCACCATGGCATGAGACCATAGGGCTTTGAAGCCTCCGAATTTGGGAACATTCCCCGAATTTTCCAAAGTCGAGGCCATCCCTATGAAGAGTTATTGATTTTTCAATTCTAGGTTGCTAGTTTGAGTCATTTAATTCCAATAATTAGCATATTGTGGGATAAATTCTAGGAAAATTCAGTGATGTTTATTATGACCAGCAGGACCCTAGGAAAAATAGGTTTTGAGTTAATTCACTTAGAATAACCCTAATTTGAGTAAACACCCAAAATGTAGCTTTAATTAATTAGAGCTAATCATACATCAAATTGACTTGAAATCAATTCTCCACTGACCTTTAGGATCAGAGGAACCCACCATAAAATTTTGAAGCCAATTGGACTTGGTTAGCCCTACCAAATGAGTTGATTAAGCCATTTAGCCAAAATTAAACTTAAAAAATTCATAACTTTCAAAATACTTTTCAAGAATTCATCAAATTGGTTTTGGAGCCTCTCTGATATCAGGGGAATTTAAGAAAATTAAAATTGCAATTTTCTAAAAAAGTTGATTTTTGCATTATTTTAATATTTTTAATAATTAAAAAATAATAAAAATCACAAAAATAATAAAATTCTCCAAAATGTCACATTTTGAATTTTAATCACTTAGGAACAAACCCCATATTTTTCTTAAGTCTCTATGATGAGATATTAAATTTTAAAGCCCTAAGGTAATTTTAAAATTAAAAAAAATGTATTTTCTAGCATTTCCACTAAAATAATTATAATAAATCAAAGAAAAATCAGAAAATTGTAAAAATTGGTTCTCTAATTTCCTTGATATCAGAGAGATTTTTTAAAAATATAAAATTCATTTTTCAACCTTTATTTTATTTTTAAATTAATTAATACTCCAAAATTTAAAATAATTATAATAAAAAGAATATAACTCAAAAAATCACCAAAATTGGTCCAAGTGGTCCTCTGGTCATTAGGAATGTTTCATAATTTTCTTAAGGACAGGAACTTTCCCTAGGTCATATTATTAAATTTTCCTTGGAAATCACTATTTTCCACCAAAAATAATTACATAAATAAATTAAATACAGAAAAATCACATTTTCTCCTCCAATGTCTTTATTGACATATGGGTGAAGTCACATAAAAATTCCAAATTCATTTGAGCTCAATTTAGTGAGTTATAAAATTATTAAGCTTGAAGGGCAAAAATGGTAATTAAAATTTTAACCCTTAATAAAAACTTTAGGCTTAATAAAATGAAAGAGTAAAATATTTGATCCTAATCTGATTTGGATGATTGAAATTTAAATAATTAAAGGGTAGAAACCTACTAAATAATTTAAAAAATAATAAAAATAAAACCTTAATCAAATAATTAATTAAATTTGGAAGAATAATGGAAAAATTGGAATTATTAAAATAGGGATATTATTAGAAAGAGATTTGTTCTTTAATTTAAGAATCCCTAAATTAATCACCTCAATAATATTTAATTCCTAATTAAAATGATAATCCAAATTTAAAATTTGAAATGCTAAAAGACTTGATCATTAAATTAAATTAAAGTTAAATTATTTAAATTAAATACTTTTAAAATTTCAATTAAATTAATACTTTAACAATTAAAATTAAATTATCTTTAAAACATAAAAGATAAAATATTAAATTAAAATTAAAAAATAAAATTAAATTAAAATTTAAATTAAATTAAATTAAATTAAATTAAAACATATTAAATTAAATTAAATTAAATTAAATTAAAATAAAACCAAGTTAAAATTAAATTAAATTAAATTAAACAAATTAAATTAAAATTAAAATTAAAATAAATTAAACCAAATTAAATTAAATTAAAGTTAAATTAAGTTCAATTAAAAATAACATCACCTAAGACATAAAGAATTCAAAAATAAATCTAAAACAACTTGAACATTATTCCAAACTTAAATCCATTAACTGAAATTAAATTAAATCATAAACCATTTGAACATCAATTTGCCCTCGAAAGCTTTTGTTGTCATAACTCCTAAATGGAACGTTAAGTGAAGTGTTACTTCACTCATAGGATATTCAAATGTCCTAGTTCACTGAGTAAGATAACAACAAAACTCGAACTCCGGACGATTAATTCATTTGTATAATAAAATTCTCTTGGACTTAAAATAATCCTAGAAATATTGAAAAGATGTTTAAGATTGGTCTTAAGCACTTCCTCGATATGATGGGATGTCTATAAGAACAATTGAACTTAATCGTTCTTTGATGAAGAAAATCGTCCTCAAACCAAAACACAAGAACCTAGACGTCATAGGAGGTGACTAGCTATAGGAATAGGACCTTGGTAGAAAACTATAACCCTTCCCTTAGCTTTACCTAGGAACTTGTTTTAAATGCTTAAATATTCTAATTGTGTTTAAGTGTAGCTTGGGATGACGGAAAAACCCTCCAGGTACGCTTTTATTTTATTGCAATTTACCTTATTGCAATTTATTTAATCGCATCGCACTTACCTTTTTTGCATGATAAACAACTGTTGCATGAAAACCAAAACCTTTAGGGTAGTCCCTAAAACTGAAACCAAAACTAAATTAAAAGTCATTACAAGATAAAATTCACCGCCACAACATTTCAAAATATAAAACAACTCAAAATTTAATCACAAACGTAACAACAAAACTACAACTACAACTAAATTAAAACGTCTTGTTGGATGATCGGGAATACCTCGGATGATGTAACCTACGTGTTGCTAACGGGATTTCCACGGTCCGAATGAAAGTGTGGAACTCATTCAACTGAGTTTAGAAAATTCATCTGGACTAAGTGAATCCGATAAAAATAACGATGCCGGAAGGATGGAACCGTGGGATCTTAACCGGTGTTGTTATAATCAACTTTAAAATTTGTTTAATTAAAATATTAAAAACACTTGGATTTTAAGATTTTCTCTAAACCAGAACACGTCTCTCATCTCCTGATTTATGACTTCTAAAACTAAACCTCTGCAACAACGAGGAGCTCGGAGCATGGTGGGCAAAGACGGCCATCGTCATCACAGAAACTCCGAGTCTACTTCAACAGAAACTTTCTTACAATTAAATAACCAAGCCATAGGACTTCGAGGTAGTTTGCCTAGTGCAACATAAATCCTCAACTCTTCGTTAGGCATTTGCATGATCATATCATGTAAATTAAGCCCTAACCTGGTCTTAGGACTCCGAGGTAGTCGTCCGATACGACATAAACCCTCACATCTTCGAGGCTATTCGTATGATTTTATCATACGAATATAAGTCCTAATTAATTAAAAATTGGCAAGATCAAAATATTAAATAAACATTAGGGCTTTCCTAAATTCAAGCCAAACAATAGGATAGTCGGGAAATTACCGAAGTTCGCTTCGAATCTGTGATTTCTCCTATCTTTCTTCCTTTGGATTCCCAAATTAAAATGTTCCAAATTTGATCCATTCCCTATTGAAATTCCAAAATTCAATCCTCGAAAACTTAAACTTTGAAATTCTTGAGAGCGTAACTACCGATTACTATCGAGAGTTTTCTTAGGTGATTCCCGTCACTTAAGATGTAATTAACTATAGGGGCTTACCCTTATAGGGAATTTTAAGAACCCGTGTAATATAAACCCCGTTTAATGTTCTCATATTAAGCTGGGGAACTTGTCAGCCTTATAAAATTGGATCGCGGACCAAACGGATGTCACAAACCTTTCTAGTTTATTTAATCGAGCCCCATTATCAAGCGATGTGTCTATTCTTCGGGATAGATACACAATTTGTGGTGCGGTGCTCGTTTATATAAACTATTCGGGATGCGAGATCAGTTTGATTTTATATCTTGAAATTTTCAAATTTAAAAATTATTTTCAAAATCAAATACTACTTTTCAAATTATTTATTTAAATTAAATCTAAAATTCGCCGACAATTTCTGTAGGCGACCCCCTTTTCAAAATAAAACACATAACCTAAAAATATGCCGACAATCACCATATTGAGGTAACAAGAGATAGAGCAGTTCTGAATTTCTGTATTCAGAACCAAAGAAGTATTAATGTGGGAAGTATAATTTATAAGAATATATTAGCCACTGCAAGAAGTGAAAGTGGAGGAGGACTAGGATACCCTGGTCTGATTTATGCACTCTGCCAATTTCTGGGGTAGAGGCAAGGGATGTTGAGGAATGGGTGGAGCCTATGAAACCCATTACTCCGGCTAATATTAAGAAATATGAATCCCACGAAGGATGGAGATATGGGACTAGGAGCTATGTACCTTCTTCGAGTAGAGATATTCCCTCTACCAATTATGACCTTCCTCTCTGTAGTACTCCTACCCTTCAGGATTTGATGAATGAGATGACTCTACAGTGGAAATGTTTTGAGAAAATAGAAGAAAAACTGGAGCATATTGATCAGAGAATTGGAGGCTTAGAGAGACGACATGATTATGACAAACGAGTATCTCCAGCAGACATTCAAAGTATGAGATAGCCTATTATGATTCCGAGAATCGTTATAGGAGAGGAGAGCTCGATGTTGTATTTCCTGAGTGCCCCCGATATACTCATTACCAGCCTAATCCACCCACTGATCAAGGAAATGACGATATAGTTTGGGACTTTGATGCGGAAGATTAGATTCTATGTTTATTTATTTAGTTATTTGACTTATAAACTTTGATGTTGTGATTGTTTATTTGTTGTCTTAAATTTTAGTATTAATGTTTTAGTTTATGAACTTGATTAAGATGTGGTGTAGATTTTTTTTATTATTGTTAAAGTTATATAGTTTTTAAATTTTTAATGTTTTCAGACTGCTATTGTAACCTTGGATTGAATTAGAAAATGTATGTGGATGTAGTATAATATGTTAGTATGAAATGTGGTAGTATTGTGTTAAACTTCTTTACCCAACATTTTCTTTAATACTATGTATGTAGAAAGTTATTAACAGTACAGGTAATTAAGTAATGAAAAGAACCTGCAGAACTTCAAAAAGAAGAAATACCTAAAGCTCGAAGGTATAATTTAAATATTACAGTTTATTTCCCTTTCATCCTATATAGATAGATAGAAAAATTTAAGTTTGGGAGAGGGAAAAATACAAATTTAATTATTAAATTATTCTCAATTTACATTTTCAAAATTATTATAAAAATGAATTTTTGTAGTAATTTTAATTCAATAAATATAATTAATTTATCTAATTATTATAAAAGTTGAATAAAATATTTCTAGTAATTAAACTAATTTTATAGATAAAGAAATTTAGTTTAAAAGTATAAGAATATAGTTAACTATTTAAAGTAAGGAAAACAATATTTTAAAATATGAAATTCTTAAATATTTAGTTGAGAAAGAAAAGATTGAAACTCAATGAAGTAAAAACTTTGAAATACATATAAGAGAAGTAAATGTTTCCAGTTTCAAATTTAGGAAGAAGAAAATGAAGTTCAAAATTATTAACAAGCTAACCAAAAATAGTGATCCTCACTTAAAAAAAAAATAAAGATAAAGAAATTGAAAATCAATCCAGAAAGAAAGAAAAAAAAATTAAAAATATATATATAAAGTGAGGAGAAGCTTGAGGAAATGTTTTATCAAAAATTGGCTTCATTTGAATCAACCTAAAGGGTAAACTTCAATTACATTTCTGAACTTATATATATGGATTAGTATTTTACTGAGTATTGTTTTCATGAACTTCCTATCATCTAAATATTTTAAGTAATTTAATATTTCAAATATAGTCATTCTTGAAATAAATAAAAGACTAAAAATCTTAAACTTGTTGACTAAATAGCCTTATATCTATAAAATTAATTTAAATATCTAAAACTATTTCTATTAAACTTTACTATAATACTTATTTAAATCAAATTCATAGTATTTCTGAAATAAAACTTTACTACAAATAATCATTACTTTATGTAGTATTAAAATTACTTGAGGACAAGTAATAGTTATGTTTGGGGGATTTTGACCACAGAAAAATGTATTGAGAAATTTATACCAATTTTATATGAAATTGCACTTTAAAGAATGGTATTTTCTTTATTTTATTGCAAGAATGAAGATTTATAAGTACTGAAAGCAAAAAAGCACAAAAGAAGTGGATTTGAAGCAAAAAGGACTCAATATGATGAAAAATGAACCGTCCCGCCGACGGCTAGATTTTCCCGAGAGATTTAGAATATTTTATAAAGAGCCCACTGACGGTGAGATCGAGCCCACCGACAGTGAGATTGGCGCGGTTAGACCATCTTCTAGAAGCCTGCCGATGGCGAGATCGAGCCGCCGACGGCGAGACAGTTGAAAAGAGCCAAGATACATTGAATCTGGACGCTTTTTGAAGAGGTGCTTAAGTACCCTTTGGAGATTTTACTCCTATAAATAGAGACGAATTATAGTCAGTTGTGTGTCATTTGTGTGGAAGTTAAGTAAAATTTTAAGTGTCATCCTAGAGTCTTTTTAGTGAGTAGATAAAGTGTTTAGCGTTTTGGTGTACTGTACTAGAAGGAAGACTTAGAGGAACTTCAAGGAGTCTACTTGGGGAGAAGAATTGAAATAAGTATATTTTTTTATTGTTTGTTAACTTTAATGAAATCCATGATTTATGTTATTTTTCCCATGCATTCTGAGTAGTTACCTTAGTCTTTCTCCTTGTTATCGAGATTTCGTGAAATGATGAATTAATGTAGTTGTGCCTAAAAATAAGAGATTGTGCTAATCTTTTACTTAAATCTTAATTTACTTTCAATCTAGCCAATTGATTTGTTAACATATCTTTAATTATCAACTATAGTAAAGATTACATCCAAGATTCAGGGAAGTCAATAGCCTTGGAAGGAGGGTGCAAATAAATAGGGAAATATTAACTATCGGACCTAGAATTGGACATTTTAGTGTGACAGACTAAAATATTCAATTCGGTCTTATTGTTTGGGAGCTGAAGTGTAGATGTTAGCCCTCAGGCGAGGGGAACGTTTGAACTCTGAAGTGGTAGTCGGTTTCCTCCCAGCCTAGCCACAGACTCAGTAATCAAACATAAGACTAGTCAATGTTCTTTGCACCTGAACCAAAGGGTAAAAAATAGGAATGCTCCTATTTGGAACAATACAATTAAAAACTCATTTAATTCTTCATTCACTTAATTCTCTCAAATAAGGAGAAAGATACTTTTCTGAAATCTTATTTTCAACCTTTAAGTATTAGTTTATTTTAATCTAAGTGTTCTTAATTTTTGTATACTAGATTAGTAAGTAAGTCTATTTAAATTTGTCTTTGAAATTCTCTAACTTCCTTATGGGAGCGATATCTAGGACTCCATTAGAGCCCTATATTACTTGATAACGATACGTATATTTGCATAGTATCGACAATATAAATCATAAATTCCATAACAGAATCATCAGTATATATATATATTCAGTGCGGGATCAAGTTTTTGGGTGTCGTTGCTAATTTTCATATCCTAAGTATAATATCGAAAAGTGAATCGGTAACTCTTATTTCAAGAGTTAACCCATTACAATATTTAATAAAACGACCGACACTTTCTTGGAGATTAGCAAGATGGGCAATGATCTTACTCCAATTTGACATAACATTTTTACCGTTACGTGCTGTCAAAGGACAAATCCTGGCAGATTTCTTAGCAGCACATCCAATTCCAATTGGATCACCTCTTAATGATGATTTACCTGATGAACAAATATCAGAAATAAAAAATTCCAACGTGCAACGATGGGAACTCTATTTTGACGGAGCATCATCTGCATGGAAAGACAAAGATAAACAGACAATTATATCAGGCAAAGCTGGAGTAGGATTAATTTTCATTACTCTAGACAAAATGATGATGCCTTTTTCCTATCATCTGACTGAACCATGCACAAATAATGAAGCTGAATGTGAAGCGCTCCTAACCGGCCTAGAATTAACGATATTAATGAAAATTAAAAACATCGATATCTACGGAGACTCCCAGGTGATTATCAATCAAATCGCTGGCAAATATAAGACTCTGAAACCTCAACTTGAACAGTATTCTCGTTACACTCTGAAATTACTTCAGCAAATTCCTGACATGACATTTTTCTTAATCCCAAGACGAGACAATTCTCTAGCATACGCTTTGGCAAAACTTGCGAAGGAGTTTGTCTGTCCAGAAGAAGACGACATACCAATTTTTATAAGAGGAAGACAAGTTCTTTCTCAAATTGATATGGATAATCTGAATAAAATCAGTGAAAATATGACAATGACAATAAATGACGAAAAGGATGATTGCCGACAACCAGTCATTCAATATTTACAAACTGCAAAACTACCTGAAAACACTTCTATTGCCAACCACATCAAACAGAGAGCATTATCATATGCTCCAATAAATGATATTCTTTATAAACGATCTTTTGACCAAATGTGGTTAAGATGTTTAAACCAAGTCGAAGCTCAAGTGATCGTTAAGGAAATCCTATCAGGTTTATGTGGTGCACATCAATCTGGACCCAAAATGAAAATAAAAAGAATGGGTTATTATTGGCCGACAATGATGGCTGATTGTCTTGACAATGCAAGGAAATGCCATCAATGTCAGATACATGGGATAGTTTTACACCAACCTCCAAATGTCCTACACCCAACTATTACATCTTGGTCATTTGAATGTTGGGGTACCGATATAGTAGGCCCTATAGATCCTCCATCATCTAAGGGACATAGGTTTATTCTAGCAGCTACTGATTATTTTTCCAAGTGGGCAGAAGTGATACCACTTAGAGAAGTCAAGGCAGAATAAGTCCTTCATTTCTTTAAGACGCATATCATTTATAGATTTGGAATTCCTCGAAGGGTCATATCAGATAATGGATTGGCCTTCAAAAACACTAAAATGAATAACTTTATCTAAAGACACGGGATTGACTGGTGATATTCCACAATTTATTATCCTAAGGCCAATGGATTAGCCGAAGCTTTCAATAAAACATTGGTTCAAATCTTGAAAAAGACATTGAGCAACAAACTCGAGACAATGGCATGAGCGATTAATACAAGCTTTATGGGCTTATAGAACTACATACCAAACTCCAACACGGTCTACACCATTTGCTTTGGTATATGGTTCTGAAGCCATTTTACCATTGGAAGTCCAAATTCCTTCTCTCAGGGTTGCGATAACAAATAAAATAACTCAAGAAGAAAATGCTAGATTACGACTTGAAGAACTTAAAAGTTTTGAAGGCAAGCGTCTACAAGCTCAACAAAATCTCGAACTATATCAAGCGAAAATGATACGAGCCCACGGCAAATTAGTTCGTCCTAGAACCTTTCAAATTGGTGAATTAATCTTACTTCTTTGAAGACCTATACTTTCTCACTGAAAGGTAGGCGGTAAATTTGAACAAATATGGGAGGGCCCGTACATAATTGAAAAGACATATTCCGGAGGATCCTACCAACTGGTGGATTGTCAAGGAGAAAGAATCCTGCCTTCAATCAATGGTCGTTTCCTGAAGAAATATTACACAGCATAAAAAAAAATGAATGACGACTTATTTATAAACTGGGACAATGAATTCTTCTTTTTAAAATCATCTTTGACCTTTTTTTTATGTCTAATAACATCTGTTTCATTCATTGAACAAATATTTAAAAGGCTAAAATGTTATTTTGTCTTATTATTTTCAGAAAAAATGTCTGAGGATAGATTATTTTTCTCATTCCAAAATAACATGACTTTTGCCTTAGACCGCCGACATATAAACGAGGGAACTAGGATTCACTTCAACTTTGACCTATTACAAGTTGAGTCTATATATCACGGATCACTACTCTACCTGGTCAATCATAATGAAATTAAGATGCAGACACCTTTGATAGAGTTTAAACTTCGACAACCTGAAGAGTATGATTTTGAGGTCAGTGATAGCTCAGACGAGCATGAGTTCATGACCACTTCAGTACGAGGGGCATCTACATCTGGCGTAAATAATGTGGCGACAGGACTTACTCGAGCATAGAGACGAAACCGTAATAAACGGTTAAAACGTCAAAAACAATTGCAAGAGAAACAAAATATGGAGGACATTAGTCAATTGAAAACTCAGACTATTGACACTCCATTTGAGAAGATACACTCCGCATCAGAAATGACAAACTTGGACCTTGCAAAGAGAAACCAGGATGAAAAGTGGTTATCACTTCACTGTCACTTACATCTACTTAAAAGAACCCCAAGATGTCAAATAAGAAAGATGATAAAAAGGAACATTTCGGAGAAGAAGTACGATGGATTCGTGCTATTGAATGGAGAACTTTTGAATAGTATAAACATATGAACAAAAGAACAGTGAACATTCTGGATGGCCTCAAATTGTTCACCAGAATATTTGATGAAGATGAACAAGCTGCAATTATCAATCATATAATAAAAGCCCGGAACCAGGGCAGAGCTGGGCGTCTTAAAAGAAAAACTTATTCTGAGCCTAGTAAATGGATTCGAGGCAAAGGAAGGTAGACCATTCAATACGGGTGCTGTTATAATTATGCGAAGGACAGAGATGGGAATCTTCCCGGAATCCTGTGATATGAACGAGTCGATCCTCTGCCCACTATAATAATTCAAATTATCAGACGTCTTGTCACTTGGGGGATCATACCCGCAGACTGTATTCTTGATAGATGCATTATCAACATATATGATTAAGGAGACTGTATCCCTCCCCACATTGATAGTCACAATTTTGAGAGACCATTTTGCACCGTGTCATTAATGAATCGATGTTCCATCGTATTTGGAAGGGAGATACAAATCTTGGGGCCCGGAGAATTTGAAGGTACATGCCGTATCCTTTTAACTCGAGGATCAGTTCTCCTATTCCAAGGAAATGGTGCGGATTTCGTGAAACACTGTATACCCAGTGTTAATAAGCCACACATTTCGATCACTCTGCGACGGATGAAGCCAGATAAACGACCTGTTGGATATCAAATCATCCCAGAACTTGAAGGGCTGAAACCTTTAGAACTACCATGACTCTATGAATGTCGAAACACCTAAGACATGTCTGACAAATAATGTCTTGGAGTGTAAAATGTTTATAGATGGTCTGACAGTATCTGAGGCTATGCTATGATATGGAAGCTTTTGATATATGATATGTCAGTGTTTTGTAGCATGCGTGCTATATGATATGTACATATATCTACTATTAACTTCTTTTTCTGCAATGGTGTGTACTAGTGACCCTTTTGTACATTATCTATGGAAATAAAATAAAATGTTGGAAAAATGTTCCCCATTGTCTGTGATGTGTCGGTAGGTCCTAAAAACAATAAAATAAATTTTTAACGGTAAAATGAATGACTTGTGATAACTAAACATCAGAATTATCATTCGACCTATACACGTAAAACCCCAGCAGATATCCCCACCAAATGTGTTAGTGAGTTTGCCACTCCCTCTAGTTATTAGATGTAAGTCCCTTCCTGATACGGAAATCATGGCTTTCATTTAACTAACTTTGACATTTTGAGAAATGGAATATGACATCCATTTTCTCTCCGGTTATTGGATGTAAGCCCTTTCCTGACACGGAAATCATGGCTTTCCTCTAACCAAATCTTGACATTGACATTTTGAGAAATGGAATATGACATCCATTTTATCTCCGGTTATTGGATGTAAGCCCTTTCTTGACACGGAAATCATGGCTTTCCTCTAACCAAATCTTGACATTGACATTTTCAGAAATGGAAAATGACATTCATTTCTCTTTCCGGTTATTGGATGTAAGCCCTTTCCTGACACGAAAATCATGGCTTTCCTCTAACCAAATCTTGACATTGACATTTTGAGAAATGGAATATGACATCCATTTTATCTCCGATAATTGGATGTAAGACATTTCCTGACACGGAAATCATGCCTTTCCTCTAACCAAATCTTGACATTAAACATTTTGAGAAATGGAATATGACATCCATTTTCTCTCCGGTTATTGGATGTAAATCCTTTCCTGACACGAAAATCATGGCTTTCCTTTAACTAAATATCGACATTGACATTTCGAAAAATGGAATATGACATTCATTTTCTCTCCCCAACTATCGGATATAAGTCCCTTTCCAGACATGAAAAAGATGTTCCTTCTCAGAACCAACGTATGAGATATCTGAGATTCCTTAAGAACGATAAGACACCCACTCCTTTCCTGATTATTATGAGACATCTCTTTAGACAACTTCGGTCAACGCCAATATGTGCAGAATACTTATACAGTATTCCACACATATTAGGGGCCCTTTTGTTGACCTCATTTTTACAGTGAGTCAATACCTTTTGACATAAAAAGCATCTTTGGTCAAAATGGTCAGTCTAGACCCAATGACCAACCCTGTTGACCAAATAGGTCAACCATTTGACCTAAAAAGTCAACTTTGGTCAAAATGGTCAATCTAGACCCAATGATCAACCCTGTTGACCCAATAGGTCAATCTTTTGACCTAAAAAGTCAACTTTGGTCAAAATGGTCAATCCATACCCAATGACCAACCCTGTTGACCCAATAGGTCAACCTTTTGACCTAAAAAGTAAACTTTGGTCAAAATGGTCAATCTAGACCCAATGACCACCCCTGTTGACCTAATAAGTCAACCTTTTGACTTAAAAAGTCAACTTTGGTCAAAATGGTCATTCTAGACCCAATGCCAACCCTGTTGACCCAATAGGTCAACCTTTATACCTAAAAGTCAACTTTTGTCAAAATGGTCAATCTAGACCCAATGACCAACCCTGTTGACCCAATAGGTCAACCTTTTGACCTAAAAAGTCAACTTTGGTCAAAATGGTCAATCCTGACCCAATGACCAACCCTGTTGACCCCACAGGTCAACCCTTTTATCCAAAATGATAATTTTGGTCAAAATGGTCCATCCAGACCTTATGACCAACCCTGCTAACCCCACAGGTCAACCTTTTTACCCAAAATGACAATTTTGGTCAAAATGATCAATCCTAATCGAATGACCAACCCTGTTGACCCCATACGTCAACCCATGACCTAAAAAGTTAATTTTGGTTAAAATGATCAATTTTAGACCAAATAACTGATTATTGACCCCATGGCATGTTTAAGACTCCAAAATGACAAAATTAATCAAATAATTAATTTCAAAATTATTTTGATTAATTAAATTGACTAATAATTTAATTTTCAATATTTTAATTAATGACATAATTAATTAAAATGAAATATTAAATTAAAAGTCATAAAATGATAAAATACACCAAAATGAAATAAAAATGACAAAATTAATCAAATAATTAATTTCAAAATTATTTTGATTAATTAAATGACTAATGATTTAATTTTTAAAATTTTAATTAATGACATAATTAATTAAAATGAAAATTTAAATTAAAAATCTCAAAAATGATTAAATGCACAAATTAATTAAATATAATGGAATTAATCAAATAATTAATTCCAAAATTATTTTTGATTAATTAATGGACCACTCATTTAATTTTCATATTTTAATGACATTTTTAAATTAAAAAGACATGAAATGAGACAAAATCCAACTTTAAATAAAAATTAATCAAATAATTAATTTGGAATTATTTTCAAATTAATTAATGAAATTATTTCAAACAATTTTAATTAATGACATAATTAATTAAAATGTCATTAATTAAAATTGAAATAAAAAAAGACATAAAATGACATTTTGACATATGACATCACATGTGACACAAAAATTTCCTATTATTAATTTTAAATTAAAATTAAATTATGGGGAGTCATTAATAAGTCCACCATGACATGGTTAACACTCTACTAAACCCATAACTCATCACCTTTAACCTAGGTTAAGAGTTATCATAATATTTTATGATGGTTAGGCTTATGTGTCACCTTCCCATCAACTCACCCATTTTCATGAGATGAGGTGGCTAGCCACTTTAAAAATAATTTTGATCACTACCCTAAGCATCCAATGAGAAAGGAGGTTAGCATGGATTAAACATTAACCATGGTAAAATTAGGTAATGATGAAATCATGCTTGAAATGAGTCATGGAGCTTATTTGTCATGCTCCTATTAAATCCTAAGTGACATGATGAATGAAGAAGAGCTTTCATACTTTGAGTCATCACTCACCATCTCCATAACCAATGGGAGAGAGACAAAATTTAAACCCATGGTTAAGTGCAATCATGGAAAAACCATGCATGAGGTGAGTAAGAGGGTTAAGTGTCACCTTTCCCCTAAATCTAAAGCATGACTTCGATGAACAAATATTCAGCCCAAATCTGAAATTCCCTCCACCTCGTAGATGAGCCAATGGAAGCAAGCCAAATAAAGAGTTAAGCTCTCACCATAGCTAAACTCAATATGAGTTAACCTTGGGGAAATGAATTAAACTTATCCTCCAGCTGAAATTCAATCCTCATCAATCATGAAATCAGATAAAACGTCCCCTAAATGGATTTAAGCTTAGCCAAGCCTCCCCATGGCTATATATACCCCATACCCGAACCCATAGAGAGGAAGAAAAAAATTGGTAGAGACCCATAGGCTGCTCAAACCACTTGGTTCCCAACATAAAAATTCTTCCTAGGAACCTTGGCAATCTATCCCAACCAAACCCAAGCCATAGGGATAGCCCAATCAAGCCAATTTGATCAAAATCCAAAATCAGCCCAAATTAGCCACTTTCTCAAAATTCTCCTCCATGGCTAGCTATAAAACCAAATTGGAGAAGCAAAGATCTTCATTGAGAGTCCTAGAAGCCAGCCATAAGGTCTGATCAAGCTTGATACACTTGTGGCCAAGGTATGGAATTATTTTCCCCAAAATAATTCATGTTTTTGAAATATCATAGATATTACTATCCCAGAAATGTATCATCACCGTATAGATACAACCTATACGTCCAGATGATTCCATAGGTTCAAAAATCACTCAATTTCGTTGAGAAATGAGTGAGATATAAATGTTTGAAGTTTAACGGTCAGAAATAATTCAAATTTTTTCTCGAATTATCTCCACCGTCCGTTCCCGTGTTTTGGAACGGACGGTGCTGATCGATTCCCCCCGTGTCCGTTGTTTTGCACCGCGCACGGGATCCTCCCGCTTCTTCGACGCGTACAAAAAAGCGCGTCGCCGGCCTGATTTTCTGGAATTAATAAATTCCAAAAAACCTTAAAAACTTCAAAAATTGATATCTTTTGATCCAGAGGTCACAAGAAAAAAAATATCTCTGGAAAGCTCTTGAAGAGAGGAAAATTATGAGACCAAAATCATAATTTTATTCTCAATATTTAATTTTTAATTAATTAAATACTCTCTAGAGTATTTTAATTATTAAAAATTATTCACAAGTCAGAAAATTATGAAATTTTCAGGGATCAATCCTTTGGTCTTTAAGGACATTCTGTGATTTTTTCGAGGCTAAGGGAACTCTCTAACACAAGAATTTCTAATTTTGTAAGATTTTATAATTATTTCTAATAATAATTATAAAAATTAAAAATAAAAGGAACAAAAATCAGAAATTGGTTAAGTGACTTAAATAAACAAATTCAAACCTTAAATGACAATTTCTAACCTTTGAAAAATCAAAATGACATTTTAACCTCTTAGGGTAATATTGTAAATTTTCAAATTTACATATAAAAGAAAACCTTTAGGTTTGAAGGATTGCTTTGAATGACCTAATCCTAATCCTTAGGTTTAATTCTTAATTAGACCTAGAGTAAAACTAAGCCTTAAAAATAATTGGGCTAAGTCACATCCCTGAAGCTTTGGGTTCAACCCAAATGAACTTACATCTTCTTCTAAATACTTAGGTTCAACTTACATGAATCTAAGTCAAAATTAAAAATATTTGGGTTTAATCAAAATGGACCCAAACCAAACTTTAGACACCTTGGTCCAACCCATATAAACCCAAATCCAAATCAAAACCAAACCTATGAATTAGGTTGAACCCATATAAATTTAAACCTCATCCAAACCTTAATTAGGCCTAAGACACTAATTAGACCTAATTAAATCATTTTAGACCTTAAACCACATTAGGTTTAACTTAATAAACCTCAATTAGGTCTAAGACACCATTTAGACCTAACTAAACCAAGATAGACCTTAAACCACATTAGTTTTAACTTAATAAACCTCAATTAGGTCTAAGACACCAATTAGACCTAATTAAACCAAGTTAGACATAAACCACATTAGGTTTAATTTAATAAACCCCAATTAGGTCTAAGACACCAATTAGACCTAATTAAACCAAGTTAGACCTTAAACCACATTAGGTTTATCTTAATAAACCCAAATTAGGTCTAAGACACCAATTAGACCTAATTAAACCAAGTTAGACCTAAACCACACTAGGTTTAACTTAATAAACCCCAATAAGGTCTAAGACACCAATTAGATCTAATTAAACCAAGTTAGACCTTAACCACATTAGGATTAACTTAATAAACTCCAAATAGGTCTATAACACCAATTAGACCTAATTAAACCAAGTTAGACCTTAACCACATTAGGTTTAACTTAATAAACCCCAATTATGTCTAAGACATTAATTAGACCTCATTAAACCTTGTTAAGCCTTAATCATATTAGGTTTAACACCATAAACCCTAATTAAGTCTAATCTAATTAGACTTAATTAACCCTTAAGCTTTACTTAAATTAGGCTTAAGTAACCTTTAAACCCTAATTAAGTCTAATCCAATTAGACTTAATTAACCCCTAAGCTTCACTTAAATTAGGCTTAAGCAACCTCTAAACCCCAATTAAGTCTAATGTAATTAGACTTAATTAACCCTTATACTTTTCTTAAATTAGGCTTAGGTAACCTTTAAACTCCAATTAAGTCTAATCTAATTAATCATTAAGCCCTATTTATAATAGGTTTAAGTAATCCATTAACCTTAATTAAACATAACTAAATTATGATTAATTAATCCCTAAACCTTAGGTTCAACCTATATTGAACTTAACTTAACTTAAACTCAACCAAACTTGAGTCCAAACTAACTTGAACTCAAGTTAACCCAAACCTTAGGTTCAACCTATATTAAACTTAACCTAACTTAAACTTAACCAAACTTGAGTTCAACCTAACTTGAACTCAAGTTAATTTAAACCTTAGGTTCAACCTACATTGAACCTAACTTAACTTAAACTTAACCAAACTTGAGTTCAACCTAACTTAAACTCAAGTTAACCTAAACCTTAGGTTCAACCCACATTGAACCTAACTTAACTTAAATTTAACCAAACTTGAGTTCAACCTAATTTGAACTCAAACTAACCCAATCTTAGTTTCAACCTATATTGAACCTAATCTAACTTAAACTTAACCAAACTTGAGTTCAACCTAACTTGAACTCAAGTTAACTTAAACCTCAGGTTCAACCCACATTGAACCTAACTTAACTTAAACTTAACCAAACTTGAGTTCAACCTAACTTAAACCCAAGTTAACCTAAACCTTAGGTTCAACCCACATTGAACCTAACTTAATTTAAATTTAACCAAACTTGAGTTCAACCTAACTTGAACTCAAACTAACTTAAACCTTATGTTCAACCCATATTGAACCTAACTTAGCTTAAACTTAACCAAACTTGAGTCCAACCTAACTCGAACTTAAGTTAACTTCAAACCTTAGGTTCAACCTATACTGAACCTAACCTAAACTTAACCAAATTTGAGTTCAACCTAATTTGAACTCAAGCTAACCCAAAACCATAGGTTCAACCCATATTGAACCTAACCTGAACCTAACTAAACTTGAGTTCAATCTAACTTGAACACAAGTTAACCTAAATCTTAGGTTCAACCAAAAATTTAACTTGAATTCAACATAAACCCAAGTTAATTTAAACTTGAGGAACACCCTATGTTGAATATAACTCAATTCTAAATCAATTTAAACATCAAGACAACTAAAATTTCAAATTAAGGATCTAACCTTAATTTAAAATTTAAATCAAATTCCAAATTTAAATCAATCTCAAAATATAAAATCAAAAATTAAGTTCAATTAAATTAAACTTAAATTGAATTTATTTGAACATTAAGTTAAAAAATATTAAAATTCAAATTAATTTAAAATTAATCTTAATTGACCTAAAGAATCAAATGACATTGAATCTAAACTTGACAAATAAATCTGATAACTAGATTTAAATATGTTTAATTCCTTTAAAATGTGCTAACTCTGTTTTGCAGGATAATTAAAACGACGACAATTTTGTTTAGATTTCCTTTGCATGTTATAGGATGTGCTAACTTTGTTTTGTAGGATGACATGGAAAACAAAACCAATAACTTTTAGGATAGTCACCAAACATAACATTTTCAACAAAACAAAACAAAGTAACGACATGGAAAACAAAACCAAAACTTTTATGATAGCCACCAAACATTACATTTTCAACAAAACAAAACAAAATAACGACATGGAAAACAAAACCAAAACTTTAACCATAAAATGATAAATATTACATAACATTTAGGATTGATAGTAGGTACATCTCTCCTTAAAAAAATAAAATTTTAGAAAACAAATGATCGACATTAATCAGAAGTTTTCTTGAATAATTAAAAATTGTTTAAGATGTAATTAACTATAGAAACTCGCTTCTATAGGAGATTTAAAAGAACCTACGATAGAAATCTCTTATTTTTCATGATTTTCTTTATATGAAAATTCTAAGATATGTTATTATAGAATATTCTCATATAAGGATTATCATAAACATCCTTTTCTATTATTAGTCCTAAATTCTTCAAATCCTTCATATGATTTTTAGAAATAAAATTAGGCTAATATTAGACAAAATGGCGACTCCTCAACATTGACATCCACCCCTTTCTTTTCATCGCCATCAGTATCCTATAAGGAAAATACTTCTCGATTGAACTAAGTTGAATAAAAAAACTAGACATACTTGGGTCTTGTTGAATGTGTTTTATATTATTTGTATCTCAATAGTTTTCCTTATTTTATTTTTCATAACAACAAATCAATCAAGTTTTTTTGTTATGCACAACACACTGAAGAATACACTGAATTTGATCAATAGATTAACTACAAGAATTGGAAGGGCATTGAATGTGATAGGTAGTAAGCACTGCATAAAAAAATGGCAATCGTGACTCTTCATGCCAAGTATTTTCCCCAACACAGTTTCTTATGTTAAAAGCATCACCCCTGGGAAACTTTAAAGAACGCAATCACTCAAAGATTGCTTTTTGTTGATCCAATTTAAGACAATATGTAGCTTTGGGCTTTATTATTTTACATGAATTTATCTCTTATAGTTTTATCCACCTTCTATGGCAATACTCCTTTAGGTTTAATCTTGTTTTAACATTGTCTTTTATTTTCCCCTTAATATCCAAAACAGTACAAAATATGTTATCAAAATAATTCCTCTCAATATGAAAAACACGAGATTATGTCTAATTAAATTGTTCCTCAAATATGGAAGATCCCAAAAATACACTGTTTCATCCAATTACGTGTAACACCAAGATTTGGAATTCAACTCGAGGCTAGTTTCGATCGCTCGGTAATATTTTGTACTCTAATTATCATCAATAAATCACTTCCGGATATCCTTGAGGGTAGGCTTGACCTTTATACTCTATTTCTGAAAAATGCATCTTTATTCCTTCAAAATTGGTGAATGTACTTAAGAACCTTCAATGGCAATCGAACTAAGAATTTTTTTGTTTCAAGCTTCAAAGTGAATGCTTTGGACATATCGATTTAGTAAGGAAAAGACAAATTCTTAGTTGTGCTCCAACTAGATAGCATCCTATAAGTCAGGAAATCACTAATCGTCCACATAAGAGAAGCTCTAAGCTGAAAGTTATGTTTCCTAGCAATGTCATAAGTTAGCATGCCTGTTTCCCACAATAGTTATAGCTTATCTATCAATGGTTGTAGGTACATATAATTTTACCCTTTGGGATATGTGAACCTAGTATGATCAACATGAAAAATAAGAATGACCCATCACACACATATTAAGGGGAAAATTTTATAGTGTGATAATAACTGACCAACATGAGCGGGGTGTTGCAGTGCAGCTATAAAGTGTGAACTTATATGCACATGAGTCAAGCCTAACGTTGTGTGGTTTAACTGCAAAGTAAGGATAAATTCAATCAAACTGTTTTCTTCATCAGCTGAAGGTGAGTTATAGTATTAGCACAAACAGATCCAGTCCTGTGCCATGTTGTAATGAGCTGTGAGCATAGAATCAAATAGTCACTAATGTCATGGAATAAGAGGAAAGTAAAAGATACATTTGTAAGGAATATTTTTATAATTTTTACTCTTCCTCCTCCTTTATTTGAATCTACCAGCATGACAAAATTTACGTTTCATCAGAAATGGATCTCCCATATAATATAGTATGCTGCCGTTAACACGGTAATCTATTTTTTCATGTAGTAATTGAAACTTTAACACTAACGTTTTTGCATCTATACATATTTTCTGAACTAAATTCTCTAAAAGGTTGATGTCTTTCAATAATGTTGCTACCTGATTGAAGCATTTCCTAAACATGTAGAAATTTGATTTGATACTCAGCATTCTCAGGGCAAATGATAACTGTGTATGCTAACTGTATCCTTTCCACAAAGGTTGTTGTGCAAACATTTAGTAATTCACAAAATTGTTGCACTTCACTGTTCAATTCTTGATCATCATCAAGTACACTCCAAACAAAATGAGTCATGCTAGCATCAACAATCATTTCATCAAATGACCCGACCGCAAATAACGCAGTAATTTATGCTTCCAAAAATATGTTATAGCCAATACTTTGACCCAAATAATAATAGCGGATAGTGTATATAAATATAATTTTATGGAAAATATTTTACACACTAGAGGTACTACGCAAGTATACGTATCATTTCAAGTAATATAGTGGCTTTAAATAAAGACCCCGATATCGATCCCACGAGGAGGTTTATAGATTTTTAAATATTTTAATTTTATTTTTATGTATTTCTTTTAAAGTTATAAATTTAATATTTAATTTACTAAATGCGTAAATAAAGCAAGATTCTAAAATAATGAGTGATGTAAATAATAATAAGCAAACAACTTTCTTCCTTCCAATTAATCCAAGACTTTTTAGACAATGTAATATTCGTGGAGAAAATAAATTTATGGTATTGTGCCAAATAGAAGCATTCATATTCTTTACCTTCGCTCGATAGTATAAAGAACATTGGCTAATCTATAGATCAGGTCTGGATGTATTGTTAGTAGAATGGGGTTAATCTAAGCTCGCACTACTAGATGTCCAAGGGTGGC